>VZTF01007742.1:1601669-1618928 GCA_013397755.1 Cnemophilus loriae | reverse complement strand
CGAGGAGGAGGGCGACGACGGCGGTGATGAAAAGGGAGAAGGCGGAGATGCGGGAGAGTTCACGCTGGACGAGGTGCTGCGCCTCGGCGGCACCAAGGTAAGGGAGCGGGCGGGGGGCAGCGGGAGCACGTGGCGGCCGGGACCCCCATCCCGGGACGGGACCCCCATCCCGGGACGGGCCCTTGCGGGACGCGAGGTGTGCGGGTCCCACGCAGATGCTGGGAACAAGGTCTTTGCTCAGGGGGTGGTGAGGCACTGGGGCAGGTTGCGCAGAGAACTTGTGGATGCCGCATCCCAGGAGGTGTCCAAGGCCAGGCTGCGTGGGACTCGGAGCAACCTGCTCTAGGGGAAGGTGTCCCTGCCCATGGCAGGGGGCTTGGAACTAGATGGTCTTTAAAGTCCCTTCCAACCCAAGCCATTCTGGGGTTTTGTGGGGAACCCTTGGGAGTTTTGGCAGGTCTTGCACCAGATCTGCCTGTGACAGCTGTGCCCTGTCTCCGCAGCAAGATTACCTCATGCTGTGTGCCGTGGACGAGGAGGGCGAGATGGTGGACGGCGGCAAGAAGGACACGATCGATGACCTGAAGGAAGGGGAGCTGGAGGCGTTCGTCAGCTCCCTGGGGCTCAGCAAGTATGCAGAGAGTTGCCTGGTGGTGGAGGGGGATGAGGATGATAGCGGCAGCAAGGGGAAAGAGAAGCCTTCAAAGAAAGAGAAAAGCAAAAAGGAAACTAACGCTCCTTCAGTAGAGGGGAAAAAAGAGAAAAAAGGAAAGGAAAAGGCAAGCAGTGCGAAAGATAGCAAAAAGAAGCAGGCTGGTGGTGTTCAGGGCCAACAGCCTTCAGCAAACAAAGAAAGGCTGGAAGAAGATTTTGAATTTCATGCTAGGCAAGCAATACTGATCAAACCGGGGGGCAAGTGGTATGATCTAGAATACACCAACGAATTCTCTTCCGAGCCCCAGAATCAGACACTTTTGTCCAAGTATAAGGCCCTGGCCCAGAAGCTGTATGAACATGAGACAGACCTGTTTAAGAATAAGACAGACTATCAGAAGGGGTCGTCTTCGGCATGGATTAAAACTGTTGTGTCCTCGGGTACTTTGGCTGACAGGATGGCAGCAATGACCCTTCTCATCCAGGACAGTGCTGTCCACAGTCTCCAGTTTGTTGAGAATTTGATAAACCTCATAAAGAAAAAGGGCAGCAGGCAGCAGAGCCTTATGGCTTTAGATACTTTCAAGGAGCTTCTCATTACAGATATCTTACCAGACAATCGAAAGTTGTGGTCTTTCTCGCAGCGGCCGCTTAACAACATAGTGCAGATGTCGAGTGGCAACAAGGATTCAAGAGACAGGCGGTTGATACTTTGGTACTTTGAGCATCACCTGAAGCTGCAGATAGCAGACTTCGTGCAGGCACTGGAAACACTGAGCCATGATTGTCTGACAGCCACAAAATCCCGAGCGCTGGCAGTTTCCCACGAGCTTCTCTGTAACAAGCCCGAGCAGGAGAAAGCTCTGCTGGTTCTGCTGGTGAATAAACTGGGTGACCCTCAGAATAAGATCGCCACCAAAGCCTCGTATCTTTTAGAGACGTTACTTCACAAGCATCCAAATATGAAGGGAGTAGTGTGCAGTGAGGTGGAGAGGCTTTTGTACCGCTCAAACATCAATGTGAAAACTCAATATTATGCCATCTGCTTCCTGAATCAGATAGTCCTCAGTCATGAAGAAAGTGCACTGGCTAACAAGCTGATAACTTTGTACTTCTGCTTTTTCCGGAACTGTATTAAGAAAAAAGATGTTGAATCCAAAATGCTCAGTGCTCTTCTTTGCGGGGTAAACAGAGCTTACCCTTATGCTGAGACTGGTGATGAGAAGGTGAAAGAGCAGATGAACACCTTGTTCAAAGTTCTGCATCTTGCAAACTTCAGTACCAGTGTCCAGGCCCTGATGTTGCTGTTTCAAGTGATGGACTCTCAGCAGACTGTATCGGACAGGTACTATGCAGCGCTGTACAAGTAAGTGGCGGGTTTGCATTTTTATAGAAATTTTGTTTTAAGAGGTGGTCACCATTAATTTAAAGTTGTAGAAACACTTACTTTGATTTTAAGATCTTGCTAGTTTTGTGTTTCATTGGCTAAAATTTATGATGTTTTGTAGGAGCTGGAAGAAAGTGTATGTGATTTCTTTGATTTAACATGAGGATAAAAAGAAAAGATAGTGATAGGTCGTGAGAACACAACATGTGCATTTCATCCTTTGCCACTCTTCTGGTTGCTTGCTTTACTTTCAGATGTTGTTTGAAACTAATTGATAGCTATTTCTTCTGAAATCACTTTTACAGGTACTAGCCTGTAAAGTAATTAGGGCTGTAAATTGCCTAAAATCTTGTTCCCTTTTTTTTTTTGTTATTTTGAGGAGGGGGAATATTGTGTTAACAAATTCTTTAGATTATTTAATTTGTGGACGTGGAAAGCCTTGTGTTATAAAAATACTGCTTTTTTTTTTGTCCCCAGCTGATTGTTTAGACTCTTTATAGGATCCTTACAGGCTTCTGTTTAGTTGAACAAGGGGAAGTTACTGTTTTTTTTAAAGAGGGAATTCAGGTTCTCTGAGAATGTGCAACGTATTTAAGGGCCTTACTGTGCCTGGCAGCGTGGAAAAAATTGGAGTAGAAAATGAACTTGCCAGTACAAATGTCTGATCTGATTGTGAAGTCTGCTGACTTCTAACCATTTTCTTTCTATGTTTTTAAACATACGAACAAATCAGACTAGTTTCTTAACATTGAATATCTCAAATTTTGAAACTGTTTTCAGTTGGACTCAGTTTATTTTTATTTCTTTACAATATTTTGTTTACTGAGGCAGTTTTTTGTTTTTTTTTTTTTTAAATCTTCAGTGCCTCGTATATATCCAGAAATATTACACAGCTCTTGAGAGTTCAGGATTGATCTTAATGGTTTTGAGTACTGGGGCGCAAACTGTCTCTGGTCTTTTAGACGGCACTCTGAAAAATGTAGATAATTGTTGTTAACAGCAGTTGTTCTCCTGTGTGCGTTATGACAATCAGCAGTATTTTCTCCTGTGTGTCCTGCAGGAAGCTTCTGGATCCTGCTTTAGCAACGTGCTCAAAGCCATCCATGTTTCTAAATCTCGTCTATAAGTCTCTGAAGGCAGATGTGGTGTTACGGCGCGTGAAGGCCTTTGTGAAGAGGCTGCTTCAAGTCACTTGTGGACAAATGCCACCCTTCATTTGTGGAACCCTGTACCTTCTGTCTGAGCTTCTGAAAGTAAAACCAGAGTTAAGGGTCCAGTTACAGGATCATGTGGTATAAGATGATTTCTTTATCTCATTGCTTTTTCAATAAGAGCTATTTTCATAAGCACCTTTCCCTAACCTGTTTATTAGTAACCATTTGCTAAGATGTTTCTTGAGGTGGGGAGGTACCATTGTATATGTGTGTTCTAAGCAGTAAAGTTCAATTCCAAGTGCTGTATCAAGGACAAAAATCTGTATTTCTTCAACATCGACTATCATTCGTTTAGATTTTTATAAGTAGCTTAAGAACTTTATGTGCATTTTTCTAAAAAAATCAGAGTAAATCTGGAAAGGAAAAGTCGTTCGCTAATGTTTTTTGTTTTTTAGGAGTCAGATGATGAAGAGTGCTTTAAGGATCAAGAAGAGGCTGAAGAGGATGAGGAAAAATTTGTGGATGCAGACAAAGAAGTAGAAGATGAAAAGAGGAGTACAATGGAAAGTTCTGCTAAAACAAACAATTCAAATTCAACAGCCTCGTGGGTGCATCATCTGAATATGGGAGGTAAATCAGCAAGAAAATACATAATTTTAACAGCTAAGAGTCCATAACGGTGACATGTTGATCAAGAGTCATTGTAAGATGAAGTGATTAAAACATTATTTTAGTTTTTAAATTGAAGTTTGGTCGAAAGCAACCAGTCAGAGCAATTTATCTGTTACCTCAGCAGTGATGAAAAGACTGTATGACTAGCGTATTTCACTTCATGCAGTTTGTAATAAACACATTATTTGTGCCTTAGCGGTTAACAGGCTTGGAATTCTTTGCTTCCATGTTTGAACACCTTCCGAGCAGTGTAGCCAAGGTTAGGATGTGTAGCTGCTCTCTCGCTTGTGAAGCCTGCTAGAACAGTTTGTCCAGCTTTGAGCTTGTGCCCAGTTTCCTCCCTGATAGCCTTCTGGAACAGGCCAGGGCTTTTCAAGGCTTTCCTTGGAAGCAGGTAGGAACTCAGCCTGGGCACCTGATCATACTCTGTGAAGGGCAGCTGAATACAGCCTTTTCCTGCTGCCAGATGAACCCCTGGCCTGTCCAGCTGGGAGTGATGGGCAGCATTACTATCATGGGGAAATGAGAATAATACTCTTGTAAAGTTGCCTGAGAAAGTTTAAGTTTTGCTCCCCTCCACCCCTCAGGCAGGAAGAGTGGAGCTTCCTATGATCCCATGCACCGAAGTCCTTTATACTGTGGTGCTGAAAGTACAAGCCTTTGGGAACTGAAAAAGGTAGGAAGTTCTTAAGTTGCTGTTGCTGTGTTTCTTAGCGTGGCCCTTGTATGAAAAGAGGAGAAAGAACTTGGTTATTCTTGGAGTGGCTACCTGAGTAACAACAGAAAGGTTAAAGCTGACACGTTGTTCAGTTTTAAGCTTGTATATGTTCCAGACAATACTGATATTCTTGAGTAGGGAATAGGAATTTTTAAGTGGACATTTGGACAATAATAATATTTTTTGACTACTGGACATTAGATTTGATCACTAAGGCTTTTTAGTGCTGACTTAAATAAAATTGTAAGTGAAAATGTATTTAATTAAAATACAAGATTAGAACTGGAAGTTCTTCGTTACAGTGCAGAGCACATCAGCTTTGCACGACTATGTGTATGTCTGTTATTTGGTGAGTCACAGAGTGGTCTTACAACATATTTTTTAATTAGAGATAAATAAATGACTCATGTTTTTCAGCTTTCTGAACATTTTCATCCGTCTGTGGCCCTGTTTGCAAAAACAATTCTAGAAGTAAGTGCTTTTACTAGTTTGTTGCTTTGGAGTTTGATTTTTTTATGTTAGGTGTCTTTTGCCATTTGAAAAAATACATTATAAAGTCTCCTTGCACTTTGTGGGTGACTAGCAGCTCTGCAGAACTCTATCATACACTCAAACGCCAAGCTTTTCATGGAATTACAGTGTTATATGTAAAGGAGACTGCTCGCAAAAGTTTTAATTTTGTAGAAATGTAGGTATTATGTGATTCTTAAAGCTTTATTAGAGTTTTTTGTATCTTTTTATTAATTTTTTTTAAATATGGGGAACCCTACTAGAGGAACAAATTCTTGTGGTACCATGCTAAAACTACTCAAATTTACACGAATATGTATTTAAAATATTTATTTTTCATTTGAATATACGGTATTGAAATGATGCTGAGTATTAACTGCTTTTAGCACAGTACATTGCAAGGCAGTTTATCACTGAAACAAAGCGGAGGAGGTGTGGTTTAGTTAAGAAAATACTGAAATTGCATAAGAAGAACCTGGTCAGGGTTATGTAGTGTAGTATCCCTAAGTGTTTATATTTTTAAAGTATGTTTTAATGTTGTTCTTGAACTGATTGAGTCCTCTGTGTTTAGATGGTGCCTTTCTAAAATGGAGTTCTTAATGGTTTTTGGCTTTTTCCTTCTTTCAGGGAAATCACATTCAGTACTCTGGTGACCCTTTGCAGGATTTCACGTTAATGAGATTCTTGGATCGCTTTGTGTACAGAAATCCCAAACTCAGTAAAGGCAAAGGTGGGCACTTCTCTGTACCATGTGATCTTGCTTATAGGTGCTGTCCGAATTCTCATTCTCTCAGATTCGCCTTGCCAAGTATTTGGGGTGCATGTGGTGGAACAGAGGAGTGGGATCAGTCTTCAGGGCTGTGAGAGAGATATCTGCAACCCGGAACCAGCTGACAGTCACATCCTGCTGCCCCTCACACCCACAGAGCAGAACTGCTGACTTGGCAGGAATAAGCAAGGGACAGGGAGATGTAAACACTACAGAATGGTTGAGGCTGGAAGGGACCTCTGAAGTCATGGGCTCAAGCAGACACCTAGAGCAGACTTTCCAGATGACTTTTGAATGCCTCCAAGAGAGGAGATTCCTCTGCTTCTCTGTGTAACCTGTGCCAGCACACAGTTGCCCTCACAGGGAAAAAGTGTTTCCAGATGTTCAGATGGAGTCTCCTCCATCAACTTAGTGACCCATCACTTCATTCTCTCTAGCATACCCATGTCTGCCTTATACTGGGGAGCCCAGACCTGGGCACAGGGCTCCAAGTGGTTTAGTGCCAGGAATACCATCAGCCTTCTTTGCTGCAGGGGCACAGTGCTGGCTCACGGTCAGCTGGGTGTCCACTAGGACTACCAGGGTGTTTATAGCCAAGCTGCTTTCCAGCTGGGCAGCCCCCAGTGTATACTGGTACCTGAGGTTGTTCCTTGTCAGTGCAGGCCTTTGCACTTCCCCTTGTTAAACTGCGGGAGGTTTCTGTTAGTCCTTTTCTCCAGCCTCTTGGGGTCATTATGGATGGCAGCACAACCCATGGGTGTATCAGCCACTCCTAACAGTTCTGTATCAACAGTCATAAAATAAAAAGTCCCCTCTGATTTATATTCTGATACAGAAAACACCAGCAGCGTGGTAATGCAGCCGAAGAAGAAGCAGTTTATGAAGGATATGCAGAATCTTGCAGGTAAGTCAGCCCCTTAAATCAGTTAAGATTACGATGACTAAAAAATCCTTGGTTGGTTGATGTAGATGTGTCATCTGCACTGTCTATGCTGTTTGTCTTAGCAATAAAAGAAAGTGCCATCCATCAGGAGTGCAGTGGTGGTGCCTGATGTTCAGGATCAGACCTCATCTTCTTGTAAGGATGTATGGAATCTCCACAGATGGAACTTTGAGTCCATTGAACCATTTTAGGAAAAAATGATGTAGAGAAAGTCAGTTATTCTATAGCCATTTATATTCTGTTTGTTATGATTGAAAAATGGTTTAAAATACCAGAAAAATGGATCTATTTAATTATTTAAATCACATTAAGCTCTTCCTTTAAATGATATGGATTACTCCATCCAATGCCACAACTGCAGCTGTTGTTAGGATGAGGTATCTTTGGCACTGTTATTTAGCTAAGAGTCATCCTGCCTTCAGAAATAAGCTGCCTTTTGTCCAGTCCCACTGTTTCCAACAGTCAAGAGCAGGATTTAGTGTAAGAACCAGCAGTTAAAAAAACAGGGCAAACTATCAGTCAAACACACAGCTTGAGGACAGAAGAGGTACCATCTTCTGTGGTAGAGTCTATGTAGCATTCTCAGAGATGTGCTTTTCCACCAGCTTTGGGTCTGTTGTGTTGCAAAGATGTTTTAGTTATGCAGATTAGTAAGTACTGATGTACTTTTATGGCTGGTTTTATGGCTGGTAAAGCTTAAAATAGGAATTTTAGTCCATAGACTTTGTCACATTCTTTAGTTTATTCTGAGTTGAAGGAGCAGACTGAGGATTTAGGACAGAATTTGGGGAATTTAAGTGTTTTACAAATGAAACGTGATACAAAAATATGGATATATTAATATGGCTACAAAAGTCTGCAGTTGTTGCATGTAGCTGATCTCTGCTGAGGTGCAGGGAGCTGAGATGGCAAATTCTCTGGTACCTTCTTCTAGTGTTTATTTGAAGAGTCCTTCTGTGAGTATGCTGACGTGGTTTCAGAAATGTGGACCCATGTCGCTTAGAAATTATTATAATCTGTGCCCACTGAGATAATCTGTGGCCTTTCTTCTTTTGATTTACTTCTGAGGAGGAGGGAAGGGGAATGTGAGAGGGTAAAAAGCTCCTCCACAGGGAACCTGGTCATTACCCTAGTTGATCTGCTGTTGCTGTGTCATATTTTGCCTCAGTTCCTCAGAAATGGAGGCAGGTTGAAGCTTGATCCCTTCCTCAGTGTGCTCAGCTGGCACGTGGTCCTGCCCTGCAGCTCCTGACAAGCATTTCTACTGCCAGGGAGTGCTGGGTGGAAGTAATCACAGTGTTTTAGCGCATGACAGCAAGTTCATCTTACTCCGTACTTTTTTTCCCATTATTTTGAATGTATTCCTGCTGTAGGTGATTGCTACCCCCTGCCTTGCTGATGCATAATTGAGAACATGGTTAGGGCTGTGCCACTTGAGTTTTTCCGTAGGATCTTTTCCATACTTCACACTGGAGTCCAGTATATGCACTGTGTTGGTTTGAAGAGGTTTTCAGGTAAGCTCCCCATTACTGAACGGATGACACTGTGTGTCTGCTTCTGTCTGGGTGTTCTGCTTAACCTCTGTAAAGAATGACTATCATTTCAACTTGAGGTAAAATCAGTTCTTCTTTTGTTTTTGCAGTCAACAGTAAGGAATTCCGGTCCAAAGATGAAAGCAAAATCCCAGTGGATGAAGTGTTCTTTCACAGGTAATGGAATACTTGTGAACATTCACTTTAAGTGTTGTTTTTTTAATGTAATGCCATTAAAATCCATTGCATTTTGTAAGTATTCTCTGGTATTCCAAGTCTTTGCAAATTTTGATTAATTTGAGTGACTTAAGATGATAGTGCTTTTCTTGGACATAATTTTAACATTTGTCAAAAGTACTTAGGAAAGAATATCACCTATGAACAAAGGCAATTGAGGCTTGTAGTCCAAAATTAAGTAAGCTGACATTATAGTAAAGAAGCCTTAAGTAATGGGTAATGATGAATATCTTGTGGGTTGTAATTCTTATGCATTAGAGGTATATATAATGAAAGCTGGAATATAGCTTGTTTATGTTATTAGCATCAAAGCTTATTAGAATTGAACAAAGCAAAAAAAAGTCAGAGGAGCTACTTTTAAGAGTATTTAGGTTTTTATTACTCATAGTTCTTTCTGTTTGTTTGAATTTCCTTTGAGATTATGATATAAAAATGCAGTTGTAGTTCTAAAATTGAAGTGACGCACGTTTAGCAAAGATTTGTTTTTATTAGATCAAAGTACTGATTACCTGTGAGTGTCTCCTTAGGAAATTATTATTTGAATTAACTTCATTTATTATAAATTAATTGATACTATAATATTGAGGAATATAAAACGAATAAATAAATAAAATAGTGGTGTTAGTTTCGAGATTAAAGAAAAGCATCTTAAAAACATGCCTCTGTTGGAAAAGTTAACAGTATTGTTACATTGAAGATGGCTGAAATGGAGATTACGCATTTAAAGTCTTCTGTACAAAGTACTCTTTTGTATTTGTACAATTGCAAAGTACTCTTTGCAATTCAAAATTGCCTTCTGTGTTTGGTGGTTCTTTAACATGAAATGAAGGTGAAAATGGCTGACAGAAGAATAAACTAAGACCCAAAAGAAGAGGGCTATGTGAGAAAATTTAATAAAGCTTGATGGGTGAATGTCTTCTTTATTTTTTTTCCCAGTTATATACAAGTTGAATTTGATCCTTTCTTCCTTCTCAGTCTAAGGCAGATTTTTACAGCTTTCTTGTGCCCTTTTATAAATTCATTATGTTAAAAGTAACTTCTGCCACCTTTGGCCAGTGAAATGTCATTGTTTTAAATATTACAGTAGTGACTGATTCTTTGAAAAACAAAGGAAATACAAATCTCTTGATTTTAGATGTGTTTGAGACCAACACTTACCGTTTTCAGCTGGCAAGATACATGGGAAACAATTTGCAGGTTCTTTTTTTATATTAAAAAAGTTGTCATAAAGATCATCACCTGTAATTTTGTGTTTGAGAGCAATATATTATTTCAGATTTTATTCGAAGTTCGATAAGAAGAGAGAGAAACAAAAGCGTCTGGATGATGAAGAAAGTGTGGAAGATGTAGATGATGATGAATTTGAAAGAGCATTGGGTAAGGCTGTGTTCTTCCTTGCAGTAACTATCCCAGTATTCCCTGCTTTTTCAGATTATTAATTTATGCTTTTTATAGTTCATATTGCCCTTTGTGCTCCTGCAGACAGCAGTTCCTGCTATCTGCTGTGTGAGCCAGCTGGGTGGCCGTTTGTAAAAGAGGTCTTGCTCCCACTGCTGCAGTAGTCAGCTTGTTTGAGTGGCTGGAAATTGTCTGATCTTGAACTCACACTCATGAGTGGCAGTTCATGCCCTTTCGTTCTTTTCCTAATGTAGCCTGAATAACGTTTTCTAACAGCATGTAACATTTGCCTCTATTTTTTCTTTACTGCTTGGCCTTTTTCAGTCTTGCTTACAGTTTCTCTAATCGTTTCTAATGTCCTTCATGAGGTTATGAGTTCAGTTAAGGTCATTGGCAAACTTCTGCAGTAGCCTTAGCTCTTCCTGTAGCATGCACTTTGCTCTGAAATTAGTGTATGATTTGTTCCAGAATTTAAATTTGTTAGTGTACCAGAAAATGTCCATTATTTTATTATTTCAAATTTTACTTATGTGTATTTAAAAAAAAAAAATCCAGTTAGCTCTCTATAACTGTTTTGTAGAGTACTTTAAGAGAATTCTGAATTCTTGTATCAGGGTTCTTACTTAGTGACTCAATTTATATGGCCTTTGTTATGACAAGAATCTGTTACTAATTGCATTTGTCTTTTATTGTTAGTATCTCTAATGAGAATTTGCTTCATAAATTCAGAAGCTTAAAATAATGACCCTGTATCTAAAAATTAAATATTTTGCAATGCTAGAATCATAGAATGGCTTGGGTTGGAAGGGACCTTAAAGATCATCCCATTCCATCCCTCCTGCAATGGGCAGGGACACCTTCCACTAGACGAGGTTGCTCAGAGCTCCATCCAACTTGATCTTGAACACTTCCAGGGATGGGGCATCCACAGCTTCTCTGGGCAACCTGTTCTAGTGCCTTACTACCTTCACAGTAAAGAATTTTTTCCTAATACCTAATCTAAACTCTTTCAGTTTGAAGCCATTCCCCCTTGTCCTGTCACCACATGCCCTAGGAAAAAGTCCCTCTCCAGCTCTCTTCTAGCATCCTTTAGGTACTGGAAGGCCGCAGTAAGGTCACCCTGAAGCCTTCTCTTCTCCAGGCTGAACAACTACAGTGCTAGGAGAGGTGCTCCAGCTCTCTGATCATCTTTGTGGCCCTCCTCTGGACTTGGTCCAACAGGTCCATGTACTTGCTGGATGCAATGACTTCATACTTCTTTGCTTGTTTTGTAGTAATAACATTTTTCTTTCTCCCTAGATACATTTGAAGCTGCTGATAATGCCACTGTTGGCCAGGAAGACCTTGATTTTGCTGGGTAAGACTTCAGATTGGTTCTTACTCCTCTTAATATCTCCATAGAGTTTTACACTGTGAAACTAGATAGACCTTTTTCAGAAAGGCTCAGAATATCAGCTTGCAAAAAAGGCAATATCAGTTTTACACTGAGTAATGCTGCTTTTCTGCATGTCACAAAATGGATCATGATGACCTTGGGATGCTTATAGTCCTTTCGTGAGACCTGTAGTATTGGATTGTATTAATTAATTAATTAATTTGTTGTTTATTTTATGCAATGGAATGACCCAGTAAGCAGTGTAAAATCTTGTTTTTCATTGTCTCAGGTTTCTATTTGAGAATTACCAAGTACAAAAGGAAGCAGAATGAGCCATAATGGCACTGCTGCCATAAGGACAGGTTGTAGCTGGACCTTACACAGTTAATAAGCTTTGTGAGCTCCAGAGTCACAGAGCTCAGTTCTCCTGAAGTCAGTACTTTCATTATCATGGAATCTTTTAGGTGGGAAAGGACTTTAAGATCGAGTGCAATCATAAATGATTAAGTAGCCTCTATTTTACTCAAAGTATCTCTAATGCAGCATTTGAATTTGCACAGAAACTTTTTCCCTCGAGGTGACAGGAGAATTAAAGTCTAAACCTCCTACTGAAACCTGAAGCATTTTTGTTTAATGGTGTTTAATAGAGCAGTTTGTGTGTTTTACAGAAAAGACTTTCTGAAAAGGAACAAAGGCACAGAGGAGATAAAATAGTGAAGCTGTCATTTCTGCTAATTTCAGAATAGGATTCTCTCCAGAACTTCTTAAAATGGTTGACTTCTATAATACAACTCCCTGTACTAATTTTGAAAACATACCTGAGTGTATAATACATATATTTTAGGTCACAGCCCACATTTGCAGTAGCTTGCAGTGATGTTGAGCTTTCCTAACATAGTATTTGCCAGTAGGTAGATGTCATCTAGATGCAAACAGTATTTCTCCACATGAAGTGCTAAGCTTGTTACATCTTCTTTTAGTAATATAAAAAAAAATCCCAAAGGCGGCAAGAAGGGCCAAAGTGGTGAGGGATCTGGTGCTGACTGGGAGGATTCTGATGATGAAGATGACTTCAGTGATCTGGATGATGAGGAAGTCTCCTTAGGAAGTATGGAGGAAGACTTTGAAGAAGATATGGATGAAGAGGCAGGTGTATTTATGGATGTGTCTGAAGATGATAACGACCTAGGTAAAGTGCAACTGATTACTGAAAAACAAGAAGAAAAAGCATTTAAAATAGGTTATCTAATATGTAACTACATATGCAAATTCCAATTTAGCTATCTAGGTGGGAAGTTTGGCTTTTAAGCAAAGAAATAACAAGTCTGTTTCTGTACAATGAAGTCTTAAGAGAAGCATTTCCCGGCACAATCTCCTAGGCGAGAGTGGGAATTAGGCATCTGGGTACAAAAACTTCCAAATGAGACGTGTTTCTTTCATTCTGAAAACACTGGCATAACAAAAGTAGCTTTATACACAAATAACTGGCTTCAGTAGGCAGAAATACTGAAAGAGCTCAAGGAGAAAAATAAAAAAATCTGGTAATTGATAATTTTTCTATTTCTTTAGACATAGTTAATGCTGATTTTTTTTTTTAGATGAAGTAACTTCTTTTTAAATGGCTGTCTCACAAGTAACAGCTTATCTTGTAATTCAGCTATGCACTCCAGTTTTTATTACCACTATAGTAGTAACTGATTCTTGCACCTGCATGGTTTTATTTTTTCACCTGAAAAGCACAGTGTACACAGAATACAGTGCATGTTTCTGGAAAAGCACAGATTAATGGAGTATTTCAATGAATAACTAAAGGTCACAGGAAGATGACTGAGGGTAGAGGAGGTAACAGTTCATACAGTTGTTAACACAATCTTTCATGAGATTATTATTTCACCAAACTTACCACGCAGACATTTGAGGTTTACCTAACGCTTGCTTTTAGCTTTTGTATTTTATGTGTCTTAGTGTCATTCCCTTCTGGTGCTGTGGAAAAAAGCATAAAGAACAGCACACTACAGACCAATTTCTAATTGTCTAGCTTGAAGAAATACTAGATTTGCTTGTGTGCACTGCCTTTTAAAGACTTGGGTCATTATGACAAATATACTTAAAAAGGAATTTTAGTCTCTGCTGCACTTTAAATACATGTACATGGTGTGAGAATTGGAGACTGATGTATTTGGGGTTTTTTTCTATCAGACCCGAACAATGACAAGCAACTGAAATCTGTCAGTAAAAAGGGCAAGAAAAAGAAAGATATGAATTTTGTGGGATCACTGGAAGGTAAGAAAACACTGACATGAAAGCTTAATACAAATAAAATAGTCCAAAAACCTTTGGAATCAAAGGGATTTACTACAGTAGATTATCACATTTTGGATCCAGGTTCAGATGTGAATAAACCATAAATGAAAAGGAGGTTGTCCCCCAGCCAGCATAATTCAGAGTAACAATCTGCTGTTGAAGGGTTGAGAGAGTTGAAGGAGAAATTTTGAAGAAGGATGGAGTTATACTAGTGGTTTGTGCATCTGTTACTCACACCTGATGCACAGATTTGTGCTATTTAATTCTTGGTTGGAAACTTTTTTTCCTTTTCTTTTAGGGAAGGTGGGGAACAAAGATTTCCAACATAGCTAATTCAGATGATCTCATTAAGAAAAGTTCTAAAAATTTAAAACATGGTAAAACTTTGTTTTAGTGTCTTTGGGAACTTGAAGTTGTGGCTCATAAGAACAATATTCTTTGTTTGAAGGATCCAGCCGAGGAAAGAAGAGAAAACTCCAAGATGCTGGTATACTGGCATCTGCAGAAGAGGTGAGTTTGATCAGTGCTTAACAAAAAGCGATCAAGCATTTTACCTGTTGCTTTGTAACAGAATACTAAAATTTCTCTCTTTAAAGTTTGGCTATCTGCTGGATGAAAATGCTGGGTCTAAGTTTGACAATATTGGAATGAACGCCATGGCCAACAGAGATAATGCGAGTAAGTACATGCTGCAAGTAGCAGACAGTTGTAATGCTGTGATTTACTTCTTTCCCTTCAGGTTCTGTACTTGAAAAGATGTACCACCTTTAACTGGAACACAGGGTCAGAAACCACACAGCAGGGACAGTAGCTCAACGTCAGTAAGACGTGACAGTTTTCTCCAGGGTCGAGGATGCCCAGTGCTAAATACTAACTGGGAGTAGTGGAGTGAATAAGGCTTCAGAAATGAGAGAGAGGCTGTTGTTGGCCCTTTGACACTGTAAATAGGGACAGGCAGGCTGCCCTTCACCAAGCATTTGTGTGAATTCTGGTAGTGTCCTTGATTCCTTGGGAAGGGAAGGCGTAAGGTGTGGCTGTCTTCACCTACCTACTGGACTGTCTCCTTGCAGAATCAGTGAAGCAGAAGTAGTTTCCCCAAAATAGTTCTAACTAATTAAATGTGTATATGCCAGTTGAATAAAGCTTTGTAAAGCTTTTACAAGTCTTGCTGGTGTCACTTGAAAAATGTTAGGAGCACTCAAACACTGCTTCTAACACAAGTGTGTAAAATTACATTATAATTGTATTAGTAAAATACAAAACGATGTCTAGAACTCTTGAGATGGTAGGGTTTGTTTTGTGAAATGAAAAAAGCCACAGCTTTCTCAAAAAAAAAGGCAGTTTGCACTTTATTAACTTCTATAAATACAGTAGTGAAGTTTTAACTTTTACATGATTCATCTGTATGCCACATCATGGTCAGAGGTATCCATCGGCTCCTTATTTCTCACCTTTCCTCCTACAGATGTCAAACAGATCCAGTGGGAAATAGAGCGTGACAAGTGGCTTCACAACAGGGATGTGAAAAGCATCATCAAAAGGAAGAAACAGTTCAGGCACAGAGGGCTGAAAAACAAGTACAAAGGCAAGAAATCAAGAAGATGAACTGGACGTTTTGATGTGGACATTCTAAAAATAATTATTCTTAAATAGTTTTTTATTTAATCACATATCTTTCTTACTTCAGTTCTTGCTGCTTAACCATGTCATTTGGTCCTTCTCCCTTATGCCGTGAATTCCAGACCACTCATTGGATTTGTAATAAACTGAAAAATAGGAAAATCCATGTCAGCTCTAAGTTAGACATATCTGAAGAGCAGCCCCTTTGTGGCTAGTTTTATTCAGTGTATAGCCCTCCAGTTCTGAGATCTCTGTCCAACATCAGACACTCCATCCATGCCTTAACAACAAACGCTTCTGCAGTGTCTCCTCAGGAAAGTTTTAAGTAATAATAAGATTGGTTTTATACATCAAGATGCAACAGAACCTTCAGCCATCCTTCTGAAGCCAACGACTACAAACCCACCTTCCAGAATTGATGGAAACCTCTTCTGCATTGTGTACCTGAAATCTGACAAGAAAGATAAATCAGTTACTTTCCCAGCATATATTAAGATGAATAATTAAATGCATTATTTTTCTAACTAATTTGTTTTATCGAAATTTGTTTGAGCTCTTTAGTTATAGCCACCATTAAATAATGTGATAGGAATTTATTTTTAAAAAATAATTTCAGAGACACTATTCAGGTTACTCATACGTGCAGCTCCATCATCACAGTGTTTTCTGAGCTTCCTCACAACTATGATAAGCAAGTCCAAGCTACAGATTCACAGGAACGTGCATGCCTCATAGGGAAAACTGCTTTGTTTCCTTGGGCAGATTTAGATGTTCATGGAATCTTTCCGCGGGCTGCTCTGACAACCCAGTAGAAAATCACAACAGGTTTCTGCTATTTTAATTATTTACAGCAACTCATAAAAGGATGTTACCCATTCTAGTACTAAAAGAAAGCAGTAAAAACTTCACTCTGAGTTCACTGAGCTATGAGATTAACTCACTGCACCTTACGGAACTTCAAGTGAAGAAAATATGCAAATGCATGTAAAAACTAGGACCTAGAACTGAAAAAGAGAAAAAAACCCCAAAGATGAACGCTCAGCACCAAGTTATAACAATAGCCTGAAAACATCTGTTCTCCATGTTTTTGTTACATGTATTTTCTAATAAAAATGCAAAGATGGCTGAAATTTAACAGTCCAACATCATCTGGATCTTGGAAAACAAATGCAAACTGATGTTTAGATGAAGCTCAGCTTGCACTTGGCATGAAGACCACAGCACTGCTGAAATGGGTGGACTCTTGCCCTCCCAGCCAAAGCAGCAGCTGCCTTTTGGCTCGCCCTGACCCTGCAGGTAGCAGGACAGGCTCTTTTCCTGCAGAACACAGATCTGCCGAACCAGTGCTGCACCCTGCAGAGTCCTGCATGCAAACTACGGCCGCTGCTCTGCATAACAAACCTCCTTGTAGTAACCAAACGGGTGCTTTGCTCATTATATCTGTGTTATCTGGGCACAGAGTTGTAAGTCTAAGAGACCTCAGAGACTGAAGCTAAATAATACAGGAGGCGACGCTGGCAGCCTCCTGCCAGCCGGGTCTGTCCTCAGTCTGGGAAATGTCAAATCGCACAGGCTTCGAGACCCAGACACAGCCGGGGCATCCCTTCAAGGGCTCAACACCAGATGCCTAAAACAGGACTGATCAATTCCTGCCTCATTTGCGGACAGCCTCTCTCCTTTTTAAATCCTTATCTGGCCCGCTGCTGTTGCTATAAAAACGCGCAGGATTCGTCTTTGTTCCTGGTGCGGCCGCGTGCTGCCTCCCGAAGGACTGCTCGAGAGTTTGGGTTTGTAGAACTACAACAGCAGCTCGTTCTTCTGAGGTATATCCTCGGCGGTCCGCCCAGCGAGCCACCCCCGTGTACCTGCACTCACCCAAGCCGAACTCCTGACCCCAGCACGGCAGCATTTCCTTACAAAACCCGGGCGGTGCGCGGAGCTCCGCGGGCACCGCCGGCGGCCCCTGCGCGGAGGAGCCTCCCCTCC
>VZTF01007742.1:1192975-1601616 GCA_013397755.1 Cnemophilus loriae | reverse complement strand
CTGCTGCTCCTCCCGCGGCCGCACGGCCCCGTCATGGCGGCCGCGGGGGGGGCTCGGCGGCCAGTGCTGGAAGCTGTGAACTGTGTAAAAATTTTCTCAGGAAAGGATGGGCTTTGGTCTTTGTATATCCAGCCTAATCAACGAGAAAAGAGATTGATCCGTGAGGCGGATAGCGGCTGACGGGCGAGCGCGAAGCGATGCCCGGGTGTTAGAAATACAAATCACTTCTCGGTAGAATTGCCTTGTTAAGGTCGTGGGCCCGATGTGCGTCAGTAATCTCAGACCTAGGGAGAGGTGCCAGGCGAGAAGGATGTGCTACTGATAGCGGACACAAAGAGTGCAGCATTTATGGACCGCAAAGACATCCAGCAGAACCACCAAGATAAGGAAGAAACTGATAAAGCCAACTCAGTTTCGACTGGGTAAAAGGTAATTTATGAGGCAGATTGTGACCACCGACTCGTGGCCATGGACCCAAGAAAACCAGCGACCCAAAAGAAGAGAAAGACTGAACATGTGGACTGATTAGCATGAGAAGTGAGAGAATCATTAACCAATAGAAGACAGAAGACTAATTAATAAGGGAATTATGTCACTTGCAGCCAATGAACACTAATTCCTTTGTTTGCTAAATTGCATAAGTAGTTAAAACTTTTGATAGTTGGCGTGCTTGATTTGTGGAATACCTTGGAGCACCCACGTTTGTCCAACTCTGAAATAAATAATCGGTGTGTCTCTCAAGTGTCAGGAAAATTAATCCACAATGCCCGAGGTTTATGTCCAAAAAGGAGACAGAGGAATCCTGTTACTTTATTCGAATAAAGGCCATGGGCATTTCCAATGGGGTCTCTCAAATTTTTGGAGGATGCAGCCCTCTTTTTATCCTAAGTTCCCAGCTGCATCTCCTTCTTTTTCCCCATTGGCTGAGGTACTTGGAAGGTACGGACTTCCCAAATCATCTGCTTTACGCTCTGCTCTAATATGCACCCTCTTTTGTTATATAAAAGAAAGAAAAACCTATTCATGATTCCATTAAGTCTTTGTTATTTTTCTCTAGGTTCCAGAACTTAACATGGCCTTGGCTGAGCGACAGTCTGTGTTGATTAGTAACATTTTCTAGAACTAAGAATTTTTTCTGTTACTTCCCTATGTATAAGCTCCTGGCCCTATCTACAAGTAGAGTCACATGACCTGTTTGTAAAGACACATTCATCTTATTCCTTTGATTTTCATTGTCTTCTGTTATTCATATTGCTCTTAGCTCATATTGTGGGAGGGACTTTATTGGCAGAATAAAAGCTCTTCAGATTTTCCTTAGTAGGGACTTTATTTTGTTTGTAAGATGCTTCCCCTCCCCCCCACTAGTGTTTTGTAAGATTAGATATAATATTTTTGCTGTTCATTCTTAGGGGGTGATTTATTTTCCAATTCTCTTTTCCCTGGTGGCTGAGTTTGCAAGTATTGCTTGCACTCAGGGGGATTTTTTAGTAAAGTAATTCCTGCTCTGAGGATTTTAAGTGAGCAGGATCAACCCAAGCAGCAGAAGCTTAGGGTTGTTGGAGAAAAAATGGATCCAGAAAAGGAATTAATTCCATTATCATTGTGGCAGTTGTGGCTCTAACCAGAGAGGGTCCTTGGTCAGGTTCTCATTCAGCACGTAGAATTTGCATTGGTTGGCAAGTTCTGATCTGGAAAGACACTGTGGTGTATTTAGGGACTTAAAAAGTATGCCTTTAGTGTTTAGGGTGAATTTATAGCAGCTGTTAGACAGAACACTGAACTATGATAGGCTAAATAAAAAAGGAAGGAGCAGACACAAGATGTGAAACGTGCATCTTTGTTTTAAGGAGTGCGTAATTCCTTTGGGTTTGGGTCCAGACTCCTGCTGGACCCTACACAGAGGTTGTTTGTCGTATCTTGGCACTGGCTTTTATTTCTCACAGCGTTTGGAAGAGTTCAGGTGTGGAGACATGATCCTGATTGTCTCGGAGGTTTAGTAACTCAGTAAACCTCTCCTGCTCATGGCAAAGGATGAGTAGATAAAAAAGAGATCTCACACTGCTAAGATCGGACAGTTTGTGGTAGCTCAGCAGGGGAGTATTTTACTAAAGACCCCTGCCAGTTTTTCAGTAAGAAAGGGGGTACACAGCTCCCCACGGTTTGCTGAAGAATGCAGCACCTTGTTACCTGGCAGGCACTCTGGTGGAAAAGCCTGTAGGAAGGTTTCACAGGAGAAATGGGAAAGCAGGAGGGAGAGAAAATGATGCATTTCTGCAGTGCAGCATGGTTACGATCTGCAGGTAAATATTTTAGAATGTTTTCCCATTTGGGTATTTACTTTTACATTTAAAAACTGTGCTAAATAGATTTCTTGCCCTAATTTCCTATAGCTTGCAAATCATGGTGAAAAAAGGCAAGAGGAAAAACAATGAAAAGGAAAGATTACCTGCCCCAGTCTGAAACTAGAAATTGCTGGGCTCCGTCTTGCACCTTGATGTGATGCTCAGACCCACCAAGCCATAGTGTCACCAGGCAGTAATAAAAATGTCTCTGCAGGTCTCTTTCCCTCTTGAACCAAGAGGCCCTGGTGTCTGGATTCCTCTTCCAGCTTCTCGGGCGTTTTCCATGCAGGGCTCAAACTCTTTGGCGTTTGCCGTGCTTAGATGGTCATGAACATGCTTGATGAAGGAACTCACATTGAGGCCATTCAAAAACTTTGTTTCTTAAAGCTGTAATATTATCCTCATTGCTTTTACTCATTAAGTATTTTGAAGGTTAAATTACAGTAAAGTCGCACTATACTAAAGGTTTCCCCCCAACTCGGGTGTGTGTAGTAGAGAAAAACTGATGCAAAGGACTGTTGATGAAATAGAGATTAAGTACAAAGGAGCTTCAGGAATCAGTAGTTCTGAGGGGTGGCTGATACAGTTGAGAAGCCAGTAGGGAATTTAGAGATTCGGAATCTTAGGTTTATCAGTTGTAGCTTTTGGTTAAAATGAAATTTGCTTTTTTGCATGTCTAGGCAGATGTGAGCATGGATTTGTACATAAATGGGAGAGTGATATAAATGATATCCATCATACAATGTCTTATTTAAAAACATGATATTGGGTAGTATATAAATGATATATGTATTATAAGACATTGTATAATGTGTCCATGTTATATGTATATTGCTGTATAAATGACATGTATCAGCTGCTTCCACCCAAGCATCCTGAGGCCCTTTATGTAAGATAGGGAGTTATTTATTTCTTTCTGGGAACATCTTTCCACAAAAAGCATGAGGTTAAAGCTGTTTGCACTGTGTTTTCCATGTTACTGCATCTGGCAGCTGGATTCACAGGGGACTCACTGCAGGAGGCAGTGGCAGCTCCGCAGCTCCATCTCGGTGGGGCCCATGGAAAGCCTTCCAAGCACCTCCCCACAAGGACACGGGGAGGGTGGTGTGGGTCAAGCTGAACACGCTGTTCCCTTGCTGTGTCCTGACACCAATCAGCAGAGCAGCAGTGGGGCAAATGTGGGTCACGGAAGCCTTGGGGAAGCTGGCTCCGTAGCTCAGCTCCAGGAGCTGGCCACAGGCTCATGCTGGAATGGGATGCAGTATGGGGGAGGCTTTACTGCAAGATGTCTTCCAAAGGGTGAGGGGTTGGGACGGATGCAGGTGTCTGGAGTAACAGCTCTTCTGGCGCTTGTTCTGGCACGTGTTTTACGGATACAGCTACAGGCACAGCTGGGGACATGCACTGGCAGTAACAGTGAATACGTGACTCCGCTTTGCCCTTGACGCAGGGCAGCAGAGAGAGGCAGACACTTCCCTCAGCAGAACGAGCAGAGTTTCTTGGTAATTCCTTCCTTTTCCTACCCAGAATCTTCCCGTGTGTCTCTCTGGAAAAGACAGGAAAGCTCCTGTAATTGTCTATCTCTGACTGTGTCATGAATGTATTAAAAAAATGTGGAGTGCATTGTTGAGTCAGTTCTGCCTCCAATTATTAGTGAGTCAGGAAGGTTATAGTTACAAAGCTATTGAGGATCTCATTAATGGAAAACATTACTTTGTTTATAATTATTTGAGTACTTTGGTGTTGTCATTCAATGACTATTATGCTGGATTAAGCTTTGTAATGAGAAGGCTCTGACATCTTATTTAAACCTCTGACGTTTTATTTTGTTCTCCGGGTTTCTTGGTGCAGGTATGAAATGGCTTATCTAGATTTTAAGTGATTTGATATTTACAACTATCCAGAGTATACATGTAAGCACAGAACTAATTTTATTACATGTGAACATCCAGATAAATATCAGGTTAGTGAAAAGAAATTGTCAAACCATTTAAAACTGTTTTTTTCTCTCTCCTGCACTACTGCACAAAAGTTATTAAAATGACGTCATGCAGCAAGTAAGACTATTTCTCCTGAGAGGGGAAAGAAGATAATTTTGGATGACTAATGCCTTCTGATTAGAGGCTTTTTCACACAACTCTCACAAATCATTGCTGCACCTCTGTAAAAAACCTGTTTTCTCTTCTGGTTCTTTCTGATTCTGAAGAGGATAAAATAGATTAGATTTCTAAGGTTTTTGATAACACATCTGAATTATGATTGCCTCCTCAAGTCTATTTTCAAGGAAAAAGGTAAGGTGGGTTTTTCATTTTTCCAAGAACAAGCCTCATCCCTCTGACAGTATCAGTGTGCAAGACTAATTCTGGGGCCATATCATTTTTTTGCACCCAGGTAGGTAGCACTGAGGGAAAACAACTTGGAGACAATGGGAATCTCATGCTACTTGGGCTCTCTTAGCATCCCCTACAATTTACAGTAGCCTCAGAGGCGTTGGAGTTGACATAAGTGAGGACATATATAGAGCTGTTGCAGTGCTCTGAAATTGCTGGAGTGTCACGATTTCCCTTTTTGTGCAACTCTTTTCTATGCACAGCCAGGATGGAAATGAATGTGGCAGCAGCGTCTCTGGGACATTGGCTGTCTCTTTGCAAAGAGTCATGAGGTTAAAACTTCAGTGTTTCTAGTACTTGGTCACTGAACAGTGGCAGATACTTAGCACTTCCAAGATGTAACACAGATGAAACAAATAATTGGTTAAGGGGTAGAGATTTTTTTCATGTATTATTGTTATTTTTTCCCGCATGAGGCAGGAAAAAATAAAATGTATCTGGCAAAAATATTTAATGTGTATAATGTTTTTTCAGAAGTGCTTATGCTTCTCTGAGGATTACAGTCTCTTAAGGATTTCAAGAAAATTGTTGCCATACTTTGAAAAATGGGAGATGATTGTAACAGCTGTGGTTTTCTAAAGGAGCTTTTCCTGACAGGAGGTTGGCAAATGGTTCCTTACTATTTCCCAGGTCCTACGTAGTTATGGGATAGTATTCAATGACAATATTACAGTCTTTCCAGTTACTTCTTTCTACAGTTGCTTCATGACATAAACAAACCTTAGAAGTGGTAATAAGGTCCATATTATGATCACGTTATAATTTTGTTCTGCGTGCCTTTACTAATAAAACATTTTATAGCTCCCAGTATGTTACTGGTTGCAGAATGTTTGGTTATACTCTCACTTTGGTTGCCAGGGTAGATGAGCGATCTAAAATTGTTGATCTCTTTCTCCCACTCCAAATAGTAGTGTTGTTTTGAAACCCTAAAGATACAGCTGTTTCATTTTTCCATTTCCATAACAATGTGCCAAGTGTCCCCAGTTACAGCTCCAGGGATGAGTTCTTCTCAGGATTCATGACAGATCTGTATTTTTACAGATACTGATTGTAGCTGAAAAAGCAACAGAAAAAAATCTTTTAAAAACAACTGACTTGGGCTAGTGGGAAAACAGCTGTGCCATAATTAATTTCCTGATGGCAGTACGTCACGATAAAGGAGGCAACTGAATGCCAGAAGAAGAGAATGTCCAAAAGATGCTTTGCTTCTGGGTATTTGTTCTTTCAGCAAAGGGTGAGGGACTTGCATGGCACCTGGACAATGGCATTGAGTCAACATTTTGCCACTAAGTGTCAGAGAAAATGCTGCAGGTTCAAAGTGTTAATGAAATGGCAGTTTGTTTCTTTACTGTTTCTCCACATTGGGCCGAATACCTCATTAGCAACCCACATTTTAGATTTAGGCTGATGTCAGGCTTTGTTTGTTAAGAGATGTTTACATGACAGCGTAGTCACAGAAGGGAAGCACATAGTGAGATTCGTCTTTATGTGTGGAAACTGTTTACCTACAAAAGTTCAGAGGAAGCCTCTGTCATTCTCTTGTACAGACAGTACCACGGAAAGGACAGGCTGTTCTTTTTGTCTGCATTGATGTAACCAGCAGGCAACAGAAGGCAGTTCTTCAGTTGTACAGAAAAAAAGTCCCCAGTTAGAAGGAAGGGTCACACCGATGCTTTTTTCCTCTTCTTTACAGTCGGCTGAGGATCCTGTTTGATCCTGCAGTCACCTGGAACAAACACATTGAAGATAAGAATACTATTGTCATAATGTATGAAGACCTGAAAGGGGTAAAGCAGATGATGTTTACTGACAGCCAAAACACATCTGAGCCGTTCCTTGGAATCTTCGGAAATTAAGAGAAAGTGGTGCAGGTTTCTGAAAGAGCAAAATCAATTTGATTTTAGTGAAAAGCTGAGTCTGGCTATACAGAAGCAGAGCTCCAGAAAACAGAAGTGCAACACAGAAAACAGTGAATGAAATTAGTAGATGATGGCAATGCACATCCCAAGTGGGTAACTCTTTTTTAGAGGAAGCATATTGCACGTCTCACTTTCACTGTACTGCTTTCAGAACCTGACTGCCAGTGTAAAGCAGATAGCTGAATTCTTTGGATTCTCTCCAACATCTGAGCAGATCCAGGCCATTGCAGGAAGGGACACTTTCCAGCCAGCAAGTGTTAAAGCACAGGAGACTCATGGTGCTGTTGGCTTGATTCTTTTCCATAAAGGTAAATTTTGTTTGTATTTTGCCAGAGTGATGAATGGTAGTTTTTAGTTTTGAGCAGACAGGAATTTGGATTGATAGATGATTAATATTTATTTATAATTTTCAAGGCTGAGTGTTGTTTAAGAAACACCAATTGTGCTTCAGGAATCTGTCAATTGATGTCACCCCAAGGGCCAGTACCATTCAGCAAAGCACTGTATAATGTGATTAGCAGAAGTAGAGCACCCTCCGTAGTGGTATGCATGAAACACCAACTAAACAAAGAAGAGTTTTATTTTGGCTTCTGTGACTACTGGAGACAGCCAGATCTTTCTTCTTGGGTTTTCTAAATAACCCTTGGGATTGCCTATGGACCACAGTCAACTCACGGAATCCAGACATTCCACAGGTTGATCTGTGTCTTTTAGCCATGGATCAGGCTAGAACCTCAGACAACCTCCAACTGTGGGCTCTCCAAAATCTGGATTAAAGGTAGGCTGCAGCTTAGAGCAGTGTCTGGTTGCAGCACACAAAGCTCTTGCAGTTAAAAGCCACACTTCTGAGCTTTTTGGTATTGGTTTCACAGCTGCTGGTTACCTTTTCTAGTCTTCTGCAGCTGTACAAGGCACATGCCAGAGTTTTGAAGGCAGACCAGTAACTTCCTGTGGTTGCTTTAAGTTCACATTATTGAAGACACCAAACATAAAGCAAATGTGAGTGTGTATTCTTCTGTCAGGTATTTTTTCTTAAAGGAAAAAAAAAATATTCTGAAGTATGATAAGAGAGAAAAGTTAGTCTTTTGTTTTAAATTATACGCTTTGGTCCTTAGAATCAAGGGTAATAATTTCCTTTTTTTTATATTCACAATGCTTTTGGAAACTGGAAGAATCTTTTCACTGAAGCTCAGAACCAGAAAATGGCTGCCGAATTCGAGGTGTGCTTAGAAGTAGCTACGCTGGGAATGAAGTTTAAATATGATATATATTGTAAGGCCTGAACATCCTTTACGGAAAAAAACCCACTAATGTTCAGGCTGTTTTTTATTCGCTTCTATAAAATAAAACAGAAACCAGGACAACATCCAATTAAAAAATTTTGAATATCCATGCAATTTGCAAACCTGTTTCTGCTGGCTTAACAAGCAGTCCTTTCTTGTGCAGTCAGTATCAATGAGGCCACTGGGCTCTCTTAAATGACCTGTAGAACTTTGGCCTGCTGTGTTTTTAACATTGATTTTTAGCTTTGATTTCTTGTTTCTGGTAGCATCCTGTGTGGAATATAAATGCGGTAATTAAACCTGCTGAAATCATTGGAAATATATTTAGTAGGTTGGAAGTGATTTTCCAAGAGGTTTTTAAAGCAATCATGAAGTGTCATTTTGATTCTTAATTTCTAAGTTCACGGGATTCATATATAATTTTGATTTCTAAGTTGATAGTCTATAATGAAGTTTCAGAAAGTCTTGTAGTTGCATTTTGCTCCTTGCTGTGTGCTCATCTGTGTAATAAAAAAGTAAAGGAACTCAGTGGTGAAAATTTTCTCTTCATTTGGGCAATATTGTTTTTCTTTCCTTTGATAGTGTGAGATCGCTGGAACTGGAGCCTTTGCCTGGGCTGTCTGTGCTTGCCTGGTTTTGCTTGGGTTACTTTATGCTTAAGAGTAGTACATATGATCTCAGAGCCAGGATGTGGGCTTTTCCTGGATGTCTGTCTGCGAGCTTTGAGATGTTGCTGTCCAGAACAGAATGACAGTGCTTTGGTGGAGCCAGAAGACCAATGTGCATAAGATGGTATAACACTGAATGGTCTCATAAAAGGGTGTCTTCTTAGGCTGCAGTTTCATTTTTAGGCTGCAGTTTTCCCTTGAGAGGCTGGTTAAACACCAGTCTTTGGCAGCTGGATGTTTTTCTCACCAAAGACATTTCTTTATCTCTGAAGTAAAGGAATCCAAGGGAAGAAGTACTCAGAGAAAGAATATGTGGGTAATGGGCACACAGTTGCTATTTTAGCCAGTAGAGAAGGTTCCAGTCTTCTTTGTCATAGTTTGTCAGCTTTTGTCTGATAAATAATTGCTTGTGGTAGATGTGCCTTGGCCAGACTGAAAACTCAAGTGTTGAGTACTTGAGGTGTTGTCACAAATGGACTCCGTGAGAGCGTCTGCTGCACACTTTGTTAGCTGATGGTAAATACGGCAAACTCCCAGCCATTCAATGCGGATGAGAATCCTCTTCTAAAAGTCTACCAGTGACAGGTGAATGATTAAGACAGCTTAACTTCAGTGCATAGTTAGGAACATCTTGTCATTCTGTATTCAGGTCTCCACAAAATCTTGTTTGTCTTTCCTAACATATTACCCTTTACTTTTCTTCTCCTGTTCTAGCCATGCTTATTGCAGCAATGTCACCCGTGTACAGCTCATTGATGGTGCAAAACCCTCCAGCTGTTGGTCCTTTAGGTTGACTGGCTAAGATGCCAGTGTCCTGAAGACTGGCATTCACATGGTGGAAAGAGAGGATCAGTGCAGATGTGAATTTTCTTTCAAAATTAACAGCTATAATAATGGTCATTTAAAATAAGTAAACCAAAAGTGAGGTACCAGTGAGGATGGAAGAGCTAAATAGAAATCACAAAATCAAGCCGTATCAGAATGAAGTGGGTTAATACCAAACAAATGAAAGTTTCAGGTTGCTAAAGCTGTCTTAAATAAATCTGAGGTTCCCTAAAACCTTTATATAGGCAGTGAAAAAAGCAGTGGCACTCTATGGCTTTTTGCCTCAGCTGTACCTGCTGCAGCAGTAGGTCAAGATCATTGCTAAGCAATTAGTAAAAGTAAGTTGAAAAGGCTTTGGTCAAGGATGATGTTGAAGCAGGAGCAGTACTCCCATTAAAATAGGTTGTCTGAATTACTGATAGATTGGTAATAGCCAGCCTGTGTACTTAAAGTTCAAGATTACAGTGAAGTATTCCAAAACAGTTGAAGAGGAAATCCTATCTCAAGATGCTAAATAGGCTGGTCTTAAACATACTCTTAAAAATAGACCTTTTGACCAGCAATGTTAATTAAAATGAGGCTGTTTAGCTATCTGAGGGAATATTTAATAGGTGACATTCTAAAATTCCTTCAGTATGATCTACACATTCTTCTCAGGGCATATTCACATGCTCAGTAATTGCCAGCTAATGATGGGATTACAGAATGAATATAAGACTAATGAGTGTGAGGGTCAACTGATTTTTTTGCAGCCTTCTGTGTGTTACAGATTTGGTTCTGTTAAAAATTATACTGTGGGGTAACAGGGAAGAAAGCTAGACCTATTGTCACTGGAGAAAGGGAGAATTTTTACCTTCCTCAGCACTTCAGCACATTCAGGATGAAAAAGAACTGTGAGGGGCTTTGAGATGCTGGCATTATCCACCAGGTCAAATCCAGTAGCCCACAAAGATTGCAGCTATTGACAGCAGCTAAACCAAACAAACAGAAAAATTAAGTTCCTCATTGTGGAAACTCACCATATATTCTTTCCATCATAAATATAGGAAGCAATTTTCTATATGTATTTTCCATTTCTATATGTTATACTCTATATATTTTAGCTTTTATATTTTTTATTATGGTACTCAGCAGTAAAACTTTGAATCGTATTTTTGACACACAACTTTTTAGGAATATGTTGAATCATTTAGCTTCTAAATAAGAGGGTGTTTTCCATTCTCTGACCACAGTTTTGATATCACCTTTTTTCTGTATTTGTAATCTGCTTCACGCTTACCATTTTCCAGCAGCTGTGGGTATTTATGATGTCTACATTTATGGTAACTGGTAAATGCTGTTCTATTAGTGCTTCTGTCACCTCAGTTTTCCTTATGAGCTATTCAGTAACAATCATAAGGCAGGAAAGTATATCTAAATGGTATTGAAAAAGAAATTGGAGGTCTTGTCTTGAAAAAGAAAAGAATCTTTTCTATGCAGAAGATAGCTCCCTTGTGTGTGTTCAGGGTGTCAATAACCCAACCGAGAAGGAAAAGAATTCTGGTACTGAATTACAATAAAAGTAAAATGGGATCAAAGCAGACAGAACTGAGCTCAATTTTCTCATTTGCAAAATGTGAGCATTTCATATTGCAGCATTATGCAGTACATTAATTGGAAAGATAATTAATGTTGAATTACAATAGAAGTGCTGTAAAAGCACAGGGCACATATAACATCTGCAGGAACATCAAATAATTTTTTCTTAGGGTAGGCTGCCTCTTTTAAAGGGTGCCAAATGGATTTATAATGAAGAGGACATGAAATACAACAATCACCATTTTTTTTATGACAATGGATGCCTGGACTTTTATTTGTTGATTGGCTGTTTGTAATTTGTTTTTGTTTTTTTTTTTGTTTTTGTTTTTGTATTTTTTTTTTTTAAGTCCAAACATTGATCTGAATTTTGGCTGAAGGACCTTTGGTGGGGATGAGCATCTTCTATTTTACTTGTAACACACTGCACAGCTTGGCAGTGTACGCTGGAAGTGTCAAAATGAGAGAATGGTCAGTGATTGTTACAGATGTTAATATTGTTGGGATTGATGAAAAGGAGAGAAAAAAAAGAACAGCAGCATTCTGAATGCGAGCACTCTGTATCAGTGCTGTGTCTGAGTGCATTGCTAGAGCACTCTGGTAAAATGCCATTTACATTCAGATGTTTATGGTCTTAGATACAATTGTCCTGTATTGCTATTGCACTTTGCAATGCATGTCAGTTGGATACTATGAAGTATTAGCCAATAAAATATTCAGTTTGCATCTGAACAAAATGTTTTTCATGTGATTATTTGGCTTCTGCAAAAACTTTAGAGGCTTGAGGAAGACAGAAAATGAGTCTTTTGACTTTGCTCAAAATGTGAGGCAGTCAGGAACAGTCAGGAAATGAAAGAAGGCTGGGAAGCTGGTATCTTGGGAGGCTTGTGTACTTGTGAATAATTTAAGTTTATTGACATATGCTTGTGGGGTCTCCAGGGAGTTCCCTGCTGTTTTATATTTTACAAGCCAGTGATGCCATTTTCATTGCTAGAATACTCATTAGCATTGCCCCAGCAGGTAAATAACTCATAGTTGCATTATTGTGTATTTCTGATATATCCATAGGCAATGTATTTATATTCAGAGGAAAAAATTAAATACTAATCTTAGGCATTAGACATACATCCCAATAAATGTTTGAAGAAAAACCCCAACGAACAACCAAAAATAGAACACTTATAATCTTCTGTCTTTCTCATTTATTTCTCACAGACAGCTATTGGAACAACTTCTGCAGATGTGGTGAGACCTGGAGCCTGGGCTTCCGTGCACTTCCATCCCTCCAAAACCAGGTGGGAACGCCTGGCGGTGTCGTGCCAGGTGTGAACCCAGGGCCCTCGCCATGCTGAGAGGAGGCTGCAGTGGGAAGCCCCCTCTCCCGTTGCCTTGGGACCAGTGGGAAAACTCTGTGGCTACCACAACCCACTGCCTTGGGTCTCTCCTGCTGAGGGAGCTTTCTCCCTTGGGCTGTCCAGTGCTACATGGCCAGTTCTTAAAGGTGAGAGGAGTTGTTCTCCCATGTCCGAAAAATGCAGTTTAGCTCTTGGAGCTGGGGCAAACACAGCTGGGAGTCTGTTCCCCTCCTGGTGACTGAAGGTGCCAGCCTGCCTGAGGTGAGCAATGGTCACATGGTGGTGAAAAGCACAGTAGATTCACCATTCTGTCCGAATCCCAAACTCCTAAGGATTTTTCTAGCAGTAAAGCCTGGCTGTGTTCTTACCAGAGAGAGAAAAAACATGGCATGGTAGCATGTCGGGGAACGGGACCGCATAAAAAGAGAGTATAGAGGGAGATCAGCTCTGAAGGCTGTATGTGTTTGGTTAGTGTGTTCCCCGTGTGGCTGGAGATCACAATTCGGAGCAGAAAGCCTCAGGAAAGCCGCCTGCGCAATGGTGCCAGTGGGAAGTGTCTGTGCCCTGCTGAGTCTCAGCAGAGCAACAAATGTGTCGGAGCGCTGGGGTTTGCTCAGGTCCTTGTACTTGTTGTATGCAAAGTACAGTATTCATGGTCAGGAGTAAACAGGGCCATAAACCATCTTCTGTTCTTATCAAATCCAAATGTCTCTGTGGCACTTAATTGCTTTTGCAGTTCATTTTATGCCTCTCCAGCCCCTGTGCCCTGACTGTTGCCATTTTAACTCAGGAATCTGAAGCACAAGAGACAGACAGTGTATTTTATACATGGGTGATTTCACGGTTTCTGGACAGTGGAGGACAGGCCCTCCAGGTCTCTCTTGTGTTGCATTTTTCACTGTCCATGTTTTAAATGCTTTATGATTTGAGGGCCATACAAGTGCTTTGTCCACAAATGAATTGTTTGCTGGAAGCCCAAGGGCACTTAAAGAGAAGAAAAATGCATGAATGTAGAAAGATAACTATGTAATGAGTAGAATAAGTATCATTATTAAGTGCTGTAAATATAAATCTGTTTGCTGTGATGTCAGACCCTCCAGAATAACAATAACAGAAGTAGCCTGAGTTTGCTTCAGAAGGAAAACTGCTCAAAGTGCAGCCTTAAATCAAAGTCATTGAGGATTGGAGGAAAAGACGATCCATCATTCAGGTACAGCTATGCTGCAGTCTTTCAGGAGATATGGAAGCTTCCAGGACTGAATCCTGCTTTCTGCCTCTGTAACCCACTCGTGGCAGCATATCATTCCCCTGGCAGGTCCCACTGCACCTAGCTGCCCTGCTGTCCCCTGAGGCAGTGCCAGGCGTAGTGTCTCAGGCACAGGAGCTATTGAGGTGCTACAGCAGTTTTATGGTGAGCTTAAAGAGACAAAAGGAGCTTGAAAAGAAACACACTGAAAGTTTGCTGGGTGGTTTGCACATAGACGTGAACAAGCTAGCCAGGCGGGAATGAGCTCCATTCTGGGAGTCGTGATTTCTGAAGTTCTGAGGACTCACATCAGCAAGCCCCTCTGAGTGACACTGATGCTCAGCAGTGTGACCCAGAGGAAAGCACAATCCCACAGCATGGATGCAATAGGTATGAGTAATCCAACTTGCCAACTCCAAGCCAATTTGTGAAATGTCGGTGTCACCTGGGGTGAACAGGGTGGGTAAACACCGTGGAGCTGCTCATGGGTGTGCATGGGAGAGTGGCTGCAATATCGGTGCACTGGAAGAGTGAAGCAGTGAAGGAGTTTGTTTGCGGATGGTCTGGAAAACAACACTTGTTATTTGCACATTAAATGTTGATACTTGCACTCACTAATTTTTTAATGGCAAAACTGAGTGCAATTTGATTGTGTTCTGGGGTGATTATATGTAAATCAGCTTCATTTAGAAATAGTTGTTCAGAATTAAATGCAATGTTGTATTGCAGGGGTTCCCAGACTTTTGCTAACTTAGATGAACACAATAGTTAGCTGGCATTTAATTATGTGTGTAGCTAATCCAAAGCAGTGCATCATTTTATAAGGATAATTGGTAAGTTGTCATGTAGGTGGTTTCTCTTAATGGGTTCATAGCATTTAGAAGGACAAAAGAAATTGCACATAAATAATAGGTTATTAGAAATAAATGGGTATGCAATTATTCATAGTATCAGAAGTGGACAATTCAGCTTACAATGGAATTCTCAGAATGCTACAGCTACAGTATTTGCATAAAATAACCTCTGAAATTTGTAGTTGGCTTTGTTTCCCATTTAGAATGCCTTGTGTAATTATTATTCTAGTTCCCTTTTGAAGAAATCCATTATAATGTTAATTATGTTAATTCTGATGCTGTGAATAATTGGCCATGTATTCAGTAAAATTAATTTGTGTTTTTGGCCCCTTAAATATGGCTGAACCATCTTATGGGGATATGTGCTTGATGTCTTTGGGGCCATCTTTTTCTGATTTTTGCATAAGAGTGTCATAAAATTAATGCTCTATTTAGGAGCTAATTTGAAGTTGGGGAGGAAGTTTGGACCTATATTTATCTTTGGAGAGCATAGCTGCATGTTGGCAAAAAACCCCTTATTTTTTCCTTCTGTGTACCATAAATGTTACCTGAAATTAAATAGAAGAAAAGAGCAGTGCCACATTCCGTTCTCAGATAAATACTCTCCTTAGAATCAGCTGCTGCTGTGGCACTGGCATCAGTCTGTTGGGGATGAGTTTGACCTCTTAAGTGCTCTCCCCTGTATATTGGAAAATGCTCCAAGTCTCTTTCTATTGAGGGGAACAGGAGGGAATTAATGTTGTGCTGGTTTTTTGTGCCATGCTAACACAGTTGGGCTGCTGAGGGGCCGGCACTGGTTTAGTCGGTAAGTACTAATTTTGTTCCATCTGTTTGATTACCAAGTTCGGTCAGAAGTAGTACATGAAAAGACCTATCAAAATGCCCTTCAGCAAAACATGGCATGATCCTGCCCTGCAAATGTCAAGTTACTATTTGTATTGTGACAACCCATTTCTCTGTGCAGATGAAAAAGAAAAAGCCCATTATATTTTTGCAGCATTACAGGAGAGAGATGTTGAATTATGGGGAAAATCCTGAGGGACAGTGAAGTCTCTCTAGTTGTAGGTAATTTCATCACTTCTACTCTCAAGGCGATAGTCCTGAGAATGAAGCCATCAGCATCTAGATACTGTCAGTGATTACAGGATATGAGGAACATACTGGACTTTTCGTTTTGTTCTTTACACTGCTTTCCTGAAAATACAATCGCAGGTTCCTTCAGGTAGATCCCTAGGGGATTTCAGTGTCTTGATGCCCTGTGGTCAGGCATTGATTCCTCCCCTTTTTTTGCTCTTCCCCACCCCACAAAACCAAAAAACCAGCAGGGACTGATCCTCTCTTCATTTAGTCAAAGTAATGATGCCAAGTGTCCCCTTCTTGTGTTTATGGAATGACCTTATCCTGTGATCTTACTCCTAGCTTGAATTCCTTCTGCAGATGGAGGGATCAAACCTGTGTCTCCCAAGACAGAACAAAAGTGCCAAGTTGTGGACTCCTATGATATAAGGATACCACTCTCCTGTTGAAATTATTGCACAATCAAAATTAGTCAGGCAAGGCAGAGTGACTGTGACTGACGACCGACATACATGCTATTGGAAGATGGGAGCTGAGGGACTACACTTGAGGAGGAGGGAAGGAAATTAATGGTCTCTTGCACTCTGCAGTAGTACAGTCATTAATCACTGAACTCTGCATTGTGCTGTATTTCTTGAGTGGAAATGGTTGCTGCTGCTGTGCCTGGTGTGGACAGCAATCCTATGGGTGCGTGTCAGGCAGGCACGTAAGGTCAGAAGTCCTCAGGGAGGCTGAGAATTGTCCATCTGCTGATTCTGGCACAGGAGAATGAAAACATATGGACATATAGGCATGAAAACAATATCATTCTCAGGTCAAGTGGAAATTTCTGCTCGCAGAGTAACATTCATCTGGACAGACTCCTTTGCGTGTCTGTCTTACACTTGCTGGATATGGGTGCAGTGCCCTGTCTCCATCATTTCCATGTATCTCAGTACAAGGAACAGGACTGCTGGGAAATAAATGTAAAAAAAGGAGGCTGGAGCAATTTGGAAAAAAACAATTTCTGACAGATGAATGGTGGTAAAAGGTTTCTGAGGATTGCTAAAATATTCTGTACAACCCACAGTTCTGCTTGGACCTCTTTGTTCAACTGTTCTGTAGCTTTTAAGCTCTGTTGTGACTTGCTTGTGTTGTATCCTAATCCTTATCTGACGATACCCATTCTGGCATGTGCAAGAAAGCACAGCATGGCTTTTATGACTGCCTTGTGCCACCTGCTTTGTGCCAGTGTGGACACACCCAAAGCAGCACAGAAAATACAGGAAAATCATACAGTCATAGAACCATAGAATTGTAGAATGGTTGGGTTGGAAGTGAGTTAAAGATCATCTAGTTCCAAACCCCCTGCTGTGGGCAGGGGGCTCTTCTAGCTAGACCAGGTTGCTCATAGCTCCATCCAGTCTGGCCTTGAACAGTGCCAGGGATGGGGCATCCACAGCTTCACTGGGCAACTTGTTCCAGTGCCTCACCACTCTCACAGTAAGGAAGCTTTTCCCTAATATCTAATCTAAACTACTGTCTTTCAATTTGAACCCATTCTCCCTTGTCCTTTCAGTTCATGCTCGTGTAAACAGTCTTGCCCCATCTTTCCTGTAAGTTCTCTTCAGGGACTGGAAAGCTGCAATTAGGTTACCCTGAAGTCTTCTCTGCTCCAGGCTGAACAACCCCAGTTCTCTCAGCCTTTCCTCACAGGGAAAGTGCTCTATCCTGAACTTAGTGGCTGTCCTCTGGACTCATCCAACAGGTCAATGTCCTTCCTGTGTTGTGGACAAGAAATGGTTTGTTTGCTTTTGATGGCACTTTGCCACTGGTGCCCAGATGGAGAATGAGTGGGTTAATCTCTAGTTTGCAGTGTCATTTCTAGCCTGTGCGGTCTCTGCAACTCTTCTGGACAGGAGAGATAAAAGAATTCCAAGATTTGCCAGCATTATGTGGAATTCTGGGAACATCAGTCATTTCTCAGCTTCTGAAGTGACGTTTTCCCCACTGTTTTTTTCCAGGGAATCTCTTCAACAGCGCAAACCCTGCTCACCTCTGATCCTCTAGGGAAGGCCTGCTGAAGAGGTGAGCCCAGTGCTGCAACCTGCAGGTGTTGAAGATTTGTTGATCACCTCAGGCCAGTTACTTCAGGAGGGATAACTGAAGGGATTAGCAAGATGGAGAACAGGAAAAGGAGACAGTGGGCAAGAGAAAAAAATGAGAAGTATCAGTGACTTAAAAACGTAGTAAAAAAAGTTGAGGCTATCAGCATTTTTTCACCAGTCTGTTCACACTACAGAAGACTTCCTCTCACCGTAAGTTGCATGTTGTTCCAAGGCTGCATGTGTATTCAAGGCACATGTATGTACTGATGTAGTTAATATTATTTTTACACGAGCGTATGTTAAAAACCAATTTTGCAGTCTTGTAAACTTCTCATTATCAGTTGTATTAATCCCCAAACAAAGCTGAAACTGCTTAGTTTTAAACTGTAGTTGCTGTTTATTGACCAGCTAAATAACAGTTATCTCCAGCACAGAGTTTACTGATTTTTTTTTTTCTTTTGTGTATAACTGCTAATAAAATTTGATAACATTTTACTTGTAGGGAAATTCTAGGTTGATGTTGAAAGAGGTGCTAAGAGTTAGTCAATTGTATTACACAGCTTTCCACTACAAGTTCTAATTCTGCTTGAATAGAAGGATGCACTCTGAACCTAGTTTTCCCATGGTATTCATTTTGAATCAAAAGTAACTGATTTTTGTCTTTTCATGATAAATGCTTCTATTGATTTTTCTACTGCTTAAGCCCCTGCTTTAAGGAAAACACTTCTTTAAGTCAATCCCTATTCAGAAAAACATGTGAGAACAGGCTTAGTTGCAGGTCCTCTGTAGGTCTGATGAGTGTTCTCCCTGCACCATAAGAATGTTTCTATTATGAGGCTGTTCAGGTTACGTCCATTAGTCATGGTCCCCTCACCCTTCATCCACCAACCTCCTTGATCTCAAATGGTGGTAAGATGTTCCCTCCAGACAAATGACTGTTCTAAGGTGGGTGAGCCCCAAAGTCCTTCAGGAAATTGTTGCACAGATTGCCCCTTGAAAGCCTGAGACTGTCTTTTCTCCTTCTGACCTTTGCTCTGGGCTCCTTTGTCCTTGTGGGCTGCAGCTGTTCTGGTGGGTTCAGGATGAAAGTGGTCACTACCTGTTACCCGAAATATAATCCCCCAGATCCCTAATTAGGAAGAGTCCAAATGCTCAGTGCCTTAAAACATGGGTATATACCCTTATAGCTGGGATTGGTCTGTCCTGTTTTCAGTAAAGTGACCAGCTGAGAAACGCAGATGCAGAGTTTTAACTGTGTTCGCTTTAAGAAAGTGTGTTTGTAGTTAGGATACAGATTCAAGCACCAGCTGGTCGAGAGCCGCTCTGCCGGTGCAGGGTATTGCTAGGCTGAGAACTTCTCTTACCTGATAAATACGGAGACATTTAGTAAAATAACATATATTGTAGTGCAGGCATCTTTCATATGGAGCATCGCAGAATGTAAATGAGGGTGAACGGAGGGGAAAAAGAACCCAGTTCCACAGGCTGAGGCACATGCACAGCGGCAGAGGGCTGGGCAGCTATGGGCTTCTTCTCAGACCTTTAGGTGAAACTAAAATGTTACTAAAAAGAAGGAAAAAGTTCATTCTCTCCTCTTTCCTCAAAGGGATTATTCTAAAACATTTTCCTCCAGTCTGCTGTACAAAATGCCTCACCTTCTGTGAGATTTTTCATACTTATGTGCATAACCACAGTGGAACGCAAAAATGTATGCCCTACATTCAGTCATCCCTGCATTAGCTACTCATCAAATAAGTTTGACTTATACTGATCTTTTTGCTAAAGACCTTGCATAGCTTTTTAAAAGTACTTAAATTTTTTTTTCTGTTCCTTGTAATCTAATACTGTATGAGACTTAATGCTTATGGTGACAGAAACTTCTATTTCTGTTGTTTATCTTCAGAAGATATTTTCAGTTGTCTTTTGGAAATATAGGAATTGCCCCTACCTGGTTACACCTGGCATCAGGTTACTCTAGGTTTTGGGGAATTTACAAGACCCATGGGAGAGCTTCATCCTGATAAAAGTTTCAGTCTTACCCCTAACAGTTTGTTGAGCTAAAGATCAGATGTATGGTACTGAAAAAGTTCTGATATATTTCTTTCTATAGTTGATGTAATTCTAATTATTCTTCCTTGAGTCGAGTATGGATGGTTCTTCCCTTCAGATTGCTTATGCAATTGCTTTGTAAGTTTGTATAAGTATTTGCTGTTCCTGTGGCTTAAAGGGTTAGCTATTTCTTGGGGTTCAAATGTAGTTTTGATGTAGCTTTCATGTGTACTGCCAAATGTCAAGGATTACTAAAACCTTGTTTTGTCACAGGCATGGAGTGAGGTACATTTTTTTTGAACAAGATAAAGATCCTAAGAACAGTTGATTTTCTGGAAAAATGTAAAAGGCTTGCTGACCTTTTGAAATTAAGTGTAACTGAACTCCAGTGTTTATTGATCTGCACAAAAAAACTCCGAAATGCCACAAATTGCTTTGTGAAGTACTCCTGCCTTCTGGCATGAGGTGAAGTACTGAGCACTAGAAAGTGTTTTGATTATGCATTTTAAAATGCTAAATGTGTGAATATACATTTATATGGATTCTGTGGGTTATGATGAACTCTCAGAGAGCTAATGCCAGGCTGCAAACTTCATTTTGATTGCCGGGTCAGTCCTTGCCTTCCTCCTCTCTGTTTATCTCTAGTGTGGACTGTAATTTGAAGACACTAAAGGGCTGCCAGTAGGAGGCTGTCAAATTCGGAGTTGTTTCCCTGTATGTACAATGCTGAGCAAGATGAAGTAGGTGGTGTATCTTCTTCATCAGTGTATTACATGACTGAGCCCTCAGACTGATCTGACTCAAAGAAAATTAGTAACACCTCTATTTATGAGTGAAAAGATGTAGGAGATTGAATTTGGACTATTTTTCTTAAACGATTTATATGAAAGTCCAGTATTTCTAGGCAGTTCACAATGACCTATAAAAGGAGCTTTTTAGGTTTTTTAAAGGTACTCTGACAGGAAGAGCCACAGATCCCACAGTGGACCCTTGTAAGGTTGTTGGCCTTGTGACTTTGTTAAGCTGTGTTCCTGATCCAAGTAGTTGGCAGCACTTTTTCCGGTATGTTCTCTTGAACATATCATGAGGATATGTTTACTTTCTGCCAGCCTTCTGTGGACAAGCCACCTCACTGGATGCTGCCAGAGGTCTTAAAACCAGTGACTGCCCTTCTCAGTTGTGCTTACATCTGTGCCGTGCGACTTCTCCAAACAAGAGTGGTTCATGGCTTGTGGGTCCACAGCAGAGGAAGTAGGCAGTGTGTTTCATGCTAACACAAAATATTCTTGGCTAGCACTGGAGAGTTGCACACCCAGGCAGCCTCTGGGCATTTCTCTGCGTGGAGTCATCCCCTGCTGTGCTGTTTGCAGAACTCCTCAAAGGCTTTGTGTTATTTGCAAGAACAGCGCATGTACTGCACGAGCAGTTGTAACTTATGCCCAGTTGGTTCTTGAAGGAGTTTTCTTTGTTCCAGCACGGTTTTATTGTGACTTTGAAGTTGCCTGTTATGGAACGCAATCACTATCTTAAATGTTTATGGAAACCTTCAAATGGGTCTGAGTTTCAATAATAACATTGTCAGATGCCTTCAACAGAACAAGCAGTACAGGCCTTCTCTTGTTTTCCCTTATCTATTTTTTTTATGGCTACATGATTTTATTTAGAAACCTTTAGTAACACTAGTATTGGAAATGCTTTCAGTTGAGATCACACCAAGTTTTTGGTGATGATTTCCAGTACTGGATCTTCAGAATGCCACTAGGATGCAGCTTGGCAGATAGAGGGCCAGCTCCACAGCTCTACACCATGTAACCTCAGACAACATCACGCTTGCACAGAGATCGTAATCAATATATTTTGTAAATAAAAATCATATACCTGTGTTGCAGTCATCTTAGAATAGACTATTTCAGTTGCAAGGTACCTACAACAAGCATCTAGTCCAACTGCCTGAGCAAGGGGCAAGGGCAGGGCTGGCCAAGTTAAAGCACATTATTAAGGACATTTTCCAAATGCCTCTTAAACACAGGCTTGCAGCATCAGCCACCTCTCTAGGAAGTCTGTTACAGTATTTGGCTACCCTCTCTAAAGAAATGCTTGCTAATGTCCGGTCTAAACCTCCCTTGGCACAGCTTTGAACCGTTCCCACGTTTCCTATCGGTGGATACCAGGGAGAAGAGCTCAGCACCTCCCTCTCCCTCTCCTCCGGAAGCTGTGGAGAGCAGTGAGGTCATCCCTCAGCCTCCTTTGCTCCAAACAAGAAAAGCTCAAAGCCCTCAGCTGCTCCTCCTGGGACATTCCTTCTGGTCCGTTTGCTGGCTTTGTTGCTGTCCTCTGGATGCATTCAGGGACCTTCACATCCTTCTTAAATTGTGGAGCCCAGAACTGCCCAAGCATTCAAGGTGAGGCTGCACCAATGCTGAATTCAGTGCTACAGTCACCTTTTCTGACTGGCTGATGATGATGTTTGAGGCACCCTAGGATGCAGTTTGCCCTCTTGGCTACCAGGATACACCCTGCTGACTCAGATTGAGCTGCTGCCAGCCAGCCATCCCCAGGTCCCTTTTTGCAGGGCTGCTTGCTAGCCACTCCTCTCCCAGTTAATACTCGTGCTTGATGTTACTCGTTCCTAGGTGCAGAATCTGGTATCTTGTTCAATTTCAGCCCATTAATCCTAGCCCAATGCTCCAATCAATCTGGATCCCTCTGCAAGTCATCTTGTCCTTTGAGAGTCAACCACATCTCCGGTTTGGTATCATCAGCAAACTTGTTAATGGTGCATTCAACTCCTGTATCCAGATTGTTGGTAAATAAATTGAGCAGGACTGGCTCTAGAATTGAACCCTGAGGAACATGCTGGTATAGCTCTCTGAGCTCTGCCCTTCAGCCAGTTCTTCACCAAGTGCACCCTGAACCTGCTTATCCCACAGCTGGACAGCTTCTCCAGAAAGATGCTGTGAAAAGTGGTATCAAAAGCCTCCCTAGACTCCAGAAAAATTGCATCCACCATCTTCGCTTCATCCACTGGGCCGGTGACCTTATTGTAGGATGGTGTCAAATGAGTTAAACGAGATTTTCTTTTGTGAACCCCTATTGACTGTGCCTGATGATTGCATTATTCTTCAAATTCCTTTCAACAGTACCCAGGAGAATCTTCTCCATGGCTTTTCCACATACTAACAGGTCTGTAGTTCCCCGGATCTTTCCTCACACCTTTTTTGTAGCCCAGAATAACTTTGGCCAGCTTCAGTCGGCAGGGACCTTCCCAGAGTCCCAAGACCTTTGATACTCGATTGAGAGAGGTCCTGCCACAACTTCAGTAGCTTCTCAGTACTCTGAGGTGGATTCCATCAGGCCCCAAGGACCTGTGAACATTCAGCTGATACAGCTGGTCCTTTACAATTTCAGGGTCCACAAATCGAAAGTCACTATTCCCACACTTGTGGTCCTCTGGCTCAGGGGGCCAGGCAGCCCAAGGCTTATCTCAACTTTCCAAACGTGTGTATCTGTAATTGCAGTGGAATAATCTAACCATATTCTTGCTAGAAAGCAAAATCTTCATATATACATACATACATCTATCTATATCTTTTTTTAAAGTATCTTGAGAACCCCTCTGTGTGGAATCTTTTACACATGAAAATCAGGATCGTACAAAGACTTGTGTGGTGTTATAGAATACTCCCCCACTATCTCCTTGATAGAATTGAATTACAGAATCTTATCTTGTAATTTGGAGCATGAAAAATCATTAGATACAACTAGACCAGTCTCCTACTCTTATCTTACGAAAAGTTTAAAAAATCATTATTTTCCGATAAATAGGATCACTCTTGTGAGTAATAAGCTAGGAAGGTGGGCTAGAGGCTATACTTCATCTACACTAACCTCAGTGACTAATACAGAAGATGATGGATAGTAATGAAAATATCTGCTTTGAGTTGTTTTTAAAATTGAACCAGATAAACAACCTTTCATCAATTTCCAGTCATTACTCTTTTCTAAGAAAGAAGTTTTAGAACTGCGTCATGGCTACAGCCTTGGACTCTGTGCTGAGCATCATTTAATAAAAACTAGGTAAATTGAGCAAATGTGGTATCATTAGCTAAAGTTACTGCAAGAAGAAGAGCTAAGGGCTGCTGCAGACTTGAAATGTGGAATCTGTCTTCAATGAGAGATTTGTTTTCCTTTTTGTTTGAATTAATAGTAAAATATGGAAGACTCTGAAAACTGTTTTTTAACAGTATTTCTTTTCTTGTACATGTCAAAGTCTGTCCAAAATACTAGGATCCAAGTCTCATTTTAATCAACTGTATTTCCTTGGTTGTTATAAGTCGTACTTGTTTTGTCCTTAGCTGTCATGTGACTCTTGAAGTCACCTTTTTTAGTATTTTTTTTCACTTTGGTATTTTGCAATGCCTGGTAGCTGGCATAATTAAGCCTAATTTTCCATGGGGAAGATTTATGAGTAAGTTGAGGAGAGACAGGTCCTAGGGAAAAGAGTATGTGCTCAGAACCAATGTTAGAAAAGTTCGTTTCCTTTTGGAAGAGGAATTTAGGTGGGTTTTTTGGTGATGGTTTTTTGTTTGTTGGTTTTGTTTTTTGTTTTTTAATTACCGATGTGCCAGCACTTGTTCCATGATTGAGAAAATCAGTGGATGCTTACCTGACCAATGTGAGCAGGCTTCATCCTTTTAGATTAGCATGGATGAACCATAAATGCCATTTACTTGATTTCCACATGTGTTTTTTTCTTGGACAGTCAAGCAACCCAATAAATAGCAAAGAAATGCCCGTTGATATATGAGCGGTGCTGCCCTTTGAGCACTTTTTGATACACATGTGGGTAACCTTTCTCCACAGATCCATTTGCTCAGAAGAGCTATCAGGATAACCTTTTCTTCCACAGATCTGTCTGCTCAGAACTATCAGCATAACCTTTTCTTCCTTGCAAAGAGTGAGTTTGATGTCTGTTTAACTCAGTAAGACCTGCTTTTCCCAGCACCAATAGTGTTATCCAGGGAGGCTGGTTAAAGTGTTAAACCTTCCAATGCAGCAGGCAGAGCTCAGAGTGAGGGGATGAGCTGCAAGAATGGGATTCAGGTGACGTGTATGGTAATTCTGATTCTCTTATGTGACCTTAAGCAAATTGTTTCTTCTTTTGCAGTTTAATTTTCTCTGAGCCACAGGCAGATTGTTTCTTGTTCAGAGGCACTTAGCACCACAGGTCCAGCTTTATTTGTGCTTTCATCCTTTATGCAAAGCCTCTGTGTGGGCCTTGGGAAGCTCATATAACGCATTGGGTGAGCTAACCTGCAGCTCCTGAGCTGTTTCTATCAAGCCAGGGCAGCATTATCGGGTTAAACACTGTATGCCTGCAGGGTTTCAGGTTTGATCCAAACCCCTATGGGTCTCTTCTAACTAATTCCAGTGAGCTTTGGAGCAGGAATTTAATGCTTTGTGGGATGTTTTCAGCGTGGGAAGCATACACTCATTCCTGGTGTTTCAGTACAGTTTTAAGCTCCTGACTAATTCCTATTTAGAGGTTTTGCATTCTAATGATTTATAAATTTGTAAAATGAAAGTAGAATTATTTAGATTTCCTGGGGAATGCAGTTCTAGGCATACCTGGTCTAATTAGAGGTTTAATTTCTCTCCTGAGTGAAAGTCTAAATCCTTTTAACTCTCCAGAGAGACAGAGAATAAAAATGGTTGTGAAGTATTGAGCAGAGCCAATTTCGGAAAGAAAAGGTTATTGTTGGATGGCCATAAAACCTGCAAAGCACAACAACAGAATGAGATAGCTCACAAGTTTTCTATCAATCTATCTCCACAGCAGGCTTGTTAGTGCAAAGGAAGCAATTTTGAGGCATGCATCTTTGCGGATATGGCTGTAGATTAATACCTTTTGCATGTGAATGGTTTTCTTTTCCACTTGCTGAAGGGTTGTCCCAGTTTCATCTCCCTCTGAGTGTTCCTACTGAAACTTCTGGCTGTGGTTACTGTATAAGTGGTCCCACAGAGTTTAGGAAACTCCCTTGCAGCTCAAGGCTCATTGCATGGAAAGATGGTAGGAACAAGACCCAGTGCAAATTGGAATTTGTATGCTTGGCCTTTGATTTAGGATAAATTCAGGTCCTTGAATCTTAAATTATGACCCAAAGTGTTTTGTTTAGATAGTGTTTAGACCCTAGAGGTTTCTAATTTATGCAGGGGCATCTTTGCTTGATGGAAGTTCCCCGAGAGTCTTCACTCTGCACATGTTAGAGATTATCATTTTCTTGGCGAGTGAAGCACCTCAGGTATTAAATGATATCTGAACTCTGCAAGCACAGGAATGAAAGTATGAAAGTTCTCTTCTGCCTCTGGCTTGTGGGCTGCTTGATTCTGCAAGTGCTCATGGAGTTGGTCTATCGTAGGAGATGCCCTGCAAAATAGAGTTTCGTGTGACTGATTTTCTTTTAATTACACTTAGAGAAGGGGTAATTTTGCTGCTTAATGTGGTATGTAAGCTTTAAAGTTCTGTCTGGAGCATCTGTGTTTGTGGTTTAGTGGTTAAGATATGTAGCTGGGAGGAGGCAGACTTCAGTTCCGGTCTCTATTTTCTGGTTGCGTTTTAGTGAGTGTTGAATCCAAAATATGGACTTGGTTTGTCTGAAAAATCAACTTAGGAAGAAAGGAAGAACCCATTCAGCTGTAAGAATAAAAAAGGGAGTAAATAATGATTAAAATGCAGTTGAAAAACAGTTCTACTAAGTTCTGTGCTCAGGAAGAGAAAGCTGTAACAAACATTGTAGTCAATCTCTGTTGTATATTTGAATTAGGCCCTCAGCCAATAGCACTTGCTAGTTTTCTGACTCTTTCTCTTACAGCATCAAAGTTGAGCTAAAAATGCTATCAACAGAACAGTATTCAAACAGAGAAGCATAAAAATGTGTGAAGGGAGGATAATTCATTAAGTCTGTTCTAAATAAATATTTTTCCCCAGGTCAAGAAAGATGACAACCATCAGCTCATGATCCATGTTTGGATAAAATTTTTCATGGCAAATATTTACTTAAAATGGAGAGAGAAACACATCAATATCTGCAGCTGTTGCTGTGCTGTCTTCTTGAGAGTACTTGGCTTTTGTGGGCAGTGTGCATTTTCTCAGGTGATAATTACAGATCTCTTCAGTACATCTTTGTTAAAAAGGCAGATAGATGATGATTTTTTTCCCACAGGTTATTTTACTCTTGATTTGTATTGATTTATTTCTTAAGAATACTTGTGCTCTCACTGTAAGTGCTCAAATTATAGAGGGGAAGATGGCGAATTAGGAGCCTCGTAGAAGGGCCTGTATGTACACACAACTGGTCCTGTAAATGGATTTTCTGCTGAGTGTTTACAAAAAGCTCATTAGTTATTCATGACATTTTGGTGTGATGCTTCCTCAAAAGGATGAAAAATTAGACCTTAGTCTCCTGAAATACATAGCAGAGTGCTAAATGGGACAGTAATTGCCTTGTCAAATAGTCTAGAAGAACGAGACATCAGGTGAATAGCTCTTCATTGTTTTATCTATATCACTGTACTATTGTGTACACTTAATGCCTTTCTGTCTTGAGTAATTTTATTTTGATGATTTAGACTTGCAACTAATTTGTTTCTTTTCAGAATTTGGCCTTTCTAATTCTGACTCCTTCCAGCATATTTTGAACCATGTCTAAAGAACAAAAGTAAAACCTTACTGCTTTATTTCACTTCAGTTTTTGAATTTCATTTTTTTCCCCTGATTTTTATTATTATTATTTTTATTTAAAGAAAGTGCAATTGTGCCAGAAACCCAGGGTTTGGCAGGGGGCAGTGTCTGGGGCCAGTAAGTTGGTAATTCCTTTTGTTTTCTCCCACTGAAGCTATTTAGATCTGCTGTTTGCACAGGCATAGCAGAGTTTTAGATTAACAGTAGATTTTTTGACTGGCCTGTCTTGATTCTCCTAAACTCCACTGATCTTTTTCATTGACCACAAAATTAGCCAGACATAGGAAGACCTGAGGGTAAAAATCATTGTGAGAATCTGCCTTTTAAAATATCCTGTGATGCTGGTACACAGCCAGTACACAAAAATATTACCTCTCAGACTGCCTGCTGCTGACATTGCCAGATTTTTCAAAGCTCTCCATGTTGAATGAATTTGGGTGTGCTTTCATCCTTAAAGGTTTTTGCCTGGTTGTATTTCTTCACTTGTTGTTTGTTTTTATTGTTGCCCACAACAATTGCTCTCCCCTATCCTCCTTTTTAATGTCTTGGGTATCTGTATTATTCCTGTTGTGGGAAAACTGCTCCCTAGCCAAGGTTAATCATAGTGAATGATTATCTGCTGAGTTTTCAAATCTGAATATGGAATAAGCATTGGTGCAAGTTTTGTCTTTTCAAGTAGTTATCCTCACTGTTGACTTCCAGGCAATTTCTTGTATTATCCCTCTCTTTATAGATCACCATGAACTTGAAGCCTTAAGTAGAGTAAAAAAACATCTGTTTTGGTCAATGGATTAGGAGGCAACATTTGGTTTGTATCTATTTACCCTGAAGATAGATATGTATATACACACACATGTATTTAGTGTATATATATGGGGACAAACTTTTTTTTGGGGACAAAGTTTTTGCAGGGCCTGTTGCAATACGAGAATGGGTAACGGTTTTAAACTAAAAGATGGTCGATTTAGATTACATGTAAAGAAATTTTTTATGATGAATAGGGTGGTGAAACACTGGAAGAGGTTCCTCAGAGAGGCAGTAGGTGCCTCATGCGTGCCTGGAAACATTCAAGGTCGAGTTACACAGGGTTCTGAGCAATCTGATCTAGTTGAAGATACTCTTGCTCATTGCAGGGGTGTTGGACTAAATGGCCTTTAATGGTCCTTCCAACCCAAACTATTCTGTAATTTAGTGATATATTTAGAAAAGATGACTCTTGAATACTGTTACAAATCAGTTTGGCTGACTTTTTCCAGCCAGGACGGAGTGTCTGATATGAGTTTCCCTGGCGATTCAGCATAAGGCCAGGAGATTTCAGCACAACCGGGTGGGAGCTATCGTGTGCAACATGTGGAGACCATCACTAGATGGCAACGTTACACAGCCGAAAGGGCTGTCTCTTCCTGTAGCAAGCTTTTTATTTGTTTCTTAGAATCGGTAGATGAAACGATCTTTTTTGTTCAGATTATATAACCAGGGTAGAGAGTTTCATGAGCCTGTAGGATGAAGAAATAAGTTATCATTGCAGATTACACAGCCATCTCAGAAAAGAAGTAACTATTTAGAGAGCTCTCGTTAATCATTCTCGGGGTGTCTAAGGACATATGCTGCTATACTTACTGTTCCTTAGGGCAGTGGCTTGAATTTTGGATAAAGATCCTTAAAGCATAAAAGCCCAAACTGAAGGATTGCTACTGCTTTGTTTCTTCATGAAAATATGCTTCTGAAGTTGTAATGATCTCTGACAACCCTAAGCTTAGGCTGAGATATTGACCTTTTGCACTGCTGGGGTTTTGCCCATTTTGTGGTTGATGGATGATTTTTCACGTGACTGTTTCAGAGCCAGCTGTGGTCTAGGTTCTATATGGGTAAAATAAAGCATGAGCAGCATGCACCTCAGGCTGGTACTCAAATTCTGACCTGATAATGCGATACAGCGCATGTGCCAGAATGAGTAAACACTGTGTTACAGCACAGGTCTTGTGCTGAGAGCAGGCAAAGCAAAGGGTTTCCTGAAAGTTGTGAGGTGGAGAGGTGAGAGGCCAGGCATGCGCTGACATCTCTTTGTTGTGAAGTTCTGGGTGCTTTTGGTCAGAGGTACTGGTGCACATCATAGGTTATACAAAAAGGACCAAAATTCTGTCCCTAAAATTTCTTCAGCTCCCACCAAAGCAGTTTCCAGAGATGAGGATATAGGATATCTTTGGAGTGCACAGATATACTATTAGAGAGGTAGAGTTCAGAAATCATTAGTGAAGTCAGGAAATACTATTTCTTAATTAAACAGATCAAAATGATATTCATCACTTGTGGGTTAAAGAAGCATATTCCTTTAAATACAATATGAACATTGAAGGTTAACCAGAATAGCAAAATTCACTTATGGCAGAAGAGAAACATTTTCTGCTGACACAGTAGCAGATGAACATTATAAAATAGTAGCTTTCTTGAGGACAGAGACTCCAGATTCACCATTTCACACAAGAATTTCTTTTCCGTAGTGGAGACTGAAGACTGGCGGAAGACTACATGTATATATCAGTGTGTATGTAGCCATAGCATCCTAGTATCAAAAGTAAGCACAGGATGTTTCTCTTAAGGTATTCCTACCGAAGCCAGGGAAGAATTAATGCTCTGGAGAAGTTAATCTCTGATCCTTCGATATCTCTATATCTTATCTCTCTTTCTCTCCCTCTCTATGTATATACCATCTATATATGATAGTTTTGGTCACACGGTGTTCAAGGAACATAAACTCAGAGTAGGGCAGGTGTTAGCACTGCCCCAGGTGTATTGAGACATGAACTACAAGGAGAGACTTCAATAACTTTTCTTGTTTGACCAGCAAAATGAAGGTTAAGAGGCTGTTTAGGGGTGACAATGACAAGAGGAAGAAGAAGAGGGAAAAGCTAAAGAACCATGGTAGCAAAAGAGCAGATGGATGTACATCAGATATCCATTCTAGATGGAAAATATGCCTTGCCATCAGAACAGGGATGTCTAGTGTGGGCAAGGTAAACCTAACTGTTGCTTTTCTTAAATGAATTATGTGGCTTGGTTGACTGTGGGAGGACTCATCTCCTCAGCTCTTTTCATTCCTTGAACACACACACAACTAAAATGTCTGATGCACTAGTGAATAATCGTGCAACAGTGGACTATACTGTGGCTCTAAGCCACCTGCTTTGGGAAGGGCTGTGTGCTGAAGAGCTCAAGGATGTGCTTAAGACACCCACTGTTTTGAGGACTGCTGTGGGAATATTTACTTGTAACAGTAGTCTGGGTCTTGATATGGAGATTTCAAAAGCTGAACTGCTCCTCTGCTGGTATTGGAATGGACTTAATTTTTCCTCTTGTGTCTGCCAAGCTGAAGACCTTTTGTCAGCAATAAAAGCCTCCTTTTTTTTTTTGGCATTTAGATGAAAAAGACAAGATTTTAAATCTCCATTCACTTTTGTTCTATTTCCTTGCTGCTGCCATGGTCAGGGGCAGATAGAAACCGATCTGAAATGTATAGGAGGGAGTGTGGAACACCAAGATGTTATATCTCCCTCAGGTCTTCAAGTGTGTGTCTCCATGTGTTTTCTCTTCTCACCTGTTCACATGAAATGACAACATCTTGTCATCTCCACTTCACAGTCTATATAGCACAAGATGTTAATCACAGAATTGTTAGGGTTGGAAGGGGTCTCTCAAACGGCTGCTGTAGTGTTACAATTCCAGTGCTTCGATTGTGAACACCACAGCAAGGAGAGATTCCAAGGAGATCAGCCAGCTGATCTGTCCCTCCTTGTCCCACTGGGGTGAAGGGTGGAAGAAGAAGGGGACACATGTTAATATATTAATATATTTTTAATGTGACTAGGAACTATAGGCACTGGAAATTCCAGGCATGTTGAAACATGGATTGAGCTTCTTTCTTCCTTCCTTTCAGAGGAATATGTGCAAAGCATGCAGTTTTGCAAAGACGTCCACAAGGAGGAGCCCGGTGCCTGCCGAGGACAGATCTATCCCTGTCCTGTTTTTCGCTGCCGCATCCACTGAGGGTAGCCTTGTCTTGAAGCATAATTAGTTCTGAGGCAGAATTTTATCAGCATAGTCTTTGGGGAGTGGTAGCATGTAAACACTTATTAAAATGTTATTTTGGGGTCATAATTCTATCATGAACCAAACTTGACAGATGCAGATAGAAGAAGGGGTTATCTCTCCACAGGGACCATTTGTGTTTCCTTCTGATGATTTACATCAAATGGTGCATTTCTCTTCAGTCTGTGGGATCATACAAGGATAGAGAACATTTTCATATTTAGAGCAAGAAAGCACATAGCCTTTTGCTCTGGGAAGGATGTGGACAGTATAGATTCTTATAAGTAAGATTTTCCTTCTGATAGCTTCAGAAACAAGAGTAATGGGCATTAATTGATGGGGACATCAGGTCCGTTTTTTTTTTTTTCTTTTTATCCCTTCCTTCCTGAAAAGTGCCACTCAGCCTCTTTTAAGATAAGGTATTAGAAGGGGCAAAAGAAATGTGTTTTCACCTCTGCCATCTTCCATAGGCTTGCCGTGTGACTGGATGGATTTCTTCATCTCTGTATCTTTGTTTTCTTTGGAGAGAGTCATAGAATGGTTTGGGTTGGAAGGTACCTTAAAGATCATGTAGTTCCAACCCTCCTGCCATGGGCAGCAACACCTTCTGCTGGACCAGATTGCTTAAAGCCCCATCCAACCTGGCCATGAACACTTCCAGGGATGGGGCGTCCACTCCTGCAGGCAACCTGTTCCAGTGCCTCACTACCCTTACAGTAAAGCATTTTTTCCTAATATCTAATCTAAACCTGCTCTCTTTCACTTTTAAGCCATTCCCCCTTGCCCTGTCATTACATGCCCTTTTAAAATGTCCATCATCAGTTTTCTTGTAGCGTCCCCGTAGGAACTGGAAGATGCTATAAGGTCATCCCGGACCCTTCTCTTGTCCAAGGTGAACAGTGCCAACCCTCAGCTTGTCTTCAGGAGAGGGGTTCCAGCCCTCTGATCATCTTCATGGCCTTTGGACTCACTCCAGCAGGTCCAGTGCTTTTTATGCTGGGGGCCCCAGAACTGGATGCAGCTCTCCAGGTGGGGTGTCACCAGAGTGGAGTAGAAGGGCAGAATCATCCCCCCGGATCTGTTATCCCTACTGCTTCGGATGCTGTCCAGGATTCCGTTGGCATTCTGGGCTGCAAGTGCACGTTCCTGGCTCATGTCAAGCTTCTTGTCCAACAGCACCCCCAAGTCCTCCTCAGAGCTGCACTCCATTCATTCTCCACCCAGCCTGTATTTGTGCTTGGGATTGCCTTGACCCAGGTGTGCGACCTTGCACTTGCTTTTGTTGAACTTCATGAGGTTTTCACAGGTCCACTTCTCAAGCCTGTCAAAGTCTCTCTAGAAGGAGCACAGTTCTCCTTGCTTTTTGTTGTGAAGATGACTCCTTTCTGTGGTAAGGTCTCAGATACTGTCTCACATGAGAAGGTGTGGTTACATAAGGCTGTCTAAGAGAATTTCCCAGGATGCCTTAACCTTTTTTAATGTTCTAGTTGGGGAGTGACTCCGTTTAGATTATAGCCACAAACCTGCTAGTGAAGGCAGATCAGTGATGGCTTTGGGGCTCTCTGCCACTGACTGATGGATGCAGCCCCTGTCCTAGTGAGGAGAATACTGTGTCACACAGTCCTGTTGTCTTGTGCAGTGTGTGCTTCCTTGGGCAGTAACAGATGGGAAGGAGGCAGGATTACAGACATCTAACTTCGTGCCTTCTCCTCTCCAGTTAATCTCTTCTTGTGACATGGTTGGCAACGTTTCCCCAGACTTCAACAGGACTAGGAACAAGCATTTAGAGCATGTTAAAATTTTTTAAAAAATTCTTTTTTAGAATGGATTGCATTTGAAACGTGAGTAGGAATTTAAGTGCAATCTTCTAAAATCACCTACCATTACCTTTGCTAGCTGAATGCACAAATACACTTCAAAAGCAGGATACCAACATGTACTTAAATTCTTACTTTTATCTTGCTGTTGCACATTGCTGAATCACATGCCCCGAGGTAGTTGACTTCACTTAGAAACCTAACTCTCATCTCACCTCACAGAATTTTTATTCTGGGGCAGCCTCAGTACCCACATTTGGATCTTGCCTAGGTGGTTTTTCCACCAGTGTGCCTACCCTGCTAACAGTGGTGCTTCTCCTAGTTTAGAGGAACAGCTGAACTAGCTCCAGGAAATCATAACGTTCAGAGGACCTGCTGATACCTGTTGTCATTTCTGGACACAGGTATCTGCCTCTGAGGGGAGGATATGCAACTGTTCTCTGTTAAGTGTGTGCAAACAGCACCTAACGCTTTCATTTGTACTTACTGAAAACTGGTCTGTTCCTCGGTGCTCATTAACAGTGAAATTGATAACATCATCTGATTGTCCCAGCATGATCTGGGGCTTCAGTGATTGATTAAATGCAGAGGCAAATTTGAGACATTAAATTAGTTGCAGAAGCGGTTTCTTGCAAGTGGACTGTGGAAAGTAGTACTGATTGCTATTGCACAGTGAGCCACAGGGGTCTTTGTCCTTTACCTCTATGGAGGCTTAAATGTATTGTGACATTTTGTTTCCTCTGTGGCTCTGTAATGAAGAGAGATTAGGTTGTGGTCATGGAAAGGAGCAGCGTGAGGGTACGTGTCAAGAGATTTGTGTTGTGGCTTGGCTGTGTCAGTTGGACTCCCTGCTCATGTCGAGGTACGCATCTTTGCCTCTGCTCTCCATCTACAGAATTAAGCTAATGTGACTCTGCAGCTGCCTGGGGACATCAAGAGGCTCGATGTTAAAAGCTGATAATGACCACCAGCAAATGAGCTCTGGAGGGGGATTATACTAAACAGATTTTTCAGCTTAGTAGAAAAAACCACAACCGTTTCTGTTCTTCAAGAGAGGTAGGACTTGGGAGCTGGTGATTCAGGGTTATAGAGACTTTTGAGTGTCTAAGAAATGCAGAGGTGGGTTGAAAGGCTCTCCACCTTTGCACACCCAGAAGTGAAGAGTGCTTGGAAGCCCAAGAACAGAGTGTAGGCACATCTGTAAGGCTTTGAGAGGAAGGAAGGTGACTGATTTTTGCATCCAAAGTTTACAGAAATGACTGGCCTGGGATTTCTCTGAGTGATTAGCCTACTTTGTGTTTCTCAAATTTAGGGAAAGGACATTCCTGTTTCTTCTTAGCACAACCTTGCTAAAGGTTACAAAATGTAATTCTCTCTCAAGCTGATTGACCTGGTGAAACAGATTTCCAAACCTGAACCACTTTTAACCTTTCCTGTCACAGAAGCCGTGCTGGTATTTGTTAAGTGCACCTTGGATCCTCGTTCTGACAGTGCTATATAAAACCAGAGACTGTTCCTGTGCAGAAGCTGAAGGAATGGCTGACGTCAATAATTGAAGCATTTAAAATTAACCACTAAGATTAAACGTTGAATTAGTGATTCAGGGATCCCCGTCTAGTAACTAAATGAAACAGAAAAGAAATTACCCAGAGACTACTCTAGCTCTTTTAAGGGTAAATAAAGGACTTGTGTTGTAGAGTTTTTCACTGGTGTCAGTTTTTGTTACCTTGTGAAGGCAAGGATCCCCCGGTCCTCCTCCATGGCATGCAACCAGCTGAGCAGTGATGATAGCACAGTATTTGTGCCATGCTTTAATACCTGGAAGCCTACTGTGGCAATGAATTTAACTTCCCTCTTCACTGTCCTTTCCCTTGGTCTCTCACTTTCGCCAGTGCTGGTATTACTTTCAAGGCTTGATTCTGCTTTGCCATAGCATCTGCAGCACCTGTCAGCCATGTGCAGGGAGAGCAGGGGACTGGCTCCTCCAGATCTGAGGCTTTTTGAGCAATTTGAAGTGCTTGTGCTCTTTGCAAGTGCGATTCATTTTGTTTCCCTCTGGGAAAACTCAACAGGGTGAGATAGCATCTTGTAGCGTTCTCCTCATGTTTCCTTAGCGACGTCCCTGCCATCTTGTCCACATGAATAACAAAGCCAGATCTGCAGTTTTGTCTTGAGAGGTAATAAAAATGAACTCCAGCTGCCTTTGTTCTGGTGTATATCAATTGTTAGCCCTACCGTACGCTCCAAACCCAGAATTTGTTTTCTGTTTTCTGGCTATTGGTGGTGCTGATGTACGGGGGAAATGCTGTAGTCTGCATTTTGCAAGCAGTGTTGACAGTGTGGAGCAGAAACGAATACAAATATGGCCATTAAAGTATATAATAAATTAAGCAATGCTGACATGGATGTGATAAGATACAAATAGGTAACATCGAGTTGTTGTGCTTACTAGGGCAGTTTTTCCAGAGGCATAATCAAGTAGTGATTCGTATGTTTTTTCACTGCTCTTCCCTCCCTCCTGCATATTTTTCTGTCTTTTCTCCAACTTAATTTTTCTGCGTGCATGTTCCTGCCATGTCAGCCTCGAAGTCTAAAGACGAGATTTTTGAGGGGGGATTATTTCTTTAGTGAGAAGGACTAACATTAGAAATTGGACATAACTTATTGTTTTCTGAGGCAAGTGGCACAGACCAAAAGGAACTTACTGACTTACACATGCCAAGGACATACTGCTCAAAGTCCCATCTCCAGTTTTTGAGAGTACAGGCTGTTTCTGCAGACAATTCTCCCTTGGGGGGCATTTGACATGAAGCATGTTAATGGGGAGTGAGATTTTGGCAACTGAAGTACACTTGGGAGAGGTTTGTTTGAAACCTCTGTGTTTATTTTGAAGGACTTTTCGAAGATGTGCTTTTTTTCCATTTGGGAAGAGAGATGGGACAGAGGGCTGGGGTCAGGCTGTCCTATAGCCAGCTCACACCTGCCAACCTGCAGCTTCTGTGTGCTTGGAAGGAAGTGCTGTAACCCTTGGTGCTCTGAGATAAAAGTGGTGTTGTACTTCAGTTTGATTAGCCTTTCCCGAGTTCAATAGGCTCCTATCATTTATTGCTTGGTGTGAGCATTAGGGTTTTAGTGTAGTGAAGGTCACCCATCTGTGACTTTGGCTTTGCTACCTAATTGTAAGTGACACTCCCTTTCCCCAGTTTGCTTTTAAATTAAAAAAGAAAGGTTACAATTTGGAGCCTGAGATTTTTTTTTTAAATGAAGAGAAGTCATGTCTTTCCTCTAAGGAAACACCTGGAAAATTAACATTTTATGGTGTGCCAAATTAGTTCCTTTGAAACTGCAAGATGAGAAAGGTTGTTAAGTCAGACAATCACAGAGGATTTCTTCAGCTCAGTAAAATACCTGCATGGCCAGCAACAACCTATTCCCTCTATGAGGAGCTCTGAAGACAAGATCAACATTTTGCTTGTATTGATCACTTCTCCCCACTCACAAGACTTATTCAAGAATGATTTTAAAACCCTGAATACCAGCAGTAAAATAAAGCCTTGGAATGTTTGAATGAACTACTAGTGAAAGAAAGATTCAGCAATGCATGCGAAGGCTCTGAGGCCAAATTTAGCCTTGATGTTACTATTCTGGAATTTGGTTCCCAGTGAGGATGATTTTGTGTATATCTGCATTATCCGTGCATGATTTTTTTGCATGTAGTCTTTTCTAAATAGGAGATACCCATTCACTAAATGTTTACACCAGCTCAGCTGAAAGGAAGGTTTGAGACCAGGAAATAATTTAAAAGCTTGGATCTTTCGTGTTGGTAAAGTCCATCCAGGAGGTCAGCAGCGCATATGTTTGTTATGCATGGCTCTTACCCAGGAACCACAAGCAGGAAATAAATAGAAAAAAGAGGTAGCTTTTTCTGTTGTCTTGTGTCAAGCTCCCCGAACATCTTCTTGACTAATTAGAGTTGATATGTAAGAAAAATACAAGCTACTCTTAGGAGTTTTTGTATTCTAAGGAGGGAGATGGGAGAGAAGCTAGAGCAAGATGCCAAAACGTTTTCTACTGAGATTACCATCACCTCAGTCACTCTTTGTCTGATTAATGATTTAAATATGTAAACAAAATAGAACATTCTTGACGAGACCTATAGTTTGTATTAAACAGATCGGTAGGCAAGGCACCTCCCTAGGACCAAAGTTCGAGTAATGACTTTGCGTGAGGATTTGCCACACTCCGGTCTTCAAGTGCTATTATAATTTCACATATTTTAGAAGACAAGATGCTGTGCTGATTATGTTTGTTCTGCTTCATTTTTTTACCTGTTAAGAAAAACCTTGCATGCTGAGTAAGAAAATAGATTGTTCAATAAGCATGCCATCTTTCAGTGCCCTTACACTTCAGCAAGGAGTTGGAGCTACTAAATGCTTGGCAGTGATGGGGCCCATCAGCTTCTACGTTGCCTGATTTGGGAGATTTATATTCAGTCATTTGAAATCTCACAATGATGAAACTTAATATCCAGGTTGTCAGGATAAATGCATGACCTTTTTTTAATATAAGATGTTTCCGATCTGTTAAGCTGGTTCTGGAGTTATAAAGTGACAGAGGGCTGCTAATTTTTTAAACCTTAATTTATTTAAATGCTGAGCCTAAGCCTGGAATCAGCTTAATGCTTAACACGTTCAAATTGTTATTTTGACTTCTGAAGGTACCATGCTGGATGGTTTGTCCAGGTAAGGCTCCTAGCCTCATAATAAAGCTGGTGATAATAACTTTCAGTAAAGTGACCTGGCTTGCTACAGCTGTGGAGTATTGAAGACTTGAGCAAGAGCTGGGTGGGTGTCTCGAGCAGCACAAGCCTGGTGTGGTAGTGGGGTGCAAGGGTGGGGGGCACAGAGCTGTGCGATGACTGCGAGCAGAGCCCAGACCCCGCTGGGGCCCCTGAGGCTACCTCGCTGTGCAGCAGCAATTCCAACTTCACATTCCCATCTCTGGCAGTGGGCACTGCAAGGGAAAAGGCAGCCTCCCTGGGGAGATGTTTGAACAGCTGTCTGGTTTAGATAGGAACTTAACCAGTGTATTATAAATGGCAGCTAAGGCATGTGGTATAGTGTTGCTGGGGAAGAGTGCTTTTTAGGACCTCTTCCTCCAAATTCAGGCTGGTACTAATGAAGCATTTGTATGTGCTGTATAGAAGTGTGGTGCTTGGTTTTTGGAATTAGTCCTGGCTTTCTCAGAAATACTGGAGAAAGACCATGGGGTTTGTCACTGTTTAGGGTAGTCACTGTGTTTTCTCAGAGTCCCAGGAATATGGTATCCCTATAACAAGGGATGTTTCTTAGAGAGCAAACAGCACCTAAATTCACAGAGACTTCCCTGAATGGCTTGTTGTCACTTTTGGTTCCAGACACTCAACAGGATCCTCAGCCCTGAATTTTGAACCTGGCCTTCCCATGGTATACAGTGTTCCTGTAGGTGTTAAAGTGCAGGGAAACATGTGCGTAAATCATTCCTTTTTTTCATTAAAGGCAATCTAGTAATCTAAAATTGCCATGGGGAGAAAAAGTTCTATAGTCATATTATAGAATTTCAGGGGATTCTTCTTATTTTCATTGTAGGGGGAGGAGAAAGCCCTGTAACATTTGCAATGTGACATAAATGTCAGCTTTCCTCTAATGAAGAGTCCTGCAGGTTGATTGCTTTCCACTTTTGAAGTCATGACAGAAATAAGCCTGAGGAAAAAGAATAGTGTGCTTTGTCCCTATCCTATGCATTCAGAGACACCCACAGAGAAACTGGTGGAAAGTATCTCTTGATCATGAAAGATGGATGGGCCCATGGCAAGAGCTTAGCTACCAGATATCAAGTTCAGTATGAATGTTGGCCTCTGGGTTTAAGCTGTTTACAACAGGTTTTTTTAGCTTGAAGTCCAAAATTGTGGTTGTAGGGAAATATGGCATTTTTGCTCCTGAAAAGGAATGTATAAGGAGGTGTGTTAAATAGATGTAGTCTTTTCACTGCCTGAGTAAGTCAATGGAAAATCCAGTTGCTGGGTATCCAAACGTCAGGACTTTTAGTACAATCAGAATGCCAGCAGATTTTAGGGGAAGCTGTGTTCTGTGGTATTTTATCTTCAGCAGAAGATTAGAAGCAAGCTCCAAGCCTTGCTACCCTATCCTGTGTACTTTAGTGCAAACTGGAGAAGCTAATCTGTTTGAATCTCAATATCTCCCTCTCAGCTCTGCTAATTGAGTAGTTTGTATGCATCCTCTAAAGGTGAAAATATACACTTGGTGGAGGGAAATGTTGTGTTTCTAGATATTTTCATTTCTTAAAAATGTGCTTATCTTGCTTTATTGCCATAGAAAATACCTACAGCACCTGCAATCTGTGCAAAGCGCTTTACTGTCTCACCAGTAATGTGAACATTTTCATTTTTAAGGCTAAATCCTGTTCCTAACTCCAAACTGATTACTCTGTAGTATTTGACAGCATTCTACCCTCTGTTTTCTGAATGTTATTTTAGGAATGTCAGAAATGTGGTCAATGATCTTGCTAGTTTAAAATAAAGTTGCACAAGAAAAAGTCACAACAGAAATGAGTCTTCTCTGCAGTCTGCAAGGAGACCAGTACTCTGATCAGGCTGAAAATTGTATGAGATGTGGCCTTATTACTTTCCCGCTAAGTTAGTGGGAAATCTGGACTCTTCATTCCACTCTTGTGGTGCTCCAGCTCCATCTATAAGGAGTAAAGGAGTCCTCCTCAAGATGAATCTATTGGTTCATCCTATGAAATCCAGTTTCTGCTACTGATCAGTATTTTATGGTCCAGAGAAAGTTTCAAGCTACTTGGAGTGATGACTGTTGTGATGGGGAGGACAGTGGTTTTCACTTCCCACGTGGTTAGTGGTTAATTAATCATCTGGGTTTTGCTTGACTTCAGTAAGTAGGGATGTTGAGATTTCAACTCTTCCTATAAATAGGTGACTTAGTTAATGCAGTGTTTCTGGAAATTAATATTCGATAGGAGCATTAATAAATATAGTAAAGAGAGGACAGAAAAGTGACTGTCTCTGTGAAGGGACATTTCATCCAGAAATCTGTGGCATCTGTGAAGTCTAAACTTTATAAGAAGAAGCTAAGTCAGCTCCTTTGTGGTGTACTCCCTTCCCTATATTTGCTATCTCTCAGTTTTAACAAATCATGTCACGGTTGTGTGCTTTAGTCCCTACTGTAAGCACTCTGTAAGTCTGCCTGAGTGCCCGAGTCTTGAGTGAATGACCAGGCAGCACATTGTCTCCGTGGGGTGTATTTTTAGTGTGGTGTTCAGGGAAAGGAGGTGCAATTAGAACTAACCCATTAACTGTAATAGCTCTTTATGTTCTGCACTGACTGCAGACCCCTGTGAGGGTCAAGGCATTGCCAATTAGCCTATATCTGTCCAGAAACAAGATTCTCTTTGATCTCTCTAAGGCTAATCTAATTTTATTTGTAAGTAAAATTGGGCAGCACAGTTTAAAAGAGATAAATGGAAACTCTGCAAAATGGCCCTGAATTTCGTATTATAATTGTTGGAGACTATGTTTTTGTTTATACTGCATTTTCTGCAGTAAAGTGACTTAAGCCTTGTCAGCCAGGCTGGCATAACTCAAGACCTGTTGGGTACTAACAATTCTTTAGGGTAATAAAAGAAACGTGTTCTGAAACAGTGTATGTGCTTTGACTTGGGGATGGGCATTTTATAGGGTAATATCAGAGTCTTTTATTCATGTGCATTCTAGTAAGAATGTTGATGGAATACAATGAAGACTGCTTTAGACGGAGCTGGAAAAACTGCCGTGGATTCCTATGAAGATGGTGGGGAAATGCAGCATGCCTTGGTCACTTGGCATTCAGGTGTTTTTTTCCTCTTCTAGAGGAAGTTTTGCATTATCAAAATCATAGGGCATCTAGGGAATATTATTTAAAGATTACCTGCAGAGATAGTTTTCCTTTCCTTCTATTTTTCTCTGAGCATACGGCCGTCTAAAGTTATTGTAGCATGTCTGTTAGGGATGTTATACTTCTTGGATACATGGGGGGTGAACTGCTCAATAGGGCTCAAAAAGCAGTAAAACAAAGCGAATACATCAAAACTTGTCATCAATAGGGACTTACATAAAAGTAAATTCACTCTTTCTGCAGCTCTCTTGCAATAGATTGTAGATGAAGAACTATCAAGAACCACATGAAGAAATAGGTCAAAAATAATTAAAAAAAATCTTTAGAGTAAGTTAATTCATGCACGTCTGTATTAACCCACAACCTTTCTGAACTGATTTGTGTTGATGAAAACCTCTCTCTAATCAGGCAGAATTTTGAAGCATATCGTAAAGAACTGGGTGACATACTTTGCTTTTAAGACATCAAAAACACAAGGCATTCCTTATCCCATATTTGCCTACTGTAAAGCTTATACATTTCGCTGCAGAATTTGATACAGCGTGGTTGAACCAGAGGAGTTGTCAGATGCGTTTATTCCTACAATCCATCCTAAATGCATATTACCCATTTGAAAGTAGTTCTTGCTTTCAAGGTACAAGAAGAAGTACTTTTATGCAACACTTTCCAGTGCATCAGGAAAAAGAATTTGAACTTTGTTTCGTTGTGTAATTGAATACAATAAATTGGTGTTTTTCAGTGGTGTTGCTAAAAAGTACAAATATGAGAGACAATCCTACTCCCACTGACTTGAAGCTGAATTTTGTTCCATTTGAGAAGTGAAGTTGCACTACTACAGCTGTGGTAGAACAAGCAGTTGGTTCGAAGAGCCTGGAACCACACAAACCAGAAATGATATGTAAATTATGCAATGCATGAAACAACCTTACACTATCTTTTTAATGTATTCCTGGCAGGTCTATTTTTCATGGTATGGAAATGTCCCAATGGAGCTTTCTCTAAAGCTCTGGCCCTGCAAAAGAAAAAGCTAGGAATGTCTTAAGAGAGAGGGAGAGCAACCCTGCTGAGCTGAAACTTGCTGGTGTCCCATTGCATCAGATCTTGTTGGTGTGTGGTCTTTTTCCTATCAATAGCCTCTGTGGGTTTTTTTTTTTTCTGTTGTTGTTGTTGTTCTGTACAACAAAATAGACTGTAGGGAGTGGTTTCTCTCTGACGTTTATTGAGAACTATGCATATGAATTCCTGGATTTTTCTGCCTAATGCTATTAACATCCCTCCACTGACTGGAATTGTGAGCACAGTGAGACTATATGAAGCAGTAGGTTAATAGGACAAATCTAGTTCTGGATTAGTTTCACCCACTTTATTCTTTTTCCATGTCCTCTTTACTCATTTTATCCACTTTGGCTGGTATTATAGCCATGTCTCCCACTCCAAAGCCTTCATTTTGGTTGACAGCCTTTTCACTGTTACCATAGGGTCCCATTACCTTTGTTTCTGTTTACAGTGTGAATAGATGTCCATCATTACATTGTCCATCATGACATGCATCAGTAATACAATAAATTGTCTAGGGAACTAGTCAGCTTCCAAGAAGAAATGTGCTGTGGCTGCTAATGTCTCCAAGGAAAAAGAATTTTATCTGGGGTGGAAACTTCAGTGAAGGACACAGCAGCCAGCGCAGCGCATTTGGAAAATACAAAGCCTGTGAGGGACGAGGAAAACAAGAGTAATGGGAATCTCTAGTTTGCTTCTTGTTGACGGGGTGAAGGTAGTAAGATGTGATGAAGAAAACAAGTGTTGATGGACACGCTGATGTCTGGTTCATGGAGCGATTGATCAGCAGGCCTGCAACAGGGATGGATGGCTTTGTGCCAAGTGGTGTGTAGGCCCTGGATCCTACAAACTCTGTTATAAGGACTATAATATACTTTGGTTCAGCACCCTTGTTAGAGCAAGGGAAGCCAAAAAATTCATCACAGCTGCCCCCAATGGGGAGAAGGGTAATTATGTAAAAATGAGGATGTGTAATCAACAAGCTGACATGAACATTATTTAAGGATACTGCACCTGTTAGAAGAGTTTGCAGGAAGTCATCATGATTTATTTTCCCTAAAACGGAAATTATCAGAAGTATAAAGAAGCTGAAATTATGTTTGAAGAAAGAAAAATAAAATAAAATATAAAAAGTCCTACTTTTGTAGGTTATTTATAAAGCCTAGAAATTTACTCAAATTTTTCAGTTTTACCTATCAACTACCAAAAGGGATACAAACTTTTAGAATAACTATCACATGTTTTTTCAAATGCATCAGGAGCATGAAACCTGCTTGGATATGTGTAGGAGTAACATAGGCCATTGCGGTGTAACAGGGATACTCCAGCTGGCTAAGGCAAATGAAAGGAAATTTCATGAATTCGATGAGTTGTTGTTCTCTATGGAATAACCTGGGGAAATTTCCCATGCCACAAACCTTCCTGTGGGGTACTGTTGAGAAAGTGTTTCTGAAACTGAAGTGACTGTAGAATATTATAGAAGAAATAGTTAAAATGAACAGTAACAAATCACCACAACTAGACTGTGCTCATCCAAAAGCTTCAGAGGAGCTGCAGCTTACAAGCACTGTGTGACTGCTGGCTTAGAGCTGCTTTTGCACCAGGAGGCGATAAATATGATGCCTAGCTTCAAGAGATTTCCAGGGTGGTTTGAGGGATTCTGGGCCTGCAAATCTGAAGTAAGTACTTGGTACAGCATAGAAACTATAATAAAAAGAAGGATTAGAGAATATCTGCATAAGGATCTTGTGCTTGGTAAGAGTTAAGTTGCACATCTGCCTTGCAAATATATTGCTGTTCTCTGTAGGAGTCAACAAGCTTGTCGGTAAAGATGATGTGTGGTATAGTCTACTTTGTCAGAGACCTTGGTAAAAACCAGCTTCCTTGTTAGAGGATTTTAGGAAAGCTAAGCAGTTATGACACCAGAAGGACAGTTCTGGTATGGATAGGTAATTTGGCTAAAAGTTGGAAAACAAGGTCAACGGTCAGTCCTTGCAGTGGAAGGAGATCACACAGGAATGTGTGGTGGGACCTGTGTGCTCTTGGCTCTGCTCACATATGGCTTGGAGAGAAGCTGCTGGAGATATCATGTTATCATAATAGGGGTGGCAAATGTGAAGTGTCTGTCTGGAGGTCTGCAGAAGGACCTCATAAGACTGACTGGCTAAGAAAATGTCAGATGAAACTCCATTTAGGTAATGATAAATTGATCCATGTGGGGAACAAACAATCTGGTTTGCATAAAAGATGAGTAGTGAGCTGAGCTCACACTGAGAATTGCAGAATCTGCAGTGAGAACCTGGGGCTTTAGTGGATAATTCTGTGAAAATGTCAATTTACTCACTAGTGGTTGAAAATGCTAATCAGATATTGGGGTTTATAAGGAAAGGAATACAGAACAAAACATGACATTGTGTATAAATGTGTGGTTTGCTTGCCTCTGAATAATGTGTGAAGGCTTGATCTCTGTATTTAAAAATAGTGTAATAGAACTGGAAAGGTTTGGAGAAGGACAGCAAGGGTGATCAAAGGCACAATAAGTCTTTTGTAGGAGGCTTTGACTGAGCTAGAACTCACTTTGGAAAGAGACAGCTGAGTAGTCTCTGATAAAGAGGCATGTAGAGGGTTGAACATTCACTGTGTGTTCCAATTCAAGAACTGCTGAGCATCAAATGAAGCTAATAGGAGAAAGGCTTAAAGAAAAAACAAGTTGCAGCATCATGCAGAGGATATCGGACATGGAACTTTTTGTTAAAGGGTGTTGTGAACATATTTATGTTGGTTTTATGGAAATTGGATAAGATAAGAGAAAGTTGGTGTTGGGGGCTACTAACTACACAAAAAATACAGCAGCTTGTGTCCCTGAGCTAAACCAACAGGAGATTGGAACAAAGTTAAGAATGCCATGCTTATTTGGTCCTTGATCTTCTCTAACTATGGCTCCTGCTGAATACAAGTTGTGCCAGGCAGTGCTGAGCTTCTAGTCAGATGTAGTACAGCCACTCTTCTGTGATGGAGCAGATCAGGGTCTCTGCTTTGAGCAGCACCATGATCTGGTCACAAGACCAGGGAGCTGCAGTAGCTCTGGTGACCACTGTACAAAGTGCAAAAGATGAGCAGGTTCTGTAGTGCCAAGACACTTCACTGACCTTTCACCCCAGTGCAGGATGGATCCCAATTGTTAGCAGCGAGTTTTCCAGTGTTTTGCAAGTGCTTCTCCCCGATGTTCAGGGTGACATGTAGCACAACTACTGAAAAAACAGCTTATATGGATTTGACTGGGGGGTTTTTGAGATTGGTGCTCTCTACTGAGTATATTGCAACCTGAGTGTTGCCCTGCAACTTGTTCTCCAGTCTCCAAATAGAGTAAGAGTGTTCAGTGTGCTGCATAATGCTTTTGCAAGGTTTCTTTTTCTTTCTGTATTGCGGAGACTTGATTGGTTTTTTGCATTACCATTTATTTTCACGCACAGCCTTCCTCAGCCTCTTTGAATCTCACCAAAGTCAGAGAGAATCTTTTCCTTGACCTCCCCAGCTTTGGAGTCAGTCTAGCAGTGTGCTGTGCTGTACTCTGCTTTCTGTTAACTCCAGGGATGCAGTCTGGGAGCTCCAATTTACCACAGCCTGCACCTGAAAGGTTTGATAGCTGAATGTGTTGGAGACACAGGAAGCTGTGCAGTGGGAAAATGTGAATTTATATTTTTCCTGTAAATCATTGGAACTGGCATGTATTTCCACTTCTGATTTCTGGGCACGGATCCAGGAAAAGAACAGAGTGAAGTGTATGTTCATCTATTCTTTTCTCCTTGTAAAAATAAAAACAAATACAGAGCTTGTTCCTACTGGAAATTAAATAGCAGCATGTTCCTTTTAACCACTTCCTGTTAAAGTGAGATGGAAAAATTTATGTGGAATGCTCGACCTGGATTTGAATCTGTGCTGAGTTGTCACAGACTGTGTCAGAGATTTGTGTGTCAGAGATTTGGGCAAAATGGCATCCTGAAAGACGACATCAAGGCCAAGATCCCGTGTTTTAGCATCACTCTGATCCACTTGGGTAACATCTGATAACTGCATGTCGTGACTTGTTGAGGCCAGGCTGCTGCTGTGCAGATGTGAGTTACCGTGTTCGTGTGGCTGAAGCCTGTAGCCAGTCTGTCTTACCGTGTTTGCTCTGTTTTGTGCTGACCCATACTTGTCCAGCAGGTGCTGCAGCATGGCTGGGGGGCTGTTCAGATGCTCAGCAGGGATGCCTGACTGTCTTTGTGGATGGCGTGGATCTACCAGAATCACAGCTTTTTCTAAGCTTACAACACTGGGCTAGGACTGCAGTGTGAGTGATAGAGTGATGTTTGTGAGCTGCCAGGCGCCAGGAACACACACATACTTTTCTGTCTTTTAATTGGACATGTTTTTTTTGTTTTTTTTTTTTTTCAAAAATATGCTTGACTCACCTGTTCTCATTGTCACTTGAATATTAGTGCTCCGACACCCACCAGAACTGCTGCAGTTAGTCTGCTTGGTCATGGCTGTTGTCTGCACTTTCTGTGAGAGGCTACTGGAGCCCAGCTGCTGTGAGAGGCTCCTCAGACCTGTGTTTTCACTTGAATCTTCTGTTATCTGCCTGATAGTCAGTTCTTCATCCTGGAAAACTATGGCTGGACCTGTGAGATGCAGTTGCTGGGAGCTTGCCTGTGTATCATTCATTCAAAAGCAGCTGCTGTCACTACTCATAACAAAACTATGTCTGTGTTCCTGGTCTTGAGCAGAGCTGCAGGTGTGACTGACTGCAGGGAAACCAAGAGGAAGCTACCTAGTGGAAAAAAGGATGCTTGCCAATGAAAACAAAAAAACCCTCGGAAAGCATTCCATATTAATCATCATAGAAATAGAGGGCACAAGTGAGGGGACTCCCAAAGTGGGTAAAATGGCAAATAAAACAATTATAGCAGGAAGAGGGAAAGTAGTAAGGTTTGGCCAGAAAATTAAATGTGTGCTTAAAGGTACTTGCAAGATGGATATTAAAGGCGGGAGCAGGCATCCATTTTTGAAAGTCTTGTCTTTGGACTTCATCTCTTGTTCAGACTTCTCTTGTGGCTGTATATTTTCTATGATTTTAGCTGAAGGATGGATGTTTTTCGTCTGCCATCCAGTGTACATTCCTGTCTGGACTGCTCTACCTGGAATCTGCAGACGGTTTTCCTGCCCTCCTGGGAGGCTCTGGCTAATGAGAGAACTGTGTACAGCCCCCTTGTTCATTCTTTCAGGGAGGACTGAAATGTTAATTAGATAGCACTTTGCAATGGAAAGCAAGCAAAACACATCTGCCTCTCAAGTTCTTGATATTAGCCAGCTTGCTTTTTACTGGTACATCCTGCTGCTGAATATGGCCCTGACTTGTGCTTGCCAGTTCATGTTAAGAGTGAATATTCCTTTCAGACACTGAGCTGAAATAGAGAGCTTTGACACAACAGAGCCCTTTTTTTGAAATGCTTAATAGGAACTAAACATTACTGGGTTCCTCTGTTAATGAACAGTTTCTAAGTCTTTGTACTAGCAGTAAAGAGAATTAAATTAATAATGACCTTTCCTGGTGAGTTAAATGGGCTCTGCACTAGGCCCAGTGGCCATTCCTACACCATAATTTTATGTGACCTTAAGGCGGGACATGAGACCGAATACATGAACTAGGCTGTTGACCTGACCCTAGAATGCAGAGACTGTTTTTATGGTAACTAGGGTGGTATTTTACAGACAAAAAGCCGATGTCTGTCTGTGCATTGAAGGACGCTCAAATGCACACTTGCTATTTGTATTAATACTTGCCCTTTCTGATTCACAGAATCACAGAATCACCAGGTTGGAAAAGACCTCTTAAGAGCACCGAGTCCAACCCATGCCCTAACACCTCAACTAAACCGGGGCACGGAGTGCCACATCCAGTCTTTTTTTAAACACATCCAGGGATGGTGATTCCACCACCTCCCTGGGCAGACCGTTCCAGTATTTAACCACTCTTTCAGTGAAAAACTTTTTCCTAATATCCAACCTATATTTCCCTTGGCGCAGCTTAAGACTGCGTCCTCTTGTTCTGTCAGTTGCTGCCTGGAGAAAGAGACCAACCCCACCTGACTACAACCACCTTTCAGGAAGTTGTAGAGAGCGATAAGGTCACCTCTGAGTCCCCTTTTGTCCAGGCTAAACAACCCCAACTCCCTCAATCGTTCCTCGTAGGGCTTGTGTTCCAAGCCCTCCACCAGCCTTGTTGCCCTCCTCTGGACGCGTTCACGGGTCAGTGGAAGAGCAGAGACGATATCTTACTGCTGATGTTGACCTGTCTCTTTCTACAGTGGTCTCGAGATTGTGTATTAGGGGGTGGATGGGGCTTTTGGGCAGGTTTTTGTGCCTGGCTTCAGTACAGGCAGTGCCCATGCCTGGTTTGTTGAAGCCCCAGGTATCCTTCAGGAGCTGGACATGAAGGAAGGCTTCATGGCGAGGCAGGGGCTTCCTCCTACATGCTTCCTTCCATGATTTCCCAGAACACTGGAGAAGTTAAATGAGCATGTGCTTAGTCTTTCTTTCCCTGCAAGGGTGCAAGGCATGGACAGGAAAAGACAGCTACGGGATAATTCTTTAACTTTGTGTTTTCTGCTGGAGTGTGATCCAGAACAATTGATGCTTACTGAACTTGAGCACCAGAGTAGTTATTTACTGCTAGCTTACCTCTATGCTTACAGTAAATAACCTCCAGCCTGCAGTGCAATTCCCTCCTGTGGTGCCTCTGGAGCAGCTCAGAACTGCATTCCCTTTTGTTAAGGATGCAACACAGCCCTAAATATAAATTGTTTTGGTCAGCTTTGCTATGCCTTTGTGCAGTAAATGGAAATGTGTATGTGCACTATGCAGGTGTCTGTGGAGTCAGTTAAAGAGAGATTTTGGAAAAAACAGCCTTATGAAAGCTCAGAAACAGTACCAGCTGATAACTAAGCAGAACTAAATATTTCTTACGTGATATAACATAAGAAATATGTCTAAGAAATATTTTGGAAAATGTTTTAAATTATTTATTATGTTTCCCAAGATAGACTGAGAAGAAATAGAATTATTTGTGATGAAACAAATGGATCTCTTATTGCTAGACATTTTCTTTCTCTAGAAACTGATGAATATAACATCATGCTGGCTTTTGTAAATGTCATATGAAATAGATGAGGAGAGTGACTTGGAGAAAAGCTATAATCAGTCACAAGGTGACACAGTTCTCTCTTCTCTGTTGATCATCTTCCCAGAAAGCAATTTGAGGAGGGAAAGATTACAAGTATAAAGAGAACAACCCCAAATCTCCCTTCACTTTGTTAAGGCGGATTAAGTGGGTTAGCAACCATCTTTTTTCTGGAAAAGAGAAACCAGAGGCTAAAGTGTGGTCTAGACTTTACTAAAATCTTCCCAGTTATTTGAATAAATGGGAAGGATAATGGTGTGTAAATGGCCCATTCTGTAAGCTGCTAATTGAAATCAAGTGGAAACAAAGTCATTATAGGGAAAGAAGCAAAATGGGAGGGTGCTGTTAAACCAAAATTTAAGATGACATCTTGAGGTCAGGCTAGATGATGATCATAATAAGAATTCTATGAAATTCTTTTATTTCACCGAACTGTGTTCATACTTCCAGGAATGGCTCTGTTGGTACTCAGGATACCTTGGTTAAGTGCAACTCCATGCTTTTTATCCTCTGGTCATTTCTATTAAACCCTTACCGCAGTTTCGTATCATTCAGGTAGGTGGTCCCCCTCTCCTCATGGTTCACAGCTGCCTGCTGAGGGTCAGAGCTTTCAAGGTGCTTGCACAAATAAGGGAACCACAGATGTGCCTCCTATATGCCCTTTTGCAGGCTGTGTGCTCCGTGTTCTGCTCAGAGGACACACTGGAGGAGAAACAATGCTGCTGTGCTATGGGTGGCCTTACTTTAGATGTAGCCTATGGTGAGCTTTTCAGCTTGACATTTCAAAGGTGAAACAGCAAACTTCTGCTTAAAGATTTGGGAAGGTACAATACTTGGAATTGCTCTCTGTAGCGGATGATGTGACTGCAGCAACTTGCCTTCACTTGCTTGGGTGTGAAGTGGGTCAGTATTAGTGACAGCTGAGCAGCTCCTCTGCTAATTGGTGTCCTGAGGTCACTGACTTCCAGTGAGGCAGTTCACCTTCTCGCACAAGAAAAGCGTTTTGGGCAGGCACTCTACAAAAGTGCTTAGCATGGAAACTTCAGTGACACATGAATTTTGCAGTCAGAAATCACGTGCTAAATGTCACAAAAATGAAGAGAATATATTTAAAGCACTGCCTTTAAGAGAAAAAACTAAAATTTCTTATCCCTTTGATAGCTAAAATTTCAGACTTTTAGGTGGTAATTTTCAGAAACTTTCTTTAAATAAAAGAAGTCAAAATCATTCACATGTAAGCCTGTGAATGTCAGAACCTGGGTTTTAAAACGAGATATAAATAGGATGAGGTTCATTGTGCTCACTGTGGTGGATCTTTAGCAGGTGAATTTGCTGCTGCTCAGCCGACCTGCGGAGCATAGAAGCAGCAAACCTGTGGGAGCACTGCCTCTGAGCTGGCTCCAGAATGGCCAATTTTCTCCTTACAGCGTGATTCTGCTTGCAGCCTTGAGCTTTAACAATTCCTATTTCTGTGGGAGGGCTGCAACATGCACTTTTTTTTGTTTCCCGTCTTTTCCTTGTCTACAGAGACCTACAGAAGCCTTCTCCTGGATGGAGGGATTGGAAAGCTGCTGCTGTTAAGATGGGTGGCATATACATTTGTATGCAGTTTGATTTGCTGACCTCATCATCACTGAGGTTCCTTGGATGATCTTTTCCCCGTGTTTCTGCATCAGGCACTTGCTCTGATGTAACGCATCTCTGACTGCTTTAAACATACAACAATGTCGGGTCAATAAAAAAGTCAGAAAACATCTCTAAGTAAGGAAAATTTCAGTGAATGTTATTTTTTTAACTCTGGCTGCTGACAGTGTTGTTGGGGGCTCGCTCTATGTTCTGCTGTCACTTGCAATATGCTCGGATGTGTAAGGATCTTCATGTTCTGTAATGATCCAAGACCTTCTGTATCACTCTCCACTGATCTGAAAAATAAGCAATTTCAGAGGAGTTGTCATCAAAGCTAAAAAAAGCTTCTGAACAGTAGTGTTTCTTTGTTTTTTTAAAGCCTACCTAACCCCTGTGTCTGAAGCACTGGAAATGTGTGAGTTCAGTAGGCAACTTCAAACAATATCGCACACAATTGTGAGCTCTTCTACAATGGCCCTTCTCTTGAAAAAAGTTTTTCTTTTATTTTCTGGTTCAGATCACAATGTGGGCATATGGAAGTGTAAAGGATACTGGCCAGTAAGGTTTCTACATTTTAAATACATTGTCAGAGAGATTTGGAGTGAAGGAATTTTGCTGAAGCTGGAAAATAGGAAATGAAATGGAGATGTGGCTAAACCATTTTCACTAGAAACTATGAAACAATCTGTTTTCATGATGAGTCTTCGAATCACCTCTTAAACCTGCTGGCAAAAATGACCAGAAAGCACATACCTGAGATACACATTTGATTTTTAACCATATGAGTTCTTCAGTAAGTACAAGAAACAAACAATATCAAGGAGAACCTAAAACTTCTTTTATGCTCGCTATCAAAATAGCGGGCTTTTTATATAGATTAGCATTGCTCTTGGAAAGTGTCCTGGGTCAGTATGGTCCAGGAAACAATAGTTATGTCATATAATATGGATCTGTGTAAATAGATAAATTCTGACTACAAATTAAAAACATAAAGTATATTCTGCAAGCATAAGGAGCACTGGCTACTGTTCATGTGCAAATACATTGTGTGTGTGTAATAGTCAAATGTGTGGCACTGCCTGAGTATAACTGGTTAGCCCTTGTCAGCAGTCTAATGCACTGGACTTGTTACACACCGATTCTTCTAGCTGGGAGCGTAGGGCACAGCCTGCCCTCTTTGGATGACTGCATGTTTAGTAGAAAGACTTTTGAGGCAAGGCCACTGCAGCTCCATCCTCACAGATCTGGCCAGCAGCAAGGCAGGACATGCATTCCCACTGGGACTCAGAGGCCCGTGAAAACACAAGCATGAGTGCTGACATGCACACTGTGGATGGCCTTAGATACTCTGTCTATCAAGTAGCTGGCCTTTGGATCCTTTAGTCTTCAACTGTGTCATCCACAGACATGCACCTTGCAAATGAGTCTCTCAGCTGAACCCAGTCTTCCTTGTCTCTCCAGTAATTTTCTTGGACTGGTTTGTCCCTCCAGGACTATTCCCCTGTGTCACATTAGGAATCCCATGCCCCTTTATGTGGTAACTGCCGCCTCCTCCGTCTGTAAGCTGACGAACTGCACCTGTTGACTCAGAGTGATGGTTTTATCACCTGGACAGCAGGACTGATCATTCCTCTTGAGAGGAGTCAGGGCAGTGGGCTCCCATTTCTCTTATCAAGTTACTGGTGTTCCCGTGCTTGGCATTGTACTCCTGTTCTTGTTTGTGTTTGTGGAGATGAGCCTTCAAAACACACAAACTGATGATTAGGTTCTCTACAAAGTTTAAATCAAGGCTTCTGTATGTGAAGGGAGGAGAAAATTTTTAGGAAGAAGTTCTTTTCTGTGAGGATGTTGAGGCACTGGAACAGGTCACCCAGAGAAGCTGTGGATGCCCCATCCCTGAAAGTGTTCAAGGTCAGGTAGGATGGGGCTCTGAGAAACCTGATCTAGTGGAAGGTGTCCTTTCCCATGGCAGGGGGGTTGGAACGAGATGATCTAAGGTCCCTTCCAACCCAAACCATTCTGTGATTCCGTAAAAATGGCAACTGGGTCTCCTTTTGGCACTTGGAGGAAGAGAGATGGCAGTACAGTAAACAATGGAAAAGCACAGTGTGAAGTGAAGGAATTGGCTTAGGGGAAGAGGAAAGTACAAAGGCAGAGTCACCCCTAGGTTTTTGCCCCATACTGAGAAGGAGGATAGGGGTGAGGAGACAGGAGATTACATCAATACTATATTGAATCTGCAGTGAGTGTGGCACATCATGCATAGTGAGAAACCAGGCTGGGCAGATTGAGGTACTTTCCTTTTGATGTACATGCCTGTGTGCTTACTGTCACGAAGTGTCAGTGTAACCACTGTTTTACTCCCTGGATCAGCCTTTTGTTTGCAGGATACACCTGCCTAGCACTCCTGAGATGTTCTACCTGCTGGTTTTCTCCCTGAGAGACAGGACAGTTTGAAGCTTGCACCTGAAAGTGAGGAGAAATATCCCTCTAAATATATAAATTATGTGTCTGAGCTTGACCTCTCAACTGAAGGTATGTTGGCATGGAAAAGATGTTATCATGATTTTGGGACATTTTACCTTCACTAACTTTCTGGTGGTAATATGAGAAATTACAGCAATCTAACTGTGGTAGTTCACTAAAACCCAGAAGAAATGGTTCATGAGGATAACACAGAAGCGTAGCTAGTGGTCAGTGATGTGGAACATGAGCATAAAGTATCTCAGAGAAAAAAACTCACCCAACTTTTATTTCTATAAATGGGCATCAGAAATATGTAGCAGGTGGAGATGTATTTTCAGTCAAACTCCAGATAAGGTACAGGAAAAGAATTAAGCTTCAGAGATGGTTGCTCCACCCTGCCACTGGAGAGCACAAACCATTGATAAGGATTACATATGGGGCTACCTAGTGCCCAGACAAAAAATGTTATAGGTGAATAAAAGAATACATAATTTTTATGAATTTCAAAAGCAATAAATACCTTCTAAAACTCAGAAGATTGATCTGATAGAGCAGATGCTGATTAAAGCAGAACCACGACTGACTTCTCTCAGACACAGAAACATTTAACCAGCTATACCATAAACAATTCTCTTGCTGGCTCAGTTTCCTCACAGCATGTATTCCTGCTTGGTGTAACTTCTGTAATTACAGATGAGATTTTCTGTCAACACATTAGAGTAATTTATCTGTGTGAATATCATCCTGACTGATGTTTAGAGAAGCATTCATGTGCTTTCACTTAACTACTGGGTTTAGTTGCTGCGTGTTTCCTGACCCAGTTCTGCCTCATTGTCTGGTTTTCTTTTCTGTATGCTCCAGTATTCATTTACTTCTTTATGGAGTGGGAGACATGAACATAATTTTTTCTTAGGATGGTTATTTCCAAGATCTGTTTTATTCGTGTAAATATGAATAGAGGAGAATACCTCTCCTCTTCTTTTGATAAAGTTCTAAATTTCTCAGCATTCCCAAATCTCTGCTACCCACATTCCCCTTGGATAAGTGTCGGTTTATTGCATCAAAGAAAGCCCTTTAGCTGTGACTTCTCCTACCACTGTCATAATGCTTTAATTAATTTCTCTACAGACTCATTTCTTTTACGTGCAAAGTCTTCCTCGTTGTCTGTATCATTGTGATCTGCTTGCCTGCTGACCATCCTGTGACTGCACTAGGAAGGCGGGGTTACCTACTCAGAAATATTTTGCATACTCGTATATACATAAAGTGTAGCATTACATATGCAGAACTGCTGCCTATGTGCCATTCATCTTCTCTGAGCCTCTGCTATACATCTCTTTCTTCTGAAGTTCTTCAGGTTCCTGTCCAGTTTCTCTGATTTTGATTTTCCCCCTAGTTTGCTTTAAAAACAGCTTCCAATAGTCCTGCTTTTCACCTTAAAATTTTTGTTCTAAATTCCTGAGTGTCTTGACTGTCATGTTATCTCTTGTTCATGTTCTGGAGATCCTGTAATTTTTCTGATTCCTACCTGGTGTTCTACCTATCTGTTTTTTTATTGATGTTACTTTCTGTGCTCATGATTTCACCCACAAAGATTTTGGTTGGTTATGTTTGCCTGCTTTCCTTTTGTTGCACGCACTGCCAATAAAAATGACTGTGGATCCCTCTGCACTTTAACACGCTGGCTATGTCATTATCATCACATAATCTCAGGAGAGCAGCAACAGGAATTTGTCTCTTGTTTGGAGCTTCATCTACTGAATGCTGCCTTTCCATGACTCTAGCTCATCTGTTTGTGCCTCATCTCGATTATCTTTTCTCTCACACCTCATCTCCTCCTGCCTTAGCCTATGATCATATCTTAGCTTATGATCTTATCTCTCTAACCGGCTTTTAATCTTGTAAATCCATTTGAGATAAAAATTGGTAGATTGTATTTATAATCCTCTTCAAATACATTGCTGTATAACATTTGTAACATCTTTACTCCTGCAAAACAGCAAAGCACAACACACAGACCTGCACTGTGGCACACCCGAAGTGCAGCCACTTCCAAACTGAAATACCATGGCTATTAAACAGGCTACAATTACCCTGCAAAAAGTAGCAGTATACATGGATGCAACGTCTGATACCCGCTTGGCACCAGAGAAGGAATTTAAGTGCAAAGTATATATCTACACACAGTGGAACTGTTAGATCCCCCAAAAGTGCCAAGAGATGGAGTAGTGACCCCGTATACACCTATTATTTGCTTTGAAGAGATAGTATTTCCTGTTATGAGTTCTGGAGGGATGAAACCTTCGAACTTCAAAATGAGAAAAATTGATCTGATGAAAAGTTAAACATAGGTTTATAAGACAGTTCTTAGATTAAATTAGATACAGAACATAAAGCTAGGCTTTAATGATGCTTCTTCATGTGCTAATCAGTCCCATACTGGTTGTCTGAGGACACTGATGAGAGATGAAGAACAGAGAAGAATAAAAGCATTAAGGAAGGAAACCATGTATTATTCAAGGTTTAGGCCCTGGTCCTGCAAAGTTTTACTTGTTTATAAAACTGCCGACTGACTTACTTCAGTAACACTGAAGCTACTAACAGTGCTTAAAAATAAGCATATATGAAAATTTTGCAGGTCCAGGGCTGATTGAAATAGGGTGTAAACATATAATTTTAGGATAGAAAAAAAGAGAATTTAAAGGGTGGTCAGACCTCCTGAAATATATTTTGTACATATTCATTTTACGCTTCTGTCCTTGTCGGAGTTTCGATCTCATTAACAAACAGTGAAACTTTGTTTTTATGAACACAAAATGCAGCTGGGTTCTGCTCTGATGTTTTTTACTTCTCAAAAAAACAGTGTACAGAAGATGGATGAATGGTAAGCATGGTAAATTAGCTTAAAACCTCAGGACCCTGCAGGATATTTGCCTGCAAAATGAAAATATGCTTCACCTCTCCTTTTGTGGAAGGCAGTTGGATACTATGACAAGATAAACTTGAAGGAGTAGGTAATAAAGAGGGGTAAGGGCACTTAAACAGACCATTACCAAAGCCAGGACACTGGTCTCACTGCTGCTATTAAAAAATTTTCAGTCTCTCTATATATAGGAAAAATCATGGAGGAATGCAATAATTTTTGACCTTTGAAAACTGTGGGACTGTCTCACACCTAAGTAAATTACTTCCATGCAAACTTTCTCCCTGAGAGAAGCTGCCCTCCAGTTTTCTTCTGGTTATTTCTGTTTTGCAGAAGGAAAGACTTCCCATTTGGAAAGGTCCAGTGTGTGGTTTCCATTTCTTTCAAGCAGCTGCCAGTGTTCTCTTGCTTAATTAATATAAAAGTGAACATTTTGTCTTACTATTGAGACCCCAAGAAAATTTTTTTTTATGATTAAAATTTGTGTATTTGGAGAACAAAATACTTGAAAATCTGTGCAAGCAAAGAGCACAGCTAAGATAGTCAACAGCACAGGTTTACAAAAAATTCACCAGGAGGGATCTGAGGTATAAGCACTTGATAAACAATGAATAAAGTGAGACACAGTAAATAGGAACAGCACCTGGAGATGTGCATGCCTAAGGAATCACAAAAAAGAAACCAGTGTATGTGATGAATTTTAATACAGCATTCTCGGATTAATGGATTTAAGAAGAATAACTACCTTTTTGTTTAGTATGTTTTCATATTGCAAATTATACCCAATCTGAGAATACTTGGATTTTGTAGGATTACACTCTGTCAGGTATGCACTTAGGATTCCGCTGATAACGATAATTTTTTAAAGTAATGATGAACTGAAATCCTGTGTTGTTGAACAGGCTTATTTCTTATTGAATCTAGTAGAAACTGCAAGTTTTCAGAACCTGTTTGTGCAGCCAATCCTGAGATCATACTTGGTTTTCTTAGGTCTGAACATACGATAATCCCCAGAGAAATCGACTGTACAAGAATGGATGGCTGAAACAGACTGTTAAGAAAAAGTTGCAGAAGGTTACAAACAAAGCAGGCAGTAATGTAAGGACTTGGATGGAAAAGAGAAATAAGGACTGGTAGAGAAGGAAAAAAATTATTCCGAAAATACAAAAACATGAATAAAAAGAGAACAGAAAAGCGTGTGGAGACTGAGGCCATAGTTCAGCCAAGATACCTGTCCTTGGAATTTACAGTTAGAATAAACAACCCATGCTGCACAAGAAAAGAGAGAAAACAAGGAATTTTAATGCAAATCCCTCCTGTCTGTATGTGAATAAACTGAGTTTGTTGAATGTGGAGGCATCATAATTGGCTTTTTTTTTTTTTTTTAGCTGTGGCTGCTGGCTGCTTCTTACATGACATCTAATTGTCTGAAGAGCAGATCTTCACCCTCTTAGCTGTCTGCTCTGCTTTCCTGATTGCTAGAAGGTCACCACTTGACTTATGTTTGAGGTATATTTTAGGAATGCATGTGTTTAGGAACATTTTAAGAATTACTCTTTCTCTAGCCACCACGAGTCAGTATAGTCTCAGGTGGAAAACTATGAGAAGCTATGACAGAAAGGCCTGCTCTCTACAATTTATTAATTTTTACAGTTTAGACAAGAGAACAAGCAAATAGGTGTCATTGGTAGGCTTGGATTTAAAAGCCCTGAAATTTCTGAAAGTGAAGGGAGATCTACAGAAAACTCGGATGAACAGGCTTGTATTTCTTCTCTAGATAAACAATCTAATGAAGATGCTTTCATGCTGTGCATGTAAAGGCTGCTTTAAAATTAGCAAGGCAGGAACAAATCCTCTTTCCCACAGTATGACACTTGTATCTGCTATAGCACTAGCTTGGCTGATGAAGGAAGAAAATACCTTCTTAAAACAAAAAGAAGATTGGATTTATATCTAATTGTCTCATTCACATTTGAAGGATAGTTCTGCCTGAAATGCTTTCCATCAGTAATAACAAAATCCTCATTGTTTTAATTTTGAGACTTCTCATTCACCCTCTCAGGTGGCCTGAGGCAAAGTGATTAGGTTTTGGGAATTTTTCTGGAAACAAAAGTAGTTTTGATTTTTGATAGCAAGTTGAGCTTCTGCATGGAGCAGTTTACTGGAAATAATGTTTCTGTCCTTTTTGTTGGTGAAGTTTCAGTTCTGAAAAGCATTTTCTGGCCAAAGTTTCTGCCTGTTTAAATGGAGCACATAGTACTTCAGCCTCCATTTCCCTCACAGGAATGAGAGCTTTGGGTGATGTTGATGTGTTCCTGTTTTCCTGCAGTCTTAGAGGTCTTTGGCCCAGCTTTCATCAGATGTAAATTCTTGTAGATTCAGCCTAGTACATGTCTAACCAAAACAAATATATTGATGGAAATCCATGCTGCTTTAAAAAAGTCCTGTCACATAGAATCACAGAATCGTTTAGGTTGAAAAAGACCAGACAATTCTAGTTTTATTTTTTGTTTTGTTTTGTTTTGTTTTTTAACTCAAAGCTTCCTCTTTTTCTTGTGTCTGGACTTTTCCCATGGCTCCTCATTATGTTTGTTCATAGCAGTTCCTACTTGTTGAAGTTCGTGCTTTATCCTGATTGCAGAGTTACGGAAAGCATTCACCTTCTGGCTAGAAAACTGCAGATCTTGTATATTTAATCAAACAGAGAACAGTCTAAGACAGTGTTAATAACTTGCCACCTACACTTAGCAACTGAGGATTCTCCTTCTTGTGAATGTGCAGTTCTCATCACAGCTGACCTACAGTGAGATGAACTCAAATGACAGGCAACAGTCATGCAAAGTAGTTTGTCTTAATGTTAGAACAAGACGGCAAAGTAAGTCTATAAGTGGGGTAAAGAATGACCCATTAGGAGTTTCCAGGATGACTGTTGAGAAAGGTGTTTTCTCCATGTACTCCAGAAAGGTTTTGTTTAGAACTGACATTTTCTTTTAGGCTTTCATGCTGCCATCATTTTATCAGGATGTCTATTTTCCAAAGGCCTAATCTCTCAAGGTTTTGAAGTGGATGTGAGTTAATCTCTGTTATTCAAAGTTTTACAGGATTAGATACTGTATGCATAAAATGGACATTGAATCACCTGCATTCCCCTTTAGGAATTCTAGATTTCAGGAATTTTGAAGAATCACACTCAGAAAATTAAGACCAACAAGCCTAACATTTGGAAATGCTGTCAGTTTTTAAAATCCCAAAGTTATTTACAGGTGTAACTGCTAAATGTTATGCTTGCTGCATATTTATTCATCAGAACTACCCTTGATATGCTTGAGAGCATCAGTGTTTAAAGTTATTTGGAGAATGTGGGAAAGCATCTGGCAGACAACTGCTAGATTTAGAGCTATTTGTGATGCCAGGGGATCACATGTATTTTAAGGGAACACCTATTGAATCTTTCATGAGTGTAATGTGTGTATGTGTGAGACACAGGATGCTTACCCCTTCCCCTTAGTGCACCACCAAGTATTCAGTTCTCTTAAACTCAGTACTTAATGAGGGTGAGAAATACAAAAAGCTGAGCTGACTGCAAGGAAAACAATTCATTTAGTGGGAGAATTGCTCATGGTAATTTGATTTACTTCTTTGTGAATTCTATTCTGTTCTGAAATAATAATCCCATAGAGCCATAGGCAATTCTGGGTGAAAAACCATCATACATTTGAGTAATATATTTTATACAGACATGTGGGTAAGATAAAGTAAAGAAAACAAAGAAAGGATAAAAGTAACCAAATGTGGAGCTGAAAATTTCTGTCCTATTCCCTTTCAATTAACTGCTTCACAAACTTCCAGGGCAAGGCTGCTCTTGTTTAATGTTTCATGATAAACAATTTTCAGCAACAGAAACACAGCGGTGCAAAAGACTCAAAAAGTGAGTGGGAATCACTGTTTACATAGAAAGCCTGGCCAAGGCAGTGGAAGTGAGCTCTACAGGCTGCAGGCTATGCACTTACATTCTGGAGCTGCTTTTATCTAAGAATGTCATTTTTGATAAATAGTGCCCATTGTATGTTGGGAAAAATCATGATAGTTGGGGGAAATAGAAGGCAGTGAGCATCAGAGAGGAAAAAAAAGAATATTGAAAAGAAAGTTTAATTATGTTGGATTCAGTTTTTGAGATGGAAAATAGCAGCATTATCTATCAGATACTCGACCATCCATCATTCTTGTTCATCCATCCTCACCACTGGAACATTTGAAATGCATGGTCAAGGTGCCAAAGAGACACAGCTACAAATATGAAGAAAGTGGGTTATATAGCTTTAGCTCACTGCTAAGAGTAGCTAAAACAAAAAGCTTCTTATTAGATCCAGTTAGTATTGTACTACTACTTTTGACTTGCCCAAACTTTATGTCTCAAAGTAGAGCTGGACTTCCACTTCAGACAGAGAAATGTATATAAGAAAAAGTTTAGAGCTTTGCAGGTTTTAGATGTTAGTCATTGACCCTATATTTGTAAACATGCCCAACACTGCTCAGTGATTTAGTGTTAATTACGAATTTTTAAATTGCCATGTTTTAGCCTGAGATTGGTGAGACTTAGGACAAAGTCTCCAAATCGGCAATACAGTCCTAATATTTAATGTTTAACTTTTTTTGTCCAAACCCAAGATGATTCATAGTCACGAATACATGGGAATGAGCTACTTTGCAAAGAATCACATTAGCCAGTGGTGAATCCCCTCCCAGAAAGATTTTAGCAGCCATTAAGACATAAATTTCATGTACTATGCTCTGATGAACACAAGAAACAACTGCAGATACTACTGAGTATTATAAGCTCAGAGAGAATACAGATTAGGAATATTTAGATTTGAATAACTAATCAGCACATGGAGGTTGTAGGAAGAAAAAGCCTTAAAATGTAAAATGTGTAGGAACTGTGACTAAAAGGTTTTATCAAACATTTGAAATCAGAGGTTGGTAAAAATACCTGAGCGGTACGCCCAGTTTAAGCATGACTCTGGTGAGTAATTAAAAACCTTGCTCTGAACTGTAGCATTTTTAATAGTCACAGTGCTGCTACTGTGGATCTGTTGATAATTGCTGTTCTGTAAAACTGCCAGACAGGAGTAGAAGCGAAAAACAAGAGAGAGAGACTGAATGGCACAGACAAACCACTTAGAAGTCACCTGGTTAATAACCTTCAAAAAGTTGTCGGAAACAAAATTGTGATTCTATTATATCTTATGAGTAAAGAATGCCCACAGGCATTAATTGTTCTTTGGGTATAGAGAATGAGTGATTTTTTGATTGTGAAAATTAATGAGAAAATTCACTGATTAGAACTGATGCTATCCACAGTAAAAAACTGAGCAATGCAAATGTATTAGCATGTCTTTTATCACTGGAGTGGTACAAGCAGTACACAAATATTTGGATGTCAGTCCTGGGATTGTGATGAGGCATTGGCATCCCAACTTTCAAGTCCGGATTTGTATTCATCTGGTAAAAAGTACTGACGAAATATGGAGCTTTGGAGTTGTGCTCTGGATAGGCTGTTACATTTCAGATTCCAAACCAGAAAGCATCTAGTGTTCGTTACGTATTAGCTATTAAAGAATTAGATTGTATTTTATTGGCAGAGCAGTCTCATAGTTAGTATTAATTTTTAAAACCTGTAAGGATTAGATCTTTGTTTTGTTAAATAAGCAGGTTAGGAGAGATGAATTAGCTCATACAGATCATACAAAGGCTGGGATCAGAACTCGGGTTTTACAGGTCAGTCTCTCCTGATTTTGCAGTCTCAGATAAACAAAATTGTATTAACGGTATGGGAAATTAGTACTACTATTTGCTGATATTCCAAGCCACAGTATTTTTCATCCCTCTGGAAGAAATCGGAAGGTCTTTTAGAACAAGCCTAGTCACACAGCCACCATTAAAACATCCACATGAGAAAGAGGCTGCTTTGTTTTGCATTTTTATTTTCTGCTAAGTAACTTGGTACCTTGCTTCCTTACAAGAGTCACTGCATTTTTAGATATTTTGATGCTGCTTTTTCAATTAAATGACCTAGGCACTTCATCACTGCATTTCTCAGAGGTCAGGACTGACAACAAGGTATTTTGTTGTAAGTGCTTTGCAGAAGTAGTGGAAAGGCAAAAAAAACCCAAATGGGTTCACTGACGGTAATAGTGCCTCTATTTCAAGTACAAATTGTTTATAATCCATCTGTACCACTAGTGTCAAGGAATTATTTGTTTCATGAGGACTAGTTTGAGGACATGATATTGGGAGGTACCTGAGTGGAAAGTCAGAAGATAAAAATTTAATGGAAATGTAAACATGACTGCGTAGGTGAACCCTTTCTTTTTTTTTTTTTTTTAATTTTCTTTCAGTCATATTGAAATAATGGGGTTGCTTGACTTTATGGTACAGTTTTTCTGAAATCTGAACAATTCTTTTTGCCCTGATGGAAAGGGGAAAAAATTATGATATATCATTAAATGGAAGGGCAAAATTTTCTTCTGTTGCCCCCATATAAATATGGAGCAAGAACCTTTCCTGATGTGCTGGGTACGGTATTTGTGGAGGTCCGCCGGAGTGACTGCAATCACCCTGTCAAGCAATCAGTTCCCATTGCTACAATATTGAAGTTTCCTAGTGCTGTACAGCAAAATGTCTGAATTAATGCCTGTAAAAGCCATCCAGTAAGATGATGCCACTTAGGAACTGTTCTTACTTTAGTTGTTAGCTTAAAATATCTATTTTTCTATGCTTACGTGATAAATTTGTGATTTCAAATTTACAGGGTCGAGCTTCCCATTTTGTAGCTAACAATGGCCTTGTGGTGTTTTTTTACTGTCCACAGATGTAATAAAGAAAATAGTTATATGGGGCAGAAAAAAAATAATATACCTTCCCCAGGAACCAGTGAGGTTTCCTTTCATAGAAGCAAAGCCCTAATTATTTCCAGTCATGTCAAAGAGAATTTTGCTTAGTTATCTTTCAGCACATATTAAGATTCCTAGTTCTAAAGTGTTTCTGTTGGATCACTTTAGGCTGATTGGATGGTAATTAAGCTCACTGCTCTTTTTGAGCTCTGGTACCATTTTTTTTTCTCGTTTCTTTATGCTCCTCTCTTACTGTCACACTAATTCTCACCATTTTCTAATTTTTGGTGGTTCATTTCTGAGTACCCTAAAGAAAATATTGACCAAACTGTAAATCCTATAGATAATTTAAGGAACTTGAACTTGATGATTGTACCTGCATGGCTTCTTACATGAAATGGTAGAAAAACACTACAGTAATTTTGGAAAATACAGTTAATGCTCCTGGATCTCTTGAGAGCAGGGAAGAGAAGTGACCAAAGAGAGAGTTCGAGAATCCTGTGAGAGGTTGGGCAGAGGGCAGAACTGGCTGAGGAGACAAAACTTGGATAGAGAGTAGCTGAGAGTCAGGCCAGCTGGGAGGGATAAAGAGCTTGAAGCTGAACAGGCAACAGGCAGTAACAAAAGTGACCAGGGAGGGTGAGTTTGTCATGATGCATAAAATGATGGGAACATATCTTTTTATCCTTGCATGAGATCTTTCTTTTTGATGGGGTATTGGGTAAGAATGATGAAAAATTGAGATGTAGTGCAACTATTCTGTGAGGGCAGAAATTTTCTAGTTTGTTTTACACAGTGAGATGAGGTATAGGTAACCTAGCAGACCACAATGGTGGTGGGCCCTTATGGCAATGTGGGGCCTTGCATGGGCCCTGTTGAATGGCAGAGACCTTGCAAGAAAGAAATCCCCTAGAGTCTCTCCCTGATATATGACTGAGGGCTGTTTCCAGACTGTACTCCGGATAAATGGTTCTTAATGTGTTTTACTGCTTAGTGCATTTAAGGACTGTGTACCTCTGATCCACTTGTGTTGAACAGGCCACTGAACATCTCATCACTGGTAATACCTGACAGATGTCTGAACTTTGCTACTCCAATAAAACCAGAAACATGCATAAGGGACTTCTGGACCTCACCTCTCAATGGCACCTATGAGATGCTCTATAAAAGGACCAGCTGCCAGTTTGCCAAAGAAAAGCTGTAGCTTGGAGCTACCACAATTAATTCCCTTTCTAACTTATAACTAGATTGCAGATATATTGCAAGAAAGCCTGGACTAGAATCACTCTCAGAAGATCAGGTAATTGGGAGGGAAGTCAGACTGTGCGTGGCCAGGAACAGGGAAGTTTGTGTTCTGTGCTTTACAGCCCTATATATCACAACATTAGGGAAAAAAAGGAAGGAAGACTCGTTTGACTGGCTGGTAAAATACTAATCTCCCAGTGAGGAAGCAGACCTGTTTTTTTTAATGACATAAAGCCCTACCTCAACCAACTTTTAAAAAACCGCAATTTTATTTTTAAAGTAAGCTTTCAAAATTGCCCCGTATAAAAGCAAAGGAAAGAATGCCAAGGATCGTTTTCTTTCCTTTTTCCAGTTTATTGTTAGGAAAAAGGCAGTTTCTGCCATCATTGAAATGAAGGGAACATTGGCAGTATTCAACAAAGAGACAGGCTGCAATCAAAACTTAAGTCATAAAACCTGAAAGCATGGAAGACTTGTACTTCAAAATCTAGCTTTTTAGTTTTAATTAACAGTTAATTAAAGTGATAGTTAAACAATTTCTTGTCATGCTGTGCAAGAGAAAGAGATTATATTAAAGCCACTGTAATAAATTTTAAGAAACAATGTCTGAATCTCACAGTATGTAACCTTAACCTTCAGAATGTTAGTACAGCTTTTGTTGCACAGGCTGAGAGGTTAAAAACTGTGGGGAAAGCTTCTCCCTGACACTAAGAAACACCTGTTCTCACAAGATAGAATTTAGTGCATTGCTGGAAGAGATTTGATGTTTCTGGCAAACAGTGACCCAGCTCAAATAAAGGAGAGGACGCAATAATCTAAATACACGGAACTATTTCGTGACTCTCCTCAGTGGTGTGCCTCTGTAGGAAGAGGAGGGAAAAAAACCCATCTCCTTAGAGCCACATCACCATCAGAAGATATCCTTAGCTGAGACAGTTCCTCCCAGGGGTGCCTTGTTACTAATTACATGCCTTATGCAGGAATCTCAGATTTAGAGAAACTGGATTACCACTGAGTATTTTGTTTGATTCAAGTAAAGAGTCAATTTGGTCAAGTGGATAAACCAGCAAAGACTCAAAAGAAAAACTTGTGAAAGAAATTTGTTGTTGTAAATATGACTGAAGTGTAATTTATAGTGATGACTGTTTACTTTGGTATTTGTTCACAGTGCTGAGGCATGTCTTGTCAATGCTAAGAATTGGATTTGTACTTTAGGACTACAACACTCAAAAATGGTTGGGCAGTCAAGTCCTAAGAGGATGAAAAGTCAGACAAGCTATGGTTTGGGTCAAAATAATGATGACCAAAGCCTAATTTCCAACACAACTCCTCTCCTCCCCCTCCACCTCCTCCCCACCCACTCCCTCAGTATCTGTACACATGGTTTCCAACCAAAAGAGATGGGAGCTGAGATCTAATACAAACTGAATAGGCTAAAATTCCTGTTTAATTTCAGAGCCAGTGAAAGTATGGTGAAGTGATCTATGATTTGAAAGTTCTTATCCCAGAAGAACACGGTAGTTAACACAGTAGTTTCTTTTTCTTTCAGCTTGTATTTTGTGCTCAGACAGTTGATCATTCAAGTCATTTGAGCATTTGCGTGCCTCTCTGATCTGGATGAGGCAGATGTTTGGTGATTGCTGTAATGGTATATCTGTTCTTCAGTGAAAATATTTCCTTTGATTTGTGGTGCAGTAAATAGCTTATCAATGCCTGGCACAAAATTGTTATCTTTATCTCTTTGTAGATGTGTGTCCCCCTAGGCCTAATGGATATTTCAAATCAGTGATTGCTAACATAGTTTGACAAAATAAACTGGATATCATAAGAAAAAATGATTGCTGCTAGCCAGGATATTATAGCATTACTCACCTCTACTTTCTGATGTTTTAATGCCACTTTCAATGACAGATAATGAGGAATGGCAGAAGGCAATGCATTGCAGCCAACAGAATGGCTGTGGTTTTCAGATACCGATATTAACAGCCGTGCTCAGACCATTAATATCAGTATTTATTCACAGCTCCAGGGTGGTAAGGTGGCCAAGGCATTTCCTGTTCTTTTTTTAAAGTGACAAATGCAGGTTTTCAAAACCTCCTGTGGAACACTGACTTTTCAAAGATGACTGCTATACCTGAGAACCGTGCAATGTACTCTTTGCAATAGTTTTTTTCTTTTCAGTAATAATGTGTTATAAGAAACTGAAACTGGAATTTCTCTGGATTTGAACCTTTCAATTGATTGTAAGCTCTGTTTGAAGGGCCATATATGAGATTCCTCACGTGTTGATTTGTTGGAGTTTAATTTAAAAATGTTACCTAATTACTAATTGGTTTTTCCATCTGGACATGTATCAGTCTATTGTGCATCCAGTTACCAGTTTTCATAGACTTGCAAGAGTTTATGAATCTTTGATATGTCTTTTTTGATCTCAAATGTACTTGAAAAATATCATGGGGAAGACACTAAGCAAAAATCTAACACGTCTAAAATTCTTGGAAACCAGACATAAAAGACTGCATCCTTGTAAGGTCTCGTCCCATGTCTCTCTGGCTTCTGTATCTTCTCTTTCACAGAGAATAATGTAAATGTTTATCTGAGTTTTTGTTTCTTTGTTTGTGGGTTTGTTTGTTTGTTTGTTTTTCCCTCAGTAAAAGGATGTGTATTGTGATGGGTCATAGCAGTGGCAGCAGCAAGCCAGAAAGTTTCCTTTCTGGGCATCTGCAGAGAGAAGGCAGCCTGCTAAACTTGTAAGCAGCACCTTCCAAGCATCTGCTGCAAGACCGTGTGTGCCTGTTGTGAAAGATGTTGCATACACGTAATAATGAAATAGTGCCTTTTTTATCTCCTGTCTCAGCAGCTATATAGACATTTACTAGGGAGTCATATGATCAGGGACCAAATAGGCAAACTGATTCATGACAAAATTATTAAAATTAAAAGCTAAGATTTTATGCTTATTTAGCTCATGGTCTACAGTGCCTGGAGGTGATTAATCAGGATTTGGTAGAATGTTAAATAATCTTAATTTCCTTCTGTGTTTTTTGTTTGGGAACTGTTATGTATGTCCTGTTGTGAGCAGATAAGGTGTGTTTCCTGTGTTAGTTGGGGAGGCATTTTGACCTGTCTTATTTGGTAGTTAGGAGGTGTAAGGTATTTTTTCCTTTTCTGGCATTCTTGAGAAGCAACATGGACTTTGATTCTCCTACTTAAAAGAATCAAAGATTTTACATTCTCATAAGCGAGATGCTTGCAGATCCTAAGCGCTAGAAGGGTAACTTCTATCTCTTTTGTGATGTTACTTCCTCTATTGGGCTGTTTTATTTTATATCCAGCTATGCTTCTGTTTCAGAGTAGCTTATCTATAATACAATAACATTTAGCTTTTCACTTCTCTTTCATATACAGTCATTTGGGAAGCATCTTCTGTGTTACACTTTTGAAAGTACATGCTGTGTAAGTTTGTAGGAAGTCTTCTGCCCAGCATTCAGTACACCTTTCTTCCAAAGTTTAATTAAAGTATTTGATCATCTGTGTATGAAGCTTTGCTTCCCCAGAAAAATTTCAGACTCTACGAGTGTGAATTGTGATCCATTATTGGATACTAATTCTTCTGGTCTCCACTCTGTGGGAAAGGGTGGACAGGAAAGTAATTACAGTAGCAAGTGTTACTTGTGACGTAAATGCTGTTTCTGGCCATTTATTGAAGCAATCTCTCAGCATGACGGCAAAGCAGAAGTCAATGGTGCATGAACAAATAGGTCTTTGATATCAGTACTGAACCTTCCCCACAGTGAATCACATAAAGGGACAGGCTGCAATGGTGATGCCACGTCTGTGCTGCTTTGCCAGGAGACTGATGATAGGGGTCCTATAGTTGCTCTTTTGTTCTGACAATCCCTTGACGTGAATTGTAATCCGGATGGAGAAATTATCACAGTATATTTGTAAATTCTCTAGAATAACAAGTCACTGACCAACTTGAACCACAGCTTTCTGATGCAGGAGGGTTACAGAATAGTTGAAACAGTAACTAGGAAGAGGTGGATAAGGGGGTTTGGAACTAGCAGATCTTTTAGGCAAGATGCTGTGTCATTTTTGTTGGACTGGCCTTATGAAACTAGGAATACTTAATGGTTCTTTATAAATTACAGCACTAAGATGTAAATCTGTATCCCTAAAGTATATGCTTTTCTCTATCTAAAATGGAGGGCTCTTCTCAGTTTCTTCAAGTGATCTGGGTTCAAATGCAATGGTGTTTTCAGTGTCCTGTAGATTTTTGCAAGTTTTGCAAGAGCCCACATATATAACTGGAGGCAGTGGCAGTCACAGTAGTGTGCAATAATATAAATACCTGGCTGTTTGCAAATCAGCATTTCACTGCCTCAAGTCTTTGCAGTTCCACGAAATTTTGCTCTAAACAATTGTGCAGCAGATGCACAGTTAAGGAAAAATATACCATGTTGTACAAATTAAGTCAGAACATATTTGTGATCATGGTGAGGTCGAAAATTTTGTAATTGTATTTGTTAACTCTGAATTTTACTCTTGTTGGAGACATTATGTATAAAAACAAGAGAATTCTGCCAGCGTGAAGTGGCAACTGACAAAGCTCAGTTTCTACCTCACCTTGCCAAGGCGCTGCAATACAGCACAAAGGAAAAGCTAAGGCTGTACACTGAGCTTAAGAAACCTTTCCCAATGAAACACCATTCTTTTGATGTCAGACTTTAGACTGATTATTGAGAAACATGGCTGTCATTCTTTAAAAAGCTTTGGGTATAGAATTAAGTCTATAATATACCCGTCTGAAGTGGAGAAATCCATCAAGTGAGCTAATTGCTGTGTGTCTTTGTCAGCCCTTGCCCAACAGTATGTAGCAGTACACAGTCTACCAGGGGTAAATGATGTCTTTGTGTGGTTTGCAAATATGACTTCTGATTATTTTAATGTAAATATTTCTATTGTATGAATCACACAGTAGACTGTTTCTGTGAACAAACCCTTTACATGGCAATGTTTTCTCCAGTACTGTCTGTCATAGTCACTGACATTAGTCTGTTACAGTAGCATAAAGTGCTGCTAGAATGTTACAGCAAGAAGATATTTCCATGTTTCCCGTAACTATGCACAATATGAAATAGAGCAAGTGTACTATCTGGGTGAAAATCATGTAAAAATCATGTACAGTAAACCAAGCACAGAAATTGGTTCCCGAGATCACTCACTGCATATAGTGGAGGGTCAGCAAGTGACAAACCTCTAAAGCATTACAAGTAAGTGAATTCAGGTTATCAAGAGACCATAGAACTACTTTTTGGCATTAATTAATCACCTGTGCCTGTTCTTCTGATGTAGCAGAAATATAAGTTCCTAACACAATGTATGCTGGAATATTTATGTATGAAGTTAAGAGTCATGCCTGGAGCAGTAACTTTATTTACCTGTTTTTACAGGAAGCAACACACCATCCTCAGCAAAATGCTCAATTTTTTCTGCAGTGTTTATACCCAAAATTCTTTGCCTTATATCCAGGGTCATATCCATTGTGTCGTGCAGACTAGAGCAATAAACTGGTTTTCCTTGCAAGTGTTGCAGTTTGCAGAACCTGTGGTTTGATTTTTGCACTGTTGTAATTTTCCATAGACTTCTTCACCCCATCTTCTGTCTCGCTGCCTAGTTTCAGCAACGCCTCATATCCCATAATCTATCACTCTTGTGCTATTGCTGACTCAGTCTGAGTACCAATGATTTTAGTCTTCTGTGACTGAGCAATTTTCAATACAAATTGTAATTTGAAGCTAAATTTTGAAGCATTGAATCTTCCATGCTTTCAAGCTTCTGTGTGACAGTGATATTAGCAATGCAACAGCCTAGTTTTGCTAATTTACTCGCTTTATCCTTATGCTGATGTAACTTTATGTACCCAGGTACAATATTGTACCCAGGTCCTGCAAATGAAATGTCCTTAAATGTACATGTATGTATCTTGTGCATGCATGTTACATGTACATATCATCAGCAAGAGGAAATACATACAGGGTATACTGAGCTTTGGCTTCAAAAGTTCAAGAGTCTAAAGCATGTTAGAGCATGTTTTACTTCCTCAGAAAGAGGACTGTCATTAATTTCAATTACATTGCTTTCCAAGATTCCAGCTCTAAGAGCAGAAGGAAATTGCAGGTTCTCTGAATTTGCAGAAATGATCCAGAGAAGTGGACAGAGAGAGAAAACCCAGGTAGTCCAGAGCCTCACACAAAAAGATAGTCTACAAAACTCCATTTCTGAATCCCTTCTCATATCTGAGCACTATCTCTTAATGCTTCACCAAGTCTGAAGTACCCCATAATAACTGGAATTACCTATAGTACTGTTCTGAGATGCCTCCTCCCTGCTTCAAGACAAAGTTAAATTGAAAGCTCACTATTGGAAATAAACTACATTGACAACAACTCTGATCTCTAAAATCAGAGTGAGGGGGAGAGAAGAAGACAATGCAAAGAAATATGTTCATATTAAATTAAATATGATTTCTACTTGGTTAATAGGCTTTTAGTTTTGGAAAAAAGACTTCCTAAGTTAGTTTGTCGAAGATGGTTGATAGCATCTGAAATGTCTCACAAATGCATTAGTAGATCCAGTGAAATTTTGTGAGCAACTTTTCATTTCGTGGAGATACAGAGTATATAGAAAGAGAGATTCTTATGTATGTTTCGCCTGAACGTGGCTTCTTATAATCATTGTGAATTTACTAAGATTTGAAGACAAAAGAATGCTATAAATCCGTTCTGAAGAAAAATAAACTTGCTAGGTTGAAGAACTGCATTGATCACAATTCTTTACACCTTTACTCTGTAGAAGAAAAGAGGGGGGAATGTGTTTTTAAGATTTGTTTTATGGCTCATTAGTCTGCTCTGATTTTGATCAATAACAAATTCAACTAATTTCTCCTAAGTCAAGTAGGTTCTGCCTGTGAGGGAAGTTGGTGAGTGATCTCTCCCTGCTCTTAACTCATGAGCTTTCTGTTATATTTTCTCTTCTCCTGTTCTGCTGAGGAGGGGAGTGATGGAGCGGCTTCAGTGGGCACCTGATGTCCAGCCCAGGTCAAACCAGCACACCATGATACTTCTGATCTGGCTAAAATATTTTCCCACAGTGTTTAAACCTGACAATTCCAAATTGACTATAACAGCCCTAATCCTAGAAAGGTAGGGATGGGTCAGCCTTGTTCTGATGCCTGTGTGTTTGTGGATCCTGACCAGATGCCAAAGAAAACAGTACTGTACACTTATTGTTCCCAAAATCAAAATAAACACCTTAAACAAGCAAAGTCTGTTAGCACTTTGGTAGCTTTCACAAACTCGATCTCCTTTTTATACCTGAATAGAATGATGCATGTAGAAGAAACTTAAAAAGCAGCTCCAGTGACCATGCAATTTTTTAAAGTAAGCCACATAGTTTACATATTCCTGTAAACCATACGTAGTGGTTTGTTTCATATTGCATTGGGTAGGCTATTCTGTGGATTAAACTTTGACTCACTTTTATATCACTTCTACAGTAACTGCTTTATCATGGTTACCTTGTTACCATTACAATTTAACCTCAGGTAAAAAAGAAATAAAAATCTCATAACTCTATACAATTTTTCTACCTAATAAATCTGGTGGTCGTTGCTTTATATTTTCTGCCTGAGCTAATACAAAGTCGGTTCCTATTTTCCAATAATACAGACTGAGATAATGCATTCTTGGTCAAAAGCAAACAATCTCAGGGATCCTCCTGCCCATAATTCATTTTTCAGTGCAATTAGTAATTAAGGGCGGCAACTAGCATTCGGATTTTTGCGCATGTAGTATACAGAGCCCAAATGAAATCAACACTTCCTACCATGAAGACTTGTTCAGAAGTGGATAAAGGGCTGGAGACAGAATAGGAAGGTGCAGTGTCCTGAATGTCGTGGTGTGGACAGGCTGCTTTCCAGCTGAAAATGCCAGAGCAATGGTTACTGACTCCTTTGTCAGACTCTGGATGTTCTCAGTGCATACATCAGATGAACATCTGACCTTGGTGAAATTGGTTTCCTTTTCATAAATAAGCCTTATCAAATAAGAAAGCTCTTATCCCACAGCAGAGCAATGCTTTGGAATACAAAGACTAGGAAAAATTCAGTCAGAACTGCTTATTGAGACCTGTACAGAATTTGTAGTGAAGAACTCAAGCCTCCTTTTGTTAACTAGCTAAATACTTATCCACCAATTTCAAGCTGCAAGATCTCATCTTTGGAGGAATTGTTCCTATTCCAATTGAAATCTATGAAGCTTTTTGTAGTGACTTCATTGAAAACAGAGTTTCTCTCTCTCTCTTTCACTAATTTGTCAAGTCAACACTGAAAAAGCTTAGTATTCACGCTAATTGACAGCAGAATTTTGCCAAAAAGCTGTGAAAAATAAATAAGTGGGTTGTAAAAAAGAAGCAGCGTAAGTGCTAACTGTGGTTAATCTGGAAAAGTGTCTGAGAAAAGTGAAAACGATGGCCATTAATAGTTTATTTTAGAAGCTCATTAACTAACAATAAATTAATTTGGATCTCCTTAATACAGCAAGGTAGGGAAGTCATTAAGGTTTTGTTCTGATCTTATTTGTATCTTTGAAAATAACAGTTCTCGCTCTACTGAAATGACATATCAATTAAATGATAATAGCCAAATCAGGAGCACGCCCTAGTTCAATTAACAACAGTTCAGTTTGTATGAAGTGCCTCAGGAACGTGATGGGGTTAACCCTGGCTTATGTCACCTGAGTACCTAGTCCGAAAGACGTGTGGTTAAACTGATCTTGACTGTCACAGAACTGATGAAACATTGATCATTTAGAGTTACCTGACAAGAGATTCTGCTGTGAAACCATTTCTGATGTTTTCGTATGTATTGCTATGCAAGGACTCACCCTTAAGAGAAAATACTCCGATCAGAGAGTGCAAACTATCAAAGTTTAGAAGTAGATGAAATGGTAAGAGTTGATTAGATCTATTTTTTGCTACTTCTTCATTACCACCTTACCATTCCACACCACTTTCAGATGGGAATTTTTGCATTGCTTTGAAGAACAATATTGTACTATTGAAAAATGGAAAACATCAAGAAATGAACTGCAGCAGTGTTTAATTCTGAACATAGATAATGACAAAAGTACCTCTAGATATGGTTTATTAAGGTCATTGGGGAAAAACCACCAACCAAAGATAGATTTTTTAAAAATAAGTCAGTGGGGTTAAAAAATGTGCATGGCAGAAGTTAAGGTCTCAGAGAGATAAAGAAAATACCCATTTTCTAAGGAGCAATTTCCTCTGGGCTGAATTTGGTATATTATGACAGCAAGAACTTTCTTGCTCAGATCTGCTGCCTCCAAGGTTTCTGTGCAAGCCCTGTGCTGGTCCTCTGCGACTGCAGACCCCAGAGCACACTTCACAATGGGCTTGCTCTTGCTTAGCATATTTTTTGTGGTAATGGATCCATTAAACATAAGGATGGAAGCAATCTGCAGAGTATTTATTGACAGAAGTAATCTAGAAAGATTATGTTACTCCCTCTGATCGCTGCTTATTTTTTTGCTTTTACAGACAATGGTCTTTGATGAGGGTGGTGTACAGTGTTCAGAGGGACCATGTGAATCTGTTGCTCAGCATCAGCAGCAAAGTCTGTGAATTTGTAATATTTTCCCAGTTTTTGTATTTCCACGGGCGATACTGTATTTTCACAGTCTTTTTCTAGTAATTATCCATCTTCTACTCCCCCAGTTACTCCATTTTACTCTGTCCTTGAGCTGAACTAAACGATTAAACAGTGCTGAAGTTTATTAATCCATTACCGTATAATTCTCGTACATGTATCTGTGCTATCCTACCATTTCTTTGCAATGATTTTACAATGCAGTACTGAAAAAAGTCTTATACTATTGAGGCCTTGTTATGTTTCAAAATCAATTTTGGAAATCTCTGTTCTATAAAATAAAATAAAAAATACTTAAAACTGTACTATGGTAAAAAAATCAACAATAAAAATACCTCTTTAACAGTCTGCAAATAAAAAACAGTGGAGGTCTGTGTTTTTAATTTATCGAGTCAGTTAACTTGCTTTTTAACTTGCAAGGTTCAGTCACTTTTTCTTTTCAAACACACTTACTCAAACACAGCTGTGTGCATTGCTCTTTCGTGTTCCACTAAAACCAAGCAAGCAATTCTGAGGTGGAAATTTAGCTAGCAATGTGTAATGTTATTACACACATGCTAGTACTACTGGAAAATGAAAAATTATTAATGAAAAGCTTTCATCAATAATTGATTTATAGGAAGCTATAGTGTTATAACCATAAAGTTGTAATAGGAACAAGAAGCATGATGCTGGTCTGTTAATATTACGGTTTAAAAGTATTCCTTATTCGTGTATAATTTCTTCAAGTCTTCTGTAACATATCATGCATTATAATCCAGCAATTGCAACAAACCTGTACATTCCAAAAAACTGATTCAGAGCCTCTGACAGGAAAAATCTGTTTCTGCAGTTTAATAATATGTGTCATAGTGTATGTGGAATTGTCTGTGGGTTGAGCCCGTTTTGTCATTGGAACAATTCAGTAGGATCACAAGATCCTGGTACAGCGAAAGTTTTATTCACTGGTCCTTTACTTCTCACTCAGGGATGGTGTTATGCAAGGAAATTTTACCATATGAAGTGGTGCATCTTCCACAGCAATGCAGTATTTTGTTGTTTACTGTAATTTGCACATTCCAAGAAACAATTCTCTAACAACCGGCACTGCTTGATATTGTTCAGTGAAATGTGTTCCCAGACACTTAGAAGATCACTTCATTTCAGGGTTGGCATGGAAATGTTGCAGCATAACATAGTTCTAACTATATCTGCAAAGATTTTGTGTGCTTGCGATGACTGTATTGTGATAGAACTACAACAACAACAACAACAACAAATCAAAGACAGTGAGTTAAATAGCCTGTTCTTTGAAAAGAAACGGTGGCTTTAATTTTTAATTGACAAATGTTTAAAGGGCACAGGATGTGGAATAGTCAGTTATAACTGTGTTGGTTCACTGAAGTGTTGTTTCCACAGTCACAGCTTGTTTTTCATTAAATATGTACAAAAAAGATCTGTTGCAGTGTCCCATCTTTCTTTTTTTCTCTTCTGTAAAGATAAGAAGGAAGTTTTCATTTCCCAAATTATACATTTCAAAATGTATATACAGTGCAGGCAAATAATGTATTTTGCTTCTTTTTAGTCATCTGAATCTAAGACTGAGTGATGTACAAGTTAAGTGTTTAGAAGAAAAATTCTTTGTTTAGTGTGGAGTAATATATTAGATTAAAAGGAGAGTATTTTTCTTTCAGTGTATTTATAGAACAGAAAAAAGCCCCTAACCATCCTCCATTTCAGGCTTTTTAAAATGTTAATGTAATAGATATGTATGACATAGGTCTTACAATCTTTAAAAGAGGAGTTATTAAAATGAAATTAGAAATCCGGATGAATAGTATTTGGATAAAATGAGAAACTCTGCTAATGGATGTTGGTAAAATTTTAATGAATTACAGAGTTTGTAAAGAACTAGTTCTTTATGAAAGTCAAAAGTTGAAATAAGACAGAATTACCTTCATGTGCTTGATTTTAAATGCAGAACAATCAAATGCGTACATATTGTATTTCATATGTTAAAAGGAGTGTCATTATCAACGGAGACAGATGTGATATCATCAGTCATTAAAAGGCTAAAAGGGAAATTGCTTAAACTTTGATTTTAAACATGGGGATAAAATTATACTGTGATGCTGCAGAAACTCAAACTCATTCCGGAAAGGCACAATAATGAATAAATGCTTTGACCAAGATATTAATACATGTTATGGGAAAAATTAAGAAATTATCTTTAAATATAGATCCATAATTATAAAATATGATGCATTTTTATGTCCAAAAATAATGGATCTATTTCAGGGTTCTCTAGTAATTTTTAATTTTTTTTTGCATTAAAAATCTTTATCAAAGTCTTGATATATTTGCAAATACAGTACTTGAGGAATATTAGGAGAAAAAGAATTGATAGATGACTCACAGGACTTATTTCAGCACTGGGATTTATCCACAGCTTTACTAGAATGGCAATCTGATCGACCATTACAGCCTACTAGAAGTGTCCCGCCCTTAATGAAGGAGGGGACTTGAATCTTCAGATAGAAAATCAGCTGCACGGCGTCTCCTGCTATCGCCACAGGTAAAGAACCTAAACAAGAAGTATCTTAAAACTAAGGGCACTGGAACTGCTGGAGAAGTGTTGTGATACATCCTGAACAATGTCTTATATGCAAGCTTGGGCAGAATATGAGTGAGAGATAAATCAGTATCTGTCAGTTAAGGCCAGCGAGCAAATTGATAAGTTCTCCCATCATGATCTTCAGCTTTGGAAAGCTTCCATAAACTTGGGAAGGATGTTGATGGTCTGTTGATCCTTAAGAAAGGAATATTATTGGACAGTGAAAGTTCTGTAATGAATAGAAAATATACTCTTGGTGTCTGTGTGCTTACACTGATTGTCTCTGTAGAGAGGAAAGGTTGGTACAACTTGAACTGTGCAGCACCTGGGACGACAGCAACTGTGCAACCATCATGGTTTCCGTGGGAAGCAGAGGTGTGCAGTGAATCTGCAAGTCAATCTGTTTGTGAGAAGTGCCTATACAAGGACTAAACTCAGTGCAAGCAATTATGCTGTCTTTGAAGATGAACCAATGCACATGTAACTGGCCGTTAGTTCTTTTTACATGGACCCTAATGTCCTAATGTACATTTTATATACACTAAACTTCCGATGTGTTGAAAATTTCTGTAGGCTAAATAAATCTAAATATGCTTTTCCAGCAGCTGCCACTTCGTGGTGTATTCTGACAGGTACCTCAACATCATTTTGAGATTCACACTTTTATAAATGCAGAGGTAGAAGGCAATATTGACTTACATTCACGCTGTACTGAAAACTAATCTTGTTAGTGTGATTTAAAACATCATCATCATTGCAGGAAATAGTCTGTTGTAATAAGACTTAGCATGATCCATATGTGAGCTGAAGCTCGGGTGACATGCAATTGAAGATGTGTTTTTTGTCTGGTACCAGGTGCACATGTAAAGGAACCTCTTGCACAAAAAAGGACTTAGCAAGGGCTTTATGGATGTATTAGACTATATCCTGTGTATGTGACTGGAGAAAGGGGCATTGCATTGCTGTCTGCTCGAATATGCTGCACTTATTCTTCAGAACTGGAGCCCACTAGCTAGACAGTTTTGTGTAAAAGATTTGGATGAGTACTGTGCACTCTGTTCTTCGGAGAAGGTGACTCTATATCACCCTCCACATACAAATCATTATGTTTTGATTTGTCTTCTCTTTTTAGAGAAATAAACGTCTTCCAACTGTTAGTCTCCAGCACAAATCACAATCAGTTAATTTTGAATAAGAAACAGGAACTCCCCGTGATGATCCCAGTAAGGTTTTTTTTCTCTCTTGTATAATGTTTATTCTCTCTAATGAAGTTCAGAATATAAAATATCCTTGGAGAAGTATATTGCTTAAATGAATCTCTTCCCTCAAAGTGTATTACCACCCTGCCAGTGTGTGCACTAAGGATTCTCCCCAGTACTTACTGGGTGTGCTGTGGGAAGAGAGACTGTGATAGGAACGTCTTAGTAGCTCTATTTCACCACCAGCTCATTATTAGTTTCCTGCATGGTCCCTCTCTGACTTCCATGTCACTCTGGGCTCCCTGATGAGTGACACAGGTTTCTGCTTCATTTCTCCAATGCTTTTTCTATTTTTTTTTCCCCTCTCCTTAAATTCTAAACTCTTGGTTTCTTACAATATGACTGTCCAGTGTGTAGATACTGAGCTGCTGGAGGAGCATCTTGATAGTATTTTGCCTGAGATAATTGAAACTCTGCTGTTATAAGCGCGTATTTATTTGATGTGCTGGATTGGGACTTTGAAATATTTTTCATTATAAGGAGGCTTCTCTTGTTCCCACTGAATCATTAACTTTACTATTAGTTTTGAAGGTTAGAAGGGACCTTTGGGAAAATGTACTTCCTGTACAGAGCAGAGCATGTTGTTTCATCCGTATTGTCAACAGCATGTTTTGGAAAGGCATGGAAACTTGATATACGAGATTGAAATGATCTATAAAATAGGTTGTTTTGTTAACAATCTGTTAAAATAATTTGTTACCTCTGTCTATATTCTGCCATGCCTTTTTGTAAAAGATTAAAGCAAGACCTCTTCTTAACAGCCATATTCTAAACTCCTCTCTATGCAAGTACTGTGTCTTCATGCAAGACTGTGATCTCATCATGCTTCTAAATTTCTCAGAGAAAAATGAAACAGTCAAAGCTTCTGTCAGTTGTTCACTTTTCAAATAAGATTTTACAGCCCTTGAATCATTCTTTTGTGTCTTGCCAGAGTCTAAAACTCTTTTTCAACCTCTAACTTAAAAATTAGAAATCCAGACTGGACATAATGTCTCAACAGCACAGGCTTGGTTGAACCAGCAAGAATAGTGCTGTAATTAACTTAAGAAATGCTTAGGCTTAAGAATCAGGCATCTTAGAAGACTGAACTGTACATAATTTTCCCAGTGTGGACTTTATGCCTTTGTTATCAGTCCGTGTTGATAATATCTTTTGTTACTGAAATTCTCCATGCAGAAATGTTAAATCTTTCTGTTTAATAAAAAAGAAATCAATGCTTTTCAGAAACTGTGCACCTAAATTACTTAGCTTCTCCCACACCTCTAGCTAGCTGTGCTTTTGCCTTTCTTTATCAAAGGTAATTCCTTTTGGAAAGTATTGAGGAGCAATGAATAACTGGAGGAGGTACTTGCAAATTGCTGTTTAACTTAGCAGGAAACAAGGTGAAGAAAAAATAGTAGAAACAGTGTCAGGAGTGTTTAAGAAAGACTGAACCTCAGACATCAGCCTGCTGAGAAGCAGATCAGTCCATCACAGGAACTGTGCACTAGCAGGCACTTAAGTAGCTGGGTGTGCTGGGGAAGGGGTTTTCACAAGTATTTAATGTTAGGTGCTGTTGTAGACAAACAGAAATGTATAGATTTGTTCCAGGGCAACAGCTCTTTCCCTCTGAAAGTGTGCTGCAAATGAACACACTACATTTATTTCTTCTGTTGGCTGCTGTCTTTAAAATCATGCATTAACCTCAAGGTCTGTCTGATTGCTGAGTGGGTCGTGAACCCAGGCCAGCAGGGCTCCCTACCAATTCAAGGAACACCCTAAGTTTTACCCAAACCTCTGCTGCTAGGTTTGATCCTAAATTTGTGACCATAACTGCAACATGTACTAATGAGCTATTGAACAAATCCTTTCTGCACTCTTTAATGATTTGCCTGTCTTGCAAACCAGAACTGGCCGTCTGTTAAAAGTGGACAGTATAGTGAAATAGGTTGGTACAAATGTTGACTTCAGAACATACCGTATAAGGACTATGATAGTTGTATTCGTGTTACTATAAGAGTTTTTTTCTTTACTGGGAAGGCCAGTGAAATGAGCTGGTTTATTCAAGAAGGAAGGCACTATTTGAAGATTGTAACCTTGGACCAAGTCCTCTGAAAAATTAGGTTTTCTTTCAAGGATTGTTATTACACTAGCATAACACTTTTGTTTCCACTGAGCTACCAGTACAAGTGAGGTGGAAACCAGCTCTGCTACTTCCTTATTACACTTTAAAATTTATTTCCTTTAACACCTTCCCAAATGAAAACACTTCAAGTTTTAATTAGTTTTATTCCACTGTTTTGTAAGGCATGAATATGCCTGAAATTGGAAGTTAGCAAGACCAGTATTTCATAGTGAACAGCAAAATCTGTGTCCTGATCAGCTTTGTCAATATAAATCAGAAACATAAACAGTGAAAGAATAGTATCTGACTCCTCTGTATAAAAAAAACTTGAAAACAAACCCACAACAAAACCCACCAAAACTACTCTGCATGAATTTTTGTGTATTTGGTACTGCTATGCAAGTACTGCTTTTCTAACTGCCGTGCTGTAATAGCATTTGGAAGACAGAGAACCTCTTCTCAAAGAGGATTTATAGCTCCAGATATTTAGTAGATAGATTTTGAATGCTCACCATAAGAAACAATTTTTTTTTCTTCCTTGAACCAGTGTACTAAATTATCACAAAACACTTGGTTACATTGACTGGGAAATGATTTTAAAGCAGCACTTAGTTGTACTCCATCTATTGAGTTTCTGAGAGCAGTACAGAAGCGAGAGAATCCAAAGGATATCTCATGATCACATGAAATTAGCTGACTTTGTGATAGCAATTGAAACAACATACTGCAAGCAGGGATGAAATAAATAATTAGATATAAGTAGAAATGAACATCAGGAAGTAACATAAATTACACAAAAGCTGTCCTCTCTGTGAAGTACTTTTCATCCAAGTGCCATTGTAAAAACAGTCCACTCATGCTCAGATTTATTCTTCTTTTGTACACAGACTTCTACTTCTGGCAGTTCCTTATTTTCTTCCCCACCAGCCCTTCCTACTTGTCTAAAAGTGAATTTTTTCCTTGCTATTTTTTTGTATGCATCTGCATCAGAATCAATTCACAGAGGGAAAAAGCACATCAGTTGGCAGCAGTAGAGGAATCAGCTGAGACAAAGAAAGAAATGGCATCAGTCAACTCCTCCATCAAAGGTTAAGGATAGCAATTGACAGGGTTTTCCTGGGTGCGTCTCATCTTCTAGTTGAAATGGTGCACAAGTGGATTGTGAGGACGTTTTATACTGGTATAAGATTTGAGGATGTCGTCTAGCCTGGCCAAGCCTGGTACTGCTGCCACATGCTGAGCTTACAGAAGTGACCAGAGTGTGTGTGTGTTTTTCAGTGTAGCTACTCAGAGCTCACAGGATTGTGCATGGATGGGTTGGCGTGCTAAGGATGTGCAGGAAGCACTGCAATTGCCATGCGCCTGCTGCCCAGGAGCTTGCACCTTTGCAGGAAATCCTGCTTCTGTTCACATCCCCTTTCCCTTCTCCTTCCACAATGGATTTATTGCACAAATACAGGATGTGTTCTGTATTAGAAACGCCCTGGCAATGTTGGTTTGCCGTGCTCAAAGCCAGCTGTGTGTGCATACCCACTTCTGGCTGCGGAGTAGAGACGGAAGTGTTCAAGTCTGACCAGGGTCCATTCTGACTGCTGTGGTGACTTCTTAACTGAGACTTGCTTGCTCATCACTGTGTCTGAGGCTGACCCCTTCATCTTTCAAGTTTTCCGTAAGTTCAGTTCTCTGGGTTTACTTTTTGCAATTCAGATTCCTAAGTGATGGCAACATGGTTATCTTTTGCCCAGTGACTTACAGGAAGGCTCCAGATACCTGGCACTCCAGTAAATAAGCTTAGAGAAGTTGATATTCCCTAGTTAAAATGTTTAGGACTAGAAATAGTGCCATATGATTGAAGTTTCTTTTAATGAACAGTTGTGAGAACAGTTTGATAAAGGCTGGAAATACATTGGGTATTCATGAGTAACAGCTCCTTCTCAGAAATGAGCTTTGATTTCTGAATACAGGGCAAAGAAAAAGTGATAAATAGAAGAGATAATTTTGTTTGCTGCTAATAATTTATCAGCTCTAATCAGGGTGAAACCTATCCATTAAAATGTATGTGCAAATGTGATGATAGTATTAGGAGTGCCTCATTATTGTTAATTCATTTAGTACTCAGTGTAATAGCACTAATCATAATTAGCTTCTGTGGTATTAATAGGGTTGTCACACAATACGTACTGTATTTGTATGAGAATTCCACTCTAGATTCTCATTAATTAGAGCACCATAAAAATGCCAGCACTTTAATTTTCCTTATATTAAATACTAGGAAGAAGCTTCCAAGATTTTCCTATTAGAATTTATCAAAATACTGCTGCTACATTAATTTCAGCCAGAAATAATAGTTTGTAACCACCTATTTATCAGCTAATTAATTTACTGTTTAAAAGTCTTTCATTCTTCAGGAGATTACTTTTGCTAATGTACAGAGGAGGAGGCTAAACACCTGGTGTTTTCTGAAAAGGTTTCTCTGCCAGTCTTTGTGAAATACTCCAGAGGCAGCAGGAGGAAGGGGCAGGCCTGTCTCCAGGGTGGCCCTGAGCACAGGCAGCCAAGCCTCCAGAAGAGGAATGATCTCAGGGCCCTTCCCAAGGTGCTTCTGCTTGGAAATAAAGAACAAAGACAGTGTATTCATGATGGCTGTATCAGTAGTTCTAAGGCTCTACAGGCTACCCCTCTGCAGAGAGTTACTCTGAACTTTCTGGCAGCCTTTTTCCTGCCTCTGGCTTTCACCTAAGCCCCTAACTTGCTGTGCTGCTTCTGGTTGGCTTGTGGAAATCTCTCATCAGAGCACAGACACTGAGAAATTCTTGATTTCCTTGACCTCGGCTCATAGGCTTCAGCCTTTTGCATGTGAGAAGTACCGGCTGCAAGATGGAAATGCTGTCTCTGCCACCCTAGGTTATGAGAGCTAGTGGTCTCACTTTAGCAGATGGATCATGGATCTGAAAGTAAAACACTAAGTAGTCTGTGGCCACAAACCAAGCTACTTCACAGCAGGATATTAGGTTCAGAATGGGATATTTAAACCTGATGTGATAGAGAGACAGCTGGAGATTGGTGACTTGACGGAGTGGGATGAAATACCTGGTTTGAACTGGTATTATTGATCCGGGAATTTGTAGCTCTACGCTGTGCCAGAAGAGTTTAATCTCTATACTTTCCTAATCTACAAATATCCTATGGTGTTTTTTAATAGGTCTGATATTTTATGTTATAGAAGCACATAAACTGAGTAAAAATTTTAGAAGATCTTTGTTTTCAGACTGAGAGCTTCAGGATCTGTGAACCATCACAGGGTTAATTAAAAATTCATATTTCCTTTATATTTTCTTGCTGCCTCATTTGTATTCAGGGTATGTCCTGAGCAGGTTTATTTTGATGGGTTGTTATCCACAGTAAATTGAAATACCTTCTACAGTGCTCTCTGTAAGATAAGAAAAAATTACTTGAGTTATATTCCTAAATCCTAGGTGACTATGCCAGTAGATTGATTCATGCTGTAGGTTTCCACCTTCATTTAAACACTGGTGAAATGAGCCTGAAGCTTAATAATTTTTATCAGCTCTCTGAGAAAATATTGGAAATTGTTAATTGATTGTGCATATTACAATATTTATACAGCAGTAAAATCATTCTTATCACTGATACACACTCTGGTCCAAAGTCCATCCATCAATTCAGCCATGTTTTATTCTGCCTTGTTTTCTTCTCTCACAGGGCAGTTTGTGTCATGCTTGTGTTATGTCTGTGTGTAGTATAATGGGATGAATATGCTTTTGATGCCAGCATTATTAAGGTAGCTGTTTATTTGGGTTAAAATAATACCCAAGGGCTGAATAGATCTCAGGTCTCACAATCAGGTCCCAAACTTCAAGACAATGAAAGGTGAAAAAGTGTGTCTATGGACATTGTTCAAGTGATAATGATTGTTCTGAATATAGAGAGGAATGTACAAGAATAAAGGAATCTTGACACTAAGTGTGTCCCTAATAGAGCTATGAAATTAGGATTTAATTTGTAGTACTTTTCTTTAAGAAGATGCAGTTTGTCAAGGCATACAGCTTTCAGGTAAGCCAAGGAGAAACATACAGACGAAGTTTACATATATGTTTAAATATGGCAGAAATATAATCTATCACTTGAAGTCAAATCCTTAGCTAGAGATGGTAAAACTTTTCTCCCAGTGGTGGGAAAACTTTGCAGGAATTGAAAGCAGTGCAATGTGATTCAGGTAATCTAAGATATGAACTGTCTCCTGGAAGATCCCTTCTCCCTCTTGCTGCTGCAGAGCTCATGCCAACAGTGTGATGAAAGATGTTATACTTTGCCTCTTGCAGTGTCAGGTACAATTGTAACCAAGCCCAGAGCCTTTCCCTACTGGTGTTGAGATGAAAAAAAGAGAGAAGTTCATAGGATCATAGAATATTTTGGGTTGGAAGGGATCTGTAAAGTCAAATATTCCAACTCTCCTTGCAATGAGCAGGGACACTTTTAAGTAGATGAGGTGGGTCGGAGTCCCATCCAACCCTTGAAAACTTGCGAGGATGGGGCATCCATGACTTCTCTGGGCAAGTTGTTCCAGTGTTTCACCGCTATCATTGTAAAACCTTCTTCCTTATATTGAGTCCAAATCTAAGGATGTTTGTTTTCTATTCCTTTTTTCCCTTGTCCTAGTAACAAAATAAATTTGGCTGCCTGACAGGTCCCTACATTTCATTTTGAATTCCATGGTTACCACAGATCTGTTGAGGAAAACCCTTACAGAAGATTGCATAGCAAACAGATGCTAGTTTGGAATTTACTTTCTGGTGCTACTTGCACTTTTGAAGGGATGCTACCAAGACTGGTAGGCCTGATTGTCTTTACATAGGTTTTACTACTTATAAACTTTATGCAGCTTTTATTTAGTTAGTAAATTGTGTTTTTAGACCCAAAAAAGGGTGCCTGATGGTTTATTCATTTCCACTGTATTAGTTGGTCTAAAGAAGATGCAACCTCTGCTTATTAGCCTTGCTTATATACTTCTACAGCCATGGGTACACAAATCAATCTTGCAAGAGATTTTAGCCATGAAAATCTGCTTTGCTTTTGTAGTGCATCCTACTTATCGATATACTGTTATCAAAACTCTAAGTGACTTCTTTTCTTCCTTGTTGGCTAAAACTGTAATGTTGAATTTGGTTTTTTGTGCATAATCTAGCTCAGTGTCTATCTGCCTGGACATTAGTAAACGTATTCATTTTGCTGAAGATTTCTATGACTAACTCTTAGTAAAAGTGTGGTGATACTAGGAGGCATCACTTGAATCTTTCATAATACAAATGTTAAAATATGCTATCAAGTATTGTGAGCCTGTTATGTATTCAGCTGCCTTACAGAGTTAAAGTTCAGGGCTGGATTGTCTGTCTTCCCACTAATTGTTTTGTTTTTTGAGACAATCTGATCTTAGTAGGGAGGCCAGGACACGTTTCTGGTATACTCAGCTCATGAGTAGCTGCAATAGATTTGCACCAGATTTGCAATAGATTTCAGGCACCAGTGGCATTTTTCCATGCCTGGGGAGTTGGCCACCCATATCCAACTGTATGAACAGATTTTAAGAGGGGAGGAGAAGTGGAGTACAGCTTTAGAAACAGAGGCTGCAAAATCTTGGCTTGCCCAGCAAATGCGAGCTGGGAGGTGGCGTGGTAACAATCCATTATTACGTTAGCAGACATTACAGTTCTCTCTCTCCCCCTGTACAACCTCAAAGACTCTGTTGGTGCTAGAAGAAAGAGAGAATGATTTCAAACCTTTGAAGCAGTGAGTTTCCTACTGTGCGGTGGGGCAAAAATGGAAAACACTTTGTGATGAATCTTAATAAATTTACTAGTAGAAGATATACAACAGTAGGAAACGAGACTCAGAAACTCTGGAGGTCCTTTTGAGTGTTGCACTTCTGTGAGAACTTAATCCTCTTCTGTGTGAATCATTCCATATTTGGCACCCCAAGGAGCAGTTTACTCCGCATTTTCTCTTCCTGAGATTAAAATTTCCTAATACTCTCTTCAACCTTGTATAGGAAGGTCTATTTGCCTAATACTTTGCTCACGTCCATAAGCAAATTAGCTGGGAGGAAAAGGGGAAGGAAAGGAAGGAGAGGAATCTTATCTGGCCCATTTACTTGCCATTACAACTACTCAAACTGTTTTGACATACTATAATGAAATGTTATTTTAAAATCCATGTTTCAGATAAAAGTTATTTTCACTTACATTTTTCAGGTCTTGTTAAAGTATAGAATTATTTTTTTTTTTAGTTCTGTCCCTTTATCTCCTTCCCTCTCTCTAGTCCTGAATACCAAAGTGCAAAAAAACAGAACACCCTGACTCCTTAAACTGCACATTGCTGACACAAGTAAAGGTTGACCTGAAAACTTGGGGAAGTTTTGGGGAAAAAATACAGAAACGTAGAACAAGATGTATTTCTTCTCAAAACTTGCAGAGCTAAAATCCCATTTCTGAAGAGTCATAAAATCTGTACTTTCCTGAGACAGGTTGCTCCTTTAGACCATTACTGGCATTGGCTGCCCAGGAAAATAAATGGCATTGTATAGACAAGGAGGTCATTCACTCTTTTTGTGGAGGAAGACAAAAGGAAGGTGTAAGAATTTCAAGCAGTTTATCATGCAAAAATTAAAATAATGTCCCCTTCATGTCCTGTCCACAGACCTGGCTCGGTGGGTTAGAGACCATAGGCTGGAAGCCTTCACCTGCAAGCGTTCTCCCGTGAAAATCTGAGAACCTAGATCAAATCCTGGCCATATTGATATCAGTAAGAAGTTCTGGCACTGACATCAATGAGGCTAAAATTTTATCCATTTTATTTTACAGTTGTTCTGTGCTCATAAATTGCAAGGTATGTAGTTTTTGCTATGGCTGCACATGAAAGAGTTATTTATGTACCTATTTAAAAAAGGTGTACAGTTTCTCAGTTAATATGCCAGAGGCTTTGTTGATGGGATATGAGCTAAAGGAATAAATTATTAAGAAACTACTGGCACAGGGATATTGCCAGGGAAAAATATGTGTAGTTAGGACCAGACGTTAAACTGGAGTATCAAAATTAATATTCTGTATTTAGGATGGCTGTGGAAGCTGAAAGGCTCAAGCAAAATGCAAACCTTTCAGGCGAGAGAAAAACTCAGGCCTCACAACTGAAAACTGGAAACTCTTCTCTCAGGAGAAGCTTTCTGTCTGTGAAATGGAGATAACAACATTCTCCTTCTTTCCTTTATTTGTTAGTATCTTCTGGCCAGAGAATATTAGTAAGAATGAACTTACATAGTCCATTTTATGTAGATTTTTTTGTGTGAATTTATAATAGTGCCAAGAGGAATTTACTGATATTGATCAAGACAGAATTTCTCTTTTTTTCCCAAAGAAAAATGAAAGTGACTATTTCTGAAGTACAGTAAATTGGTCAGATGTTTTTTTAGCATCTTACTGTGCTTCACCCAGTATTTTAATGAAAGAATAGGCTATTTCTCATCGCAGTGCCAAACTCATGGAATTTAGAGAAGTGAATTGCTGTTGTTATGGGAACAAAGGTCCAGCTAACTGCTTCAGTTGAATTATTTTGGAACAGAACTGTCTTTCATGGATTCTGCACATACGAGAAACCAGCCTGGCTCTAGCAGGGCTTGCTACCTGGAACACAGACTTCCCTAGTGATGGTGTTTGTTCCTTTGACAGACTCTTTGCCATCTGTGTTCTTTCAGTCATTCCTTCTTCAGATTTCCCTTATTTCCTGTGTTTCTGCTTTAATTTCACATCCATTCCTGTCTTTTCTTTCCATAATATGGCCTCCAAAATCTGAGATTTTTGTGAAATGAAAACATGTGCTGCATGTTGACAGAACAGTTATCCGTCCATCTCCCTCAGGTGTGCATACACACGAGCACAGAATGAGAGGAAGATAGAACTAAAATCACAGTTCCTTACTTGGGAAAATTTTCATTTTTATAGCGAAAAGACAGCCCTTTTATCTGCCTATGCTGATGGATCCCATGTTATCGGTTCTAGAAGATAAAAAAGTATTTATTAATACACCATACTAATACGCTAATACAAATATGAACCCAATGGCGCTCTTGGCAAAAACCCAAATCCTTATACAAACTTGTGTGCCAAGCATGGCCTGCCCTAGAGTCAGTCAATTAAATTTTGTTCTGATTATGTAATTTTTATAACTTACTATTTTTGCCTGAGACTGTGATTTTGACTTAATAAAGGGTTTCTCTACCCAGAGAGAGCACTTCAGCTCCTTAGCTTGATCACTCTATTGAATTAATCTATCGTATTAAATGTGATTGATTTCTGATTATATCAAAGTTTGAAAACTGGTGATATTGTCTTTGTTCCCCAGTCAGGCAGCACCTTAATGGAGTGGCCGGAATGTTAAAACTTTGCAGCAGACAGAAGCTCCTAATGGACAATTCTTTTTTGTAAAGGAAAAGAGGCAGTTTCTCTTTAATTGGGAGAGCAATGCTCTTTTCCTCAAATGCCAAAATATAACACTGGGAGGAGACCAAAAATAATGGGGCTACCATGCAGTAAATAACTGTGTGTGATATTACAGTTTTACAGACCAAGAAATACTTTGCTTGTGCTTCACTAGGCTTTTGCTTTATGACACAATAAAGTCCTCTGGCAAATAAATGGCAGGACCTCAGCCCAAGGGAGTGGTGATGCTTCTTAGAAGAGATTTTCAAGGCTTGTTTATTGCCTTATAAACTCAAAGCCAAATTAAGTTGCTATAATGTTACATTTTGCATATGAATTATGCCTCCCCTGTCTATCTGCAATTATGCATAGTTCTTATTGCCTGGGTTTCTTTCCTTTCTGTCTGTTCCCCTTCACATTTCTACCTGTATATACCCCCCTAGGTGGGTCTCCTAGCCCAAAATGTATGGGAAATGTCACTACTGCGAACTCTAGGTATTTATGAGTCAGGTACCAAAATCCCAAGATGCCAAATGAAATCAATGCATACTAGATATGTCTTAAGGGGTCTGAGCTGATATTTCATATCCGGAACAAGTTAGAGCTTTGTGGACTTACATATATGCTCCCATATGTGGAAAAAAAGAAAAGAACGGACATTAAGAATCTAAAGTGCCTTTAAGGCCTTAGGCTTCAAATATGCTATGAGAGTTGGGAACACTGAACATGTCTTACTCATTCCTGACAAGGACTCATTTCAGCCACAGAAGACTACCAGAATGAACAAGTCAGCCTTGCTGCAAAGCTGTCTGTAGAGAAGCTAGAAACCAGGCTGGTGAACAAATGGAATGGGTCATTCAGATGTGTTCTCCGATCTGAATTTTGCAAATCTATGCAGATCTCTCTACCTGTCACTGCCCCTGCCACTGCCTACAGGATACTTAACAAGTGCAAGAAACACAAAAGTCAACAGAATTATTTCAGGGTGTCCATAAATGTAACAGGATGTAATGAGACCATATGATAATTTAGGCTGGGAGGAACCTGAGGAAGGTCTCCAGTCCCTGTCATCTCACTCAAGACAGAGTCAGGCCAGGGTGTTCAGGAGGGTCTTGGTTGTCTCCAAGGATGCAGACTGCACAGCCTTATCTGTACTTTGACCCATTCTTCTTTCAATATATGTCCTTTGCCTGCCATCCTCCTGCAATACATCTCTGGAAGGAGTCTTGGCTCTGTCTTCTTGATAGCTCATAGATATGGAAAGGCTGATACTAGGAGATGAAATTGAGCAAAGGGAATTTAAGTCCATTTCCTTTATTTTTTTTTTTTTAATCAGTGAGGACTGTGAAGCTCTGGGTCCCATTGCCAGATTAATTTAAAACTATGGAGAATGTGATGTAAGAAGTAATTTTGCATGGACGCTTGACGGGAGGAGACAATTTCTTTTGTCCTTCATATCGTATGTTCCAATTAATATTTTAGGGAGTGTGGCCTGATGGAATTATAGACTGTGAAGATTAGAAGCACTTCTTCATCCATGCTAGATCAATCCTTAATTTCTTCTTGTCAATAGTTTGCAATTATGTTAATGCTATTATTTACGAAGATTTTGTTAAGGAGAATCTTACGAACTGTGGAATACTGATCTTCATATTCTATTTTGTTAACAAATTCTTTGACATAAGATAAAATGCAAGTGCTTTAATTCCCTCTGCCACTCAGCTCTCCCTGTTGGGCTTCAATCTTCCATGCATTGAGCTGAAACTCAGTGCTTATTTTTTCCATAGATGATGATGATGTATAGTAAATAAGGACAAAGTAGGTGATCCATGTATCATTTTATGAATCTTGTGCATTCGTTGTCTTGTTTTATTATATTAATGTTGAAGTGCTGTTAGCAGAGGGGCTCAGTGGCAAGCGAGTCACCCTGCCTTCTCCAGGTGTTTGTATCTGCTGAGCCCAATTGAGCATTGGGTAAAACATGTGTGTGTGCACTGCTTGCTGAGGGATAACCAGTGTCCTGTTGCTCCTCATTTCCCTTTGTTCAGCTTAAACAAGGCTGCTTTTGAAAAAGGACTGAAGTGAACTTTGCCAGTGCTGGAGCTGGAGTGGAGGCTTGTAGGGGCTATGAGGTTGTGCTCCTCAACAGATCCTTGGACTTCAGAGAGATGAAGGCTTTCGCCTTGCTGAGATACCTCTGGAGAGCCTGAGATGGGGTTGAAGGCTGCTGAGCATGAATGTCTGCATTTTGCCTTTGAAAAGAGGGATTCTGCTGAGAAGATGGGAAGTATGGAGCAGGACTCTGCTGTCATTGCAGCTCAGGGCAGAACTCCCACCAAGTGCAGGAGCAACACCCGGGATTATGCTGGGTAAGTGCTCACAGTGTTGTGTGACTGCTGATAAAGCTCAGCAGGGTTAATGGCACTCGAAAGTCATATGCCTGGTCAGCTCTTTAAAAGTGTCAAAACAGAACCCAGGGAAATGGCCACTGGGGATGTAAATTTGATTATACTTACAGGAGCTCTATTTTAACTGCAAGTCTTGTCCCATGAGGGCAATGCAAAAATACTCATAGTGAGGACTGGGGGATCTAAGACTTCATTCATAAACAGTATTTCTCATAGTAAAAACTTAAAAAATCAATGTCTAAGTCCTTCTGTGCTATCACACATGAAAAATATCCTAAATTGTGCAGTTTAAAAAGTCTCAGGAGTTTAAAGCTACTGTAGTTGTTATTTTGGGGCCTAGTTATAATTTTGTGAGTGCCTGAAATTATCTTTGTTTATACTGCAATTTTTGGCATAGTTCCATTTTCTATAGGTTAATGGTCAGGCTCCCATATGCGAATAACATAAAGTAGTAGTTTCTTTTATTGTCAATTTTTTAAACTTTATTCTTAATTAAATAGTAATTAAAAACATTCTGTGGTTGTTTTGCAAGACTGCTATGGTCAAGTATATTACAATTCCCAGTCTTACCCCATGTCAATTAGCAATTTAGAAATGAAAATCCTAATTATATTACTACCCCTACAATATGTTGTCTTTCTACCACAGATTCATATTTAAATGTTCCTTGGAGATTGGCCTTGTCAAAGAGCATAATTGAAGAAAAAAGCTTACTGTATTCTTTCTTGCAAACAGGCTAATTTATACACAATGTGAAGATTACTTCCTCTGCTTTAAGTGCTTTTCTGTCAAGTAGTGCAAAAAGATCTGCCTTATCAAACCCGTGTCTTTTATGATTAGTTTTTTTTTTTTTCCCCAATAATTAGAGTTCCCACTCCGGATGGGACTGAACTATGTTGAGTCTGAATTTGGTCTATGGGGATTTGAATGTTGATGTTCTGTAATGGCATGTTTAGAAGTGTGTGAGATGGATTTTTTTTTTTCCCCCACACTGAGCCCAAAGCGGAGTTTAAGCACAAATACAGTTCTCCTTCCAGCGCTTCGAGGCCTGTGTCTGGGTTGGTAGAGAGTGGCTGTCATTTCTAAACCATAGTTTTTACTATAAAATACAGAGATCTACTTGTTACACTTCTCCCATGTGCTTTAACTTTTATCTGTTATACAAGCCACAACCTAAAGCCCTTTGTTAGCCGTTGCTCTTAACAATTAAACTCTCAGTCACTGCATCTGAATGACTGATCATGATCAAGTGCAATGAGGGAAGCTGTGGCTGCTCTCAGTGTGTTAGCACAGCTGCTATTAATGTATCTAACTTTTAGATGCAGGGAGTCAGAAATCCATGGCTGATCCCCTTGTTTTCACCTCAGTGAATCCTAAAGATCAGAGTTTGCAGTGAATACGTGTTAATCCACTGCTGCCAGCTGGTAAAGCACCCATGAATAATGGGAGATTATAAGCAACTCGCCCTTTTCCCGATAGCATTTATCTATGCTCATTCAGAGGCACTGCCAGTTAGGGCTGGCACAGTTGTCCTTTGTAATGAAACTCTTGGCCTAGGAAAACTATCCAGAGAGCTTGAGAAAGATGATCTCTGACAATATGCAAGTCACTGTAGCTTTCTGCAATTTCTGTGTGTGACTGCTGCAGCTCTGACTTCCCAATCATAAATTCATACAAGTGGCTGTATGGCCGAAGAGATTACCTGATGTCTGCCTAATGCCCTGTGTACTTAGTGTTTTGTACAGCAGGGCTCTAGGAATCGCAGCACATCAGCTTCAGAGGTTGCTCAGCCTCTGAAGTCTGTTTGCTCTCCCTCCATCACATTAGCACTGTAGTGTAATTAGTCATACTGTATGCACACCTATCCAGCTCGTGGGAGACTGCCATGCTGTCACAGGAGATTAGCAGCTGGTTAACAGACTGTTTAGTTAACTGATACACGAAGGGGAAAATAGAGCTCTGTGTTATGAGGAAGGGGAATTTCACGTCCCTTATTAATATAGTAAAATGGTGTATTGATAATGACAAACTGTGAGGGCTAATATGCAGGAAATAATAAGCATAAGCAGAGGCCATTAAGAGTAATGATGTTCTAGCTAGTATTTTAAACAGTTGTTTCTAAGTATGCATATAAAATAGGGAATTCATTTAATAGATATTTATAATTTTTCATTGAAGACCATTACATACCTCCTTCTTCCCTCTGCCCCTCCAAGTTTAATATAATCCTGTGCTAGAAACGATATAAGCACACACATGCGGAGTAAGAGCAAATATTGATGTGAAAATATTTTTTTGTTCAATATTGTGCCATATTAATGAAATGCAACTATGTTCTGTATCATGGCTGTTGGCTGGAGAAACGGGAATTTGAGTATTTAGTTGTTAATAAATTGCAAAGTTGGAACAATGTGTTGCATGAAAATGGAGCCTGGAATTAGAGAAAAGTTGACGCTTTTGTTCAACAAGAAATAAATTCTTCTCTGCTGCCGTTGGTAGGGGTTTCCTATTGCTATGATTTTCTTCAAGGAGACCGATCTCAACATTGTAGTACTGAAATGCAAACTGAGTAGATGCATCTATTGTGTCCTGAGGTGAACAGCTACAAACCAGTAGTTTGTGCTGAAGCACGTGCTCTAGAGGAACAACATAGGGAAACATTTTCTTCTCAGTTTCTTAATTCAAATATGAGTTTAGTTTTGGTTAGTTTAGTAATCTTTAGCTGTTGCTTTCCTTGTATCTCCAGTTACCAAAAAGAGAGGAAAAAGATGGTAGTGCAAAGTAGGTATTCTGAGAGGAAAAAAAGTTAGAGAAGTACAATTTATATAGTTCTCCCAGACATTTCTAAAACTACTCAAGCCAAAAGTTAGAAAGTATTTCATGCTGAATTTTTTCATTAGCATTTCTATTCCTGTTCACTTGTCTGCAAAGATTAAGCTTTTCAGAGTAAGAGTTATATGGCTGAAATACTTTGCTGGTGCTTATGACATTTAGTCATTCCTCCATTTACTGCAGCAGTATCTTGTTCATTTAATAATCACCAGTTTTGGACTATCTAATTTGTGATTGCATGACTGTAAATGTATTTGAATTCTCAAGAAGCTATTGGCAAAGTTTCCACTTTAAAGGAGAAGCAATTTCAGACACAGGGCTCTTGGTTTCTGTGATGTCCAGCTTTCAGTAAGCAGTAGGAGTAGGTTTTTTGTGCAACAGAAATATTGCTTACTGCAGTACTCCTGCTTATACTGTTCAGGACATGTGCTGTCATTTGAAATACAAATGTACTCACACTTTGATGTACTTCTTGTACTTTTTTCTCCTTTATCAAAATGGTTTGACAGAATTTTGATGAGATTGTTTGTTTGACAGGCTAGAGCTATTCTTTTGATGTACAATGCTTTACTGAGATTATGGCTGTGCTTGTATTCTGATATATTTATCTTTGAAATAAGTTTTTAAGACATTCTTAAGTGAGAAAATGCTGATAAAATCACAACACTGAAGCACTTTGGAAAACTGACGGTCTTTTTTACAATCAAGCATAATCATGGTCCGTCAGTCCTTTGGACTAAGAAAAGGTATAAACTGGGAAATAGTACATAAAAAGGAAACTGAAAAAGATACAGATCTCAGCTATATTTAAGCACTGGTCCAGAGTTAATCACATTAATAGCTCCAGGAAACCATCTGAGGACCTCATACAATGAACTGGCCTATGTGTCAGCTAACCAGTAGCAGCCTTATGAGGTACTTCCTATTTCACTGAAGGGTCACTATAGTGGCAAACTAGGCTTTGAAAGCTGGTAATTCAACTAAACCAAAACTGATGGGTCGTACAGAACAGTTGCATTTATTCCTCACCCACTGTTTGTGGAGGATAGTGCAGAACGAATGCATGTGTTTTATGTAAGCAATACCCTAATTTTAGGGCTGATGAAAGTGCACATCCAGTTTGCCTTTTGGGAGAAGCTTCTGAAGGTTGCAGTGCTTAACTGTTATTTTTGCCTCAATGTTCACTTTAGTAATGAACACAGCAGGAGCTTTGATAAAGCTGACAGGAAAAAAGAGAAAGTCACAGATCAGGAAAATGCTTGTTAAAGAATTTCTGGAGAATCTGAGCATATTCAAATCAGCAGACAGATGAAATTTAGCATGGTGTGCTCAGTGAACTGGTTAATTGGATCCATTTTCAGTTAATTTGGAGAACTCATAGAGGACAGGTGAGGTTTCAAAAGGACAAATATACTTGCAGGAAAGAAAAAGGGAACATGGGAACCATGGCCCAGTGAGTTTAATTACAAGACCTTAATTGTTCTAGAAAATCTCCTAGATAGGGATGCGAGTTTTGCCAGTGTCTGGAGAGAAGAAAATAGTTGTGGAGAGCTGTAAAACTTTAGGTTTAAGGCAGAGAAATTCTACATTTAGAGGCTTGTTGGAAGCTTATACTGACATTAGAATTTTGCAGTGAAAATCCTTCTTGCCTCCCTATCTCTGAAGCCATACATGAGAATCTTCAGTCCCCTGGGCCAGATTCTATTTGCTGTGAATAAATAGCATTAATACCATATTACAAGCCTTTTCAAATTATGGAGTTTGTTTTAGTTGGCTGATTACGCAAATTGAGCCAAATCTGTGTGTACTGAAAAATACCTGGATTACCTGAGCCATGAAAAGAATTTAGATCCTGGTAGGATTTTGGGACCACCTACTTAAATCAGCTCTGGAAAGACCAAGAAGTAGCAATTACCATTGTTATTAACTAAGCAGAAGAATAAATTAATGTACACTGCAGACAGTTTTTTCATAAAATGTGAATTGCAGAGAATTCCAAATAGTGCAGGGTAAGGGTCTAAAGGAATAAAAAGAAACAGCAGAAACCTCAATAGTTTGTGTTATGGCAAGTAAGACCAGGCAAGACAACAAGATTGAAAACCACAACAAATGCTATCATGTTGTCACAGTTTGTGAGCACCAGGCCAGAGTGTATAGCAAGGACAAAGGAGATGATGTTCTCAGTGCCAGAGCATTTCTGCGCTCTCATCTGTCGCTCTGATAAAGGTGATGGACAAACTGCCAGCCTGAATGCAATTAATCTGGACCTATGTTAATTCCTTTTAATTGGGGCGCAACTCCCTGTGCTAGAAATAGTGATGTCAGCACTGAGGGAAGAGTTCTAGGCACTGGAACAGATAGGAAAATGAGCAATGAATTTTCCCCCCAACACAGCATGAAATAAAACAGTGTCTTAGAAAAGACTGTGACAGATTTGAGATTGAGGAGGCAATGCTGGCCATCTTCAGCAAGCGAGTATGTAAAACAAACTTATGGATAAAGAACAGATTGGAAGATATGCAAGAGGTTGCAATTATTGCAGCAGAAAAAAGTCTTTAACCATTATTAGGTTTAAAAAAAGTCATGCACTTTGCCTTGTGAAAAGAAGGGAACTGAAGAAGAGTTGGAGCGTAAAAGGGTAATGGTGAAGTTTTCAACTGATGGTACTGTGATGAGAGATGATAGATGAAAGAACCCAGCTGTCCCGTAATTTATGCCCCTAGGAAAGTTCTTGTGCCTTCAGGCAGATAAAAAGAGGAGCTTGGCTCTGTCTGTGTTATGAAGGCAGTGAATTTGACTTCTCATAGGACTAATGTTAAAAAAACTTCCTCTGCAAATGAGAGAGCTGACTCAGACGGAAGGTTATGGTTTTTTTAATCCACTTTCTCAAAAGTACTGGCACTTATGCATTTACAATATTGTTGCAATACTCCTGTTTATTATTAGATGTCAGCAGTATACAAAAGTTGTAATTCTTAAAGTGTACATACAGTGTTTCCATGAGATAGGCTAATCCTGATAGAAAGACCTTTTGAGATAAATAGCCTTATTTGAAAAACCTAATACTTTCTGATAATTCTAGCTGAGTATATACCTCATGGGGTTGTTTGGTTGTTATGCTGCTTAATTATCTTATTGACTATAAACTTGGAAGTAATTATTTAACTTTTTTCCAATTGTTCTTCTTAGCCTAAGGGCAGACCATGGACCCTGTGTTGCTTGGGACTGTTGCAAAGTAAGATTTGCAACAGTGAGAGTGTTTATCTGCTGCTTCATTGCTCCCCTGCTGTAGTTTAGTGATAGCTCAGAAATGTTGGGAGGTGTGGGGAGTCAATGTTGTACAAGGTGGTTTAGGTGCAAAAACCCTTGAAAGCTATATTTGGCATAGAATCTAAAAGACACAGCACAGATGAGAGGAAATTGAAAGCCAGGGAGTATGTATATGTATATTCAAATGTAAGTCTTCAATGAAGAATGATGTGAACTTCAGTAAAGTTTTCAAAACAGCTTAATTTTGTTTGGGGTCTAAATAAACCTGTTCTTGTAACTCTACATATAGGGTCCCTGAGGGATCAGAAATGAATATGCAATGCAACGCAGCACACATCCCTGAAGTAGGAGAGATTACCTCTCAGGTCTCTACAGAAGAAGCTAGAAAGCATGATGCTTGGAAATATACTACATGAAAAGCAGCAGAAATTGTCCCTTTCAATCATTAAGCTTAGCGATGAGGTATGTTCTTGTAATTTGACAGATAATTGAAAGAGGTGAATGTTCAGTGCTGCAGGCAAGCATGTGTGCTCCTGTTAGAGATAATAGCAGGAACATCCTGGATCTGCTGATGTATAATCTTGAAACTGAAGGTCTTTGAACAACATTACTTGAGTTACACAACCTTATAATATGTACGCAAACAGCAGCACCGTGGGCTGTGTGCTTGTGAAAGTTGCCATGAGCTCAGGGGTTGAGGCAGTGCAGTGACACCAGCTACAAACATGAAGGATATCAGCACCTTGATTTTACCTCGCAGGAGCACCTTTTTGCTGCCCTGAAGGAATCCCCCTCTCCACCTCCTGACATTTTGGGGGCTACATCCCTCTGAATGACATACAGTGCTTTAGAGCAAGGTTTGTTTAATTGGGACTGAAATGGCATTTCTGGATGTCCTTCACATATTGTTTCATTGCTGAGTAAAATGACTTGGGTTGAAGAGCAGCTAGAAGGCATTTTATGACATGCATACCTCTACTAAAAAAGATTACATTATCTGCTTCCTCTTACTAATGGATTGTGCAATATCTCAAGGTAACCTGGATGGCATTTAATTGGATTTTTTGGCATAAAATGCAAATGAAATTATGTAGGTGAGAGATTTGAAAGTTCTTAGCCAAAATGTTTGTCTCTGATCATATTTAAAGATTTCTACAGGAAAACTTAAACTTTCTATGCCAGAAACACTGAAGTGTGTCTTGAAAACAAAAGTCTTTATCGATATAGACCAGCGTAGAAAAATACATCAGCTCAGAACTGAAAAACTCTTGAGGATGGCAGGATCTGTGTGAGCCTGCTAGGTGAGAAAGCCTACATAAGAGACTAGTACTGACAGAATTTTGAAAGTACTGCTGTTTAAACAGGAGAGTGTCATCACTTGTTCATGTATGTTAGAGGGGAAACAAAAAATCACACAGCATTTAAAAGGACTATAAATAATATCTTTAATTACCTTATTGCGTACTCAAATGTCCTGGAGTGCATGTATGCTATCAATAAATTGATGATACTGCCATAACAGGCAAGGTTTCTAAACAGCTATAGTCAATAACAAAAATGCATGCCGAGCTTCTGGTTGCATGTCAGAAAATTTGTTGCTACTTTGAACTAGCTATGAAAGTAGACAGAGATTTGGTTTTAAGTATGTTTCATAATTTATGACTTTTCTGAGAAGGGAAGAAGAAATCTTTGGGATAAAGAAAAACAGATTAAAAAAAATCTATAAAAAGTATGAAAATCATGGTGTCTTTAATGATTGTAAAAATTTTCATGGTTTAAATCCTCTTTCTCGCTAAGCTTTATCTCCCACACACAAACTCCTCCTGAGGTTCTGCACTCCCATTTGACTGTGCAATGCAACACTTGGAAGCCTCCAGGCAGAGCAAGCAGCTGTCTGTCAGGTAGACCTATGTTAAAAGGCAAGGAGATGCAGAAGATGAAACATAAGATTGATATGCTTATAGTAAAAGCTGTAGCCAAGCTCACAATTTTGAATTTTGTAAGAAGATAAGGAAGTGGGGAACTGCCTCTGGCAAAGTAGCTTGAGTCTCTGTGCTGGTTGTGATGTTGCATGCACTATGTCTAAAAATCAACCAGCGCATCAGAAATCATGAAGTTAACAATATACTTGTATGTGTTCTGTACAATATTTTGTATGAATGCGTTGGTAGCCACAACTCCCTGTGAATATCCCTGCGGGTAACAGAGGCAGCTACTGGCGGGATAATGAGGAGCAGGAAGAAAATCCTCCTAAACTGTCAATTGTGACTCATTTCCAAAAGAGCCATCAATGGCTGACCCTTCCAGTACCCAGTGGCTGGGCTGGGCCTAAGAAGTCAACTTGAGGTATCTATGGTGTTTGGTTTCAGAAAGTTGCCTTGGAAATCGGAAGTTAAATGTGAAATCTAACCCTTCAGTCTTCTAGGGGGTCTTGCAGGAAAGCTGAGAGCACAGCATGGTAGGGTGTGGTGGTTTGAGCTTTTGTTGTAGAAGAGCTAGAGGAAGGCCACCCAAAGGTGAGAATTCCTACTGATAAGTCTTAGGTTGTGTTTAAATTTGTTTTACTTGTGGTCTTTTGTTTACTTGCAACTTACAGCAGCAAGCGTAATTTTTGTCTTGCGGAATAAATGTTTGCTGTTTTGTTACCAAGTATGCTTTTTGTTATGCCGACCTAGTGAGTCCATTTGAAATGGAACATCTCAGGGTTTTCTGCTCCCGTGGATGCATCGCGTCAGAAAAAAAGCAGATGTATCCAGTCTGTGTGAAGCAGATTGTGAAAGGGACAGCATACTAACTGGTGGGCAGATGTCTTTTTTTCTAGGTGGGAATTCCCTCTAGCTGACTCAAATCAGCACTCTATCTTCAAAGAGCAGATGGTAGAGAGGCATCCCGTGGTGTGGATACAGCCAGAGTAATTGCAGGCTCTTTTTACAGTGTAACAGTGTTTCTAGAATGAAAGAATATACAAAACCTTTTGTGTTGCTTTTTGGTTGCAGGAGCTGTCCACATGAGATGTTTGTCTTGCTCCCAAACTGAAAGAGATTGAAAAATGAGTCTCCTAACAGCCCGTCTACTTGGATTCAGGAAAGCATTTCCCTTCCCCTAGTAATCAGAAGTTGGTGTACATTGCAACAATAACTGCTGTTTCCTTGTTTTCTGCTTCTCTTCATCCCCGATGGGAAAGGCGCTTCATCCAACTCTACAAATTGCAGCTTTTCAGTAAAATACTGCTCTGCACTGGAAGGAGAGAGTAGGGTCAAGCCTGTTGATACGCTGCTGTTGCAAGAGGGCCCTCAATACAGGTACTCTTTTCTGCGACCCAGCTTGCTTGGGGTGTGCTCCTAATGTCCCAGGATGTGATGGCACCTACAGCCAGAGGAACAGAAATGTGATTCAGTCATACACACAGTCTTCACTCAGGCAAACACCTGGACTGCTCTGAGAAGGGAGCTGAAGCTTAAGGGACTGTAAGAGAATTTCACATAAAAAAACTGACTTAGAAAACCAAACTGAATCCCCTCTGAGCTGTTCTGTTCCTATTCGGAGAAAGGTCCCTCAATACCTGCTAATTGGTACAAACCCTGCAAAGTGAGGTGAAATCACATCCTGGAACTTGGACAAGGCAGAGTGAAATAGTTTACTGCTGGTGTTCCCGTATTCCTGTCAAGGTAAACATATGAGTTAAATTCTTAGCACAGTAAAATTATAGGGCATTCCATATCAGGACAAAGCTATATGAGTCCTGGCAGGGCAATCACAGTCGCTGAATTTCTAAAGGAAAGCCCCCTATGTGATTCCTGGCAGGACGATCACAGTGTTTGAAATCTCCAGCCGTGAAAAACTGCATAATACAAAGCTATCAAAACAAGTGATATTCCCAGCATGAAAAACATAAAGGGGGCATGGAGGCTTAAACTGTATTAGTAAAACCTTGCTGTAATTGGCCTTTGTCATGAAAAAAAGAAGCTGCCATTCAGTTCTTTGGCAAGGGCAAAACTTTTAAAGTTGAATTACTGAGAATAATAACCCTCCTTTCTAGGATTAAACTGCAGATTAGAGCATCGCTCATTTAGAAGTTTACTTGAAGAGGGTATCTCTGATTATGTCTGAACTCCCTGACAAAAATAAGGAGGTTGCAGTAGAGGATATGGGAAAAGAGAGACAAAAGGCTGGTATCCATTTCCTCAGGAGCTTACTGGGGGATACTGAAGTGGCCTCAGAAATTGCCAACGTGGCATTTTGATTGCATGCATTGTCCAAGTCTGTCAGGGTGCTGCTTATGGTCAGAAAAAGAGATTGTATAAGAACAAAACTATTGAAGTGTCCACCTGGAGCTCAAAGAATAGGCTTGTGTAGGAAGCGACCTGAGAGTTATTTACTTGATAAAAAGTTTTCCATTCTCTCTTTCCTTAAGCGAGGTGCCAGCAAAATTGCAGGAAGACACCTCCTTGCTAGAGGCATCTCAGTATTACATAGGTGTGATCCTTGTCAATCCCTGTTTTAGTAACTGTGATGGAACTTGGTGGCTGTGTGAGATCTTATTCTTGCCAATGTTTGTGACTCATCTGTGTGCTGTAACTCGCCTTCAGCACAAACTCAGAGTCTCTAGAATCCCTTTTGCAGTGCTTGGTAGTACTGCATCTGTAAAGATGCTCATCCTCTGTAAGTAAAGGGTTTGTGCTGGGAGAAGCATGAGGAAATGTTTAAAATGTGAACAACGGGACAGTGGAATTATGCAGGCTTGTCTGAGAATGTTGCTTGTGCACTTCACACCATTTACCCACGTGGGACTGCTGCTGTGAGGACCGTGCATGCTACAGCTTGTGCTTGTCTCTGCTTGGTCTTACTTAGTAGCACAGGCTGATTCTGACTGGATGCTTTCCCTGCCACTTGTGCTTCTCTGCCTGCTTGTTGTCTCCTGTGATGTGTGACCGCAGAACTTATTTATGTGCATGACTCATCAGCACGGGCCCCAGCTTGGTTGTTATCAAATACAGCATAAGCAGGGAGGAATGGTCAAGAACCGTTTCTATTTCATGAAACAATGGATTCCTGATGAATATGACAATTGCAGCGAGAGAGCTCAAACAGACCAACTTGCAGCAAATGAAGATTTTAAATACCTTCATTAAGCCTAGAAGTTAGCATCCTTGCTATTTTTCTGAAGGCAGGCAGGTCAGTAGAGTGAGCAGACATATTGTACAGAGACCTTCTGACCTCTGTTTAGGTGCATCAGGTCTTCCAAACCAGATCTTTTTTTCTTTCCAGGACACAGTCAAAATAAGATGTGAAAATTTGTGTGCAGGCTTTGAGGAGAGAAAGTGACTTGACGGAAAAAGTCTGAACTTCTTTTGGTACTTATAGCTTAATGAGAGTTAAATTTGTATTGCTCCCTGATGCCCTTAAGGTTCACAGGCAGTAATTCCATGTCCTTTCATATGTAGTGGGTGAATGAATAATGAATGCTGGTGTTCCATGACAGAGAATAGAATGATGTTGCCTTAAAGCAAAATTAAGACTGCATTACACCTGCCTCAGGCTCTCTAGGCAGAGAGGGAGGCTGTAGGGTTTTTAAACTCTAGAGATGAGGAAGTGACATTTTAGGAAGCACTGGTAGGCCTGGAGCCATCTAACAGGTTTAAGTGAAACTGCCATGTGCTGCCAGATGAAGAAATGAGGTAATAAATCCAGAAGTGTCTGCTTCTATAATTTCAGAGTTGCAGCAGCTGCCTGAGATTAAATCCTCATAATCTCTTCACTACAGGGCTGATTTACTTTTTTATCATGAGCCCTTTACACTGGAGAAAAAGATTTGCACTGTACATTATGGAAAGTTTTCTCTTGGAAGATGTTCTTGCAATGTTCATTCTCAAAAGTAGCTAATTTGGGGCATTTTATTGGGAGTATTTTCAAAAATGCTTAAGTTTTCTTTTTATCCAAAAGAGAATTATCAGGCATATAAGCTAAACTATGAAGGATGCTAATCTCTAGTAGGTGCACTCCAAGGTGCTATTGCTACCTAATTCCTAATTCTCTGCGTGTTTCAAGACAACGATAGTCAACTCCTATATCTTGCTTTCTCCAAGAAAAAGGTCTGAGTGGCTCTATGCCCAGGAGGAGAGCAGATCTCTCTCCCACCAAATGCCTCCTCCCTCATGTCATACTGAATGAAGCTTGTAGCAGAATTAGAGGCAGTATCTATTCTTACTAAGACTGCTTGTAGTTGACCCACTTAGTAGCCCTCTCCACCCTGCCTGTGAAGCCGTTGACTTGTGGGAGAAAAGCATTCCTCTTGCCCCCACCCCCGCAGGAATGGATTTTTTTTTTTTTTTTTATGCTAGAGAAACTTTCTACTGCAGGTAAAAGACACCAAGGTCTTTTCAGGAGTTTTTGTTTTGGTTTGGTTTTTCATTTTTTCAGGTTCAATAACATAGCATAAAGATAGGTGCATCTAAAACTTTCAGTGTAGCTTTAGTTTGCTGTTTAAGCAAAAAAGAAAATGAGAAATTAACTGTGAGGGAAATAAGAATGGCAAAGAGATGATGAGAGAAATAGAGTAGATGAGAGATCTTAATTGTCTTCTCCTTATTCCTTTTCTGTTACCTATGTAAAGTTTGTGAGTGATCCTGAGTCATGAAAGTGGTTCCCATCTACCTTGTGGTTTTCTTTTTCTAGTATCTGTAGTCAGCTGGCTCACGCTCTGGAGTGACTCTTTAGTAAACTGGACAAGGTCAGGAGGAGAGTTTGCTGCCTCACCAGTTTGCTTGATGTAGAGCTGAGCTTGTACTAGCAATGAAATATGCAATTGGCAATGGAATGGAACATCTAATCAGATTCTGTGAATTTCAGTAATGGCCCAATTGTTCCAGTGAGAGGAACAGAAGGCATTTTATTTCTGCAACTGGTTTTGTAGATGGTTTTTCACAGATCTTACTTGATACACTGCTTAAAGAGACTATGTAGTCTATCATGGAGTCAAATGAGGGCAAAGCCCTGAGAAGCAGCCAGCCAGAAAAGTAAATGAAGAATGTACATGGTTGGATGAGCAAATAGCAAACTGGTGGAGAGTTGTTAGAAGGAAATCTGGAAGACATTAGGCTGTGATGCAGAAACATAATCTCTATCTTTTGGTGGATATTTGGCATCTCTTCAGGCCATCCCACCACCTCCATCCTAGCCAGCTACATGAGAACTCCCTGTGGGTGGCAGAGGGTCACCAGCAGTTTTTGTGGTGGTCTCAAAATGAGAGGTGAAGGACTATATTCAGCTTTAATTGTAGCATTGGGCCGCTTTGTGTATGGGAGTACTCTTGTGTAGTAGGAGAGATTGCCTGAAACATGGAATGGAGATAACATAACACTATTGCCTAGTGGTGACTGCTTTTTGCTTGTGTCTTTCAAAGTGTTCCTTGATGCAGGAGAACAGTTTCTTAGCGTAATTCAAAGCAAGCAGCGTAATTGTAGTGCTTGGTGTTTTGGCTTGAAGCGTCTGAGTGAAACCTGGCATAGCTCTGTCTGAATGCAGACTTCTGTGCAGGTGGTGGCACTGTGCAACATTTTTTTGTGTGTTAGTTTTGTTTGGGTTGCCTTTTTTTGTTTTTTTTTAAAGTACAGGGGAGCCCAGTGTTTTATATAACACTTCATTCAGTAGATGAGCTCTGGGGAAGGCAATTGTGTGAAGTGTTGTTGAGATAGAGAGGCCATGTGGTTAGCTCTCTGTGGTTGTGGCAAAGCAGAACTATTTATTCTTAAGCTGTTTAAGAACAAATGTCCAGTCTGTTGCTCATAACCAATTCCAGTATTTTCCTTAGTAGCTTGTCTTATTGCCTGTTTGTTGTGGTGGTGAGAAGTTCCTAATACTTAAACTCAACTTTCCCTAGTGCTTTTAAGGCCCCTGTTTCTTTTTCAAATCTTGTGGTTAATGGCTGAAGTTGCTTTAATATTCTTGGTAACATCATCTGATGTATTTATACAATGTGCTTGTTTCTGTTTGGTTGTCTTATTACCATAGATGATTTTATTAAACAGATGTCAGCTCAGTTGTTACTGTAAACTTTCCCATTAAAACCCCCCCAGAATACAAAGGCCTCTGAGATGCATCCCTTTCGTGAATTCACCCACCTTCTTCTAAGTAAATTGGCTTGTAGAGATGATTTTCTGTGGAAGCCCTTTTCTCCTAAGAAAGGATACCTAGCAGATTCAGGTCCTCAGTGAGAAGGTGAGATGGGTAAATAGCTACCAGTTCTGGACCAAGCCTGTATATGACAGAGTTTTGTGTCTGTTGCAGCCTCTTGTAGGAAATGGAGAATTACTGAGAGTTCAGAAAACTGATTTCAAATGTACCTCATCAGTCTATACGTGCACTAACTCTCTCTGTTACAATGATAACTGGATGCTGCTTGTTCCTTGCTTGCGTATGAATCTCTTTGAAGAAAATAACTTGATCTCCTCCATTTTCTGTAATCCTCTGCCTTTAATCTTGTTCTTGCATTGTGTTGCTTAGATGCAGGAAGAAGGAGCTCTTTATGTTCCTAATGGAAATACAACTTTTTAGTCAGAATTTAAGGATTATGAAAACTAATAGTTTCTGCAGTGAACGCAGTTCCTGTCTCTGCCAGCAGTGCTGGCACCCCCTGCTTACCAAGCCATCCCTCTTTTGTCACCAGAAACTGTTTTCTCAGTGTTTTGTTTCAGTAGGAAATTAGCTATATGGGGAAGACAGGAGAGTTATAAAAGGTTTAGGAAACCCACGCCGATCTACCCCCATTATATTTTTCACTGATTATGGGGAGAACCAGGTTCATCTCTGTCCTGTTGCTAGGTCATTATTCTATGACCTTGGGCAAGTCGGCTCAGCTCTTTGAGTTTTGTTCCCTATCAGAGGTAAAAAAAAAAAAAACACCAAATAAAACTCCTGCCTCAATAACGGCCCTTTTCAGTCTCAGGCTGTAAGTTCATAGGCTCTGAAGCATTTCCTCTAATAACAGTACCTAAACTAATACTACCTTTTGAAAATCATCCCTTAAGAGAAATCATATATTTAAAAGGTACCTATTTTTCTCTTTTGCCTACTGTCTTTAGAGAGAGATGAATGTTACCTCTAGGTGTTTTGAGAAATATTTTTGAGAACCCAAAATTTGAGACTTATGAGCCTTGTTGCTAAAACAATTAGCTAGGCCAGGGTGTGCATTAGTAGGCTGCCGGTGCTGCTCTTCGATGGACGGAGGCACTCAGCCTTCTGCTTTGGTCCTGAGAATGCCTTCGAAAGCGTGTGCCAATGGCCTATTGATGCACAGCCTGTTGTGACTTACTGTTGTGTTCAACGCACAGACGATTATTACAAAGGTAGGTTATTTGTTAGCATGATTTTCCAGACTGCTGCTTGAAGAATTTTAACAGCGTCCACTAAACTCCCTACAGTATAGTTCAGAATGAATAAAATTCTGCTTGATGATGTTTACAAGAGTCTCTGTGCCCACTGCTGATGAGTCATGGAAAGCAGCATATTCCTTTTACTCCTGACTATGTGCATGACATGCACAATTATTAGCTGTGTGGGGCTCTGCTTTACAATCGCCAAGTTGGTTGCCTTTATTTTAATCTGTATCCTAATTCAGGTGTTTTCATTTTGTACGGAAAAGAAAGACATAGCCTCTGTAGCTGCTGTCTTGCAGCTGTAGCACCTCAGAGCTTGCCAGCTGAATAAATTGCCCTCCTGTTTTTTCTTGACCTGTTGTTTCCTCTCCTCACTCTTATGAACTTCTGCAGTGACCATTACTACCAAAGTCTCATTAGATCCTTTCTCTTCTTTTGCTTAATGGGTGTTCAGTCATGTCCCACTGTATTTACCCTTCAAATGACTGGTTCATTTGCTTTTCACCCTTCTCATAATGGCATGCAGAGCTTTCATGACAGCTGAGTATCTCTGGCCTTATTCCAGCTTGAACATTAAGTCATGAAAACAATGCTTTTGTGCATGTCTGAAAAGGATATGATGTGCAGTAGCTTTGCTGTAGTATCTAACCTTATCCAGCACAGCTTTTCCACTTAAAGCAAACAAAAAACCAACTTTAAATTGTAACACCAGAAACCTTCAGTTAATTGGAGGTTTCTTTGTTTTTTCTTTAAGACTGAGTGAATGTTAATTTTCCATGACATTAGAAATTGGCTTAGACATGATTTATGTTTTGGGGTTACTGGTCAAAAATGCAAGTATGTGTCTTCAAATTTTTGCTGTCCCAACTCTAAGCATTTGGAATTTAGCTGAAGGGAGTATATTAAAGGCAAAAGTTGCAGTATTAAAATCTCTGAAACCCAGATGCTATGATTTTTTTTTTCCTCCTCCCAGCTGTGTTCCAGATTACCTAAATAAACTGAACTCTGCTGAATTGGCAATTTCTGCTAAGCACCTAGAAGATGATTAATGTGTTATGAATAATGTCATGATAGCTGGCTGAAGGGCGTCCCTTCCTCATGAATAACAACAGTGTGGTAATGTGCCAGAATCAAGAATATTAACTTCATAGCAAGCTTTATCAATGTTAACTCACTGAAAGCAGGCAATATGTCTGACTTGGTAGCTTCCAGCTTTTAATTAAGGCAATTAAACAAAATGTGATCTATTCTTTTTCCATTTATTTATTGATTTAATTACCAGTAGTTAATTAGGCTACAATTCTATAAATATATACTACTGACCTCGTGGTTCCAAGTGGGAATTATATTTTAGCTCAAGATTGATCCTTGGTAAATAAAGTAATTTTTCAGTGTTGCTCCATAGCTTGTGCTTTGCAATACCGTGGAACCAAACTCTTAATCTTCCCTAGTGTATCCTCAATGTTAGTGAATATAGTGATATTTATTTAGGTATCTATAATTCCTCAGTGTTGTGGTTTAACCCTGGCCAACAACTAAGCACCTCACAGCAGTTCATTCCTTCCGCCCTGGTGGGATGGGAAGAGAATCAGAAGGTTAAGAGTGAGAACTCGTGGGTTGAGATAAAGACAGTTTAACAGATAAAGCAAAAGCCTCGGATTTTTAGAATAGATTAGATTTACAATATCCAGCCTGTGTTATGTGCCCTCTACTGATCTACCTATAGCTGCAAACCTGTAAGGATAAGTTCCTTTAAGCATGCTTTTAAAACCTGGTATGTCATTCAATTAAGGGTTATACCTATACTTAAACATATTTGATCAGGAAGAGCAGCACTGATGAATATGTATCTTGCTATGAGTGGGTGGGATAGGTGAAAGAGGTATTTAAAGACAGCTTTAAGTTTTTGGCTGTGGATGGCTTGTATTGCAGCCTGTGTCCTGTTGAACTCTTCGAAGCTTTGTCCATGAAGACAAAGTGTGGTGTGACATTGTCAGGTGTCCAAAGGCTGCTGTAGCTTACACTCTGGTGTAACTGCCCCTAGGGCACTTTAAGACAGCTCAGAGAATTAAGAATATAAGTTAATTGGGGAAAAAGGAAAACCAGGCAAGAGAGATGATTTAGGGCACTGTGGTGCTTGCCCTGTAGTTCAGCCCAGAAAGCTTTCTTTTAAAAGAAAAAACATTGAACAAAAGGATGACACAGTATTCCATACAAAGTCTGCAAATGTTTTGCAGGATGAGACTTCAGTACAGCTATATACTTCACTCTAATGCATCTGACTCTCCCAATGACCTTTTGAAGTTCTTCATGCATATTTAAAGACAAATTTAGAGGCATGTAGTGTTAAGTTTTAGTGTGTTAAAAAAAAAATTCTACTGACTTCCATGGGACTATGAAAATAAAATCAATATTGAATGTTGTTAAACACTTGTCCCTTAGTAAGCTTACTAAAATACACTTTCCTTCTGAGCCACAGATGTACTTACTTAGACTTAATTCTCATCTTCTACTAATCTGCTGCGTCTGCTTCCCCATAATGAAGATAAGGAGCGATCTATAGCCTTTCTAAATTTCTGTGGGAAACAGTGATTGGAATCTTATCCTTTGTACAGCCTTTAGAATACTAGAGTTTGTGAAAGTGTTTTAGAATGAGATGTGTTTCTTCCTGTTATTAGGAATTTAATTATTTCTCAGAGTTCAATGGCTCCTAAAACTGTCTATAAAATATAATTTATTTTAGATTTTTATAATGTATAGACTCCAAAATTGAGACAACACGCAATAGCATTTTCCTTTTCATTCCAATATGGGCAGAGCATTCCTTCTGCCTGGTTGAAAGTATTCAGAGGGGAAAAAAGCAGGAAAAACATGTCTGAGAAATTACATTGATTTTTGGAGTAAAGGTTGAACCATGTTAGTCTGTGAACTGTGCCATGCAGAGCAAAGATTAGCCCTTGCTTGAAAGCTCTTCATCCAAGGGATGAAGAGACTAGAGAAAGAATAACACAGTGCTGAAAGGAAGCACAAGAAAACTGAAGGATGGTGCTGCTCAAGGTGAAAACCTGCTGTCTGAGAAGGCTAAACCTAAGAAATGCCAGCTTTAAATATAATTATGCAGAAGCAGACAGATTTGGTGTAGCATAATTACACCTGGTGCTTAGAAATGGAAGGGATAGATTTCTGTAAGACCTGAACTTGAAAACTGATCACTGAACAATAGCATAACATAATTTTTTTTTTTTTTTGTCAGACAACATGAACAGAGGTAAGAGGAGAATTCATGTATAATCTGGTCCTGATGTGTGGCTTTCTCTCCCCGACTCCCGCTGGCTTCAGTGAAAATTTAAGGAAATTCCTGCCTTTCAAAACTGTCTTTAATTAGCTCAACCTATTACCTAGTGACACCCATATTGTTGCGATTCTTTTGGAATAAAAAGTTATAGAGTATTTCTGCCATTTAGTCTTTATAAGTGACTGAAACTGTTAGTACAAAATCCAAAAATCTAGTATATTTTGGTATCTGCACTCAATGACAACCTCTTTGGGATTTCAATAGATGAGGTCTGTATATGACAGGATTTTTAAATAGAAGAAGGTTATAAAATTATTTTAACCTAAATACTGAAGTGATATTTGACTGTAGGCTAACCAGATGTGAATGCAGCAGGGCAGATGGCCAAGTTGTTAAAAAACTGAACCTACACACTCTGTTCAGGTAGATTGGAATCTATTCTAGACACTTCACATTTTTACGTAGACATTGAGTTGAGGAGGTTTGGATTTGTGAGCATGTGGGGGCTTCCCACCTTAGATGACAGCTGATGGGCTGTGACTAAAGAAGGAGAGAAGTCTGACCTAAACAAAAGAGTGTTTTTCTGTAAAGCACATAAAAGGAATGCTGCCCAAGGCAAAATAGAGAGGACCAGAGCAATTGATTCCAGGACTAATATCCAGAGATTGTAGTCTTGTTGATGCTCTGTGTAAGTCTGTACTGAATGTTTGCTTGGTGGAGCTCAAGGAACAGGATACCTATGGACTTGTGCTGTGCAGCTATAGAGAGAGCTGGACTCTGGATGGGGATTTGTAGTGCTGAAGGCAAAGAAAAGACAGGTCATAGCTTTAGTCTAGGCAAATGTGAAAAGAATCACACTCTAAGAAAAATATTCTCCTGTGTGGTTTAGGAGTGATCTTTAACTTGTGAAAACATGGAAAATGAGGAGTCTTTTATTCTAGAACTATAAGAGACTGTATAAGAGTTTAGTATTATCAACTGTGGATATCTATCTTGAATTTCATTTGGCAATCTAAAAAATAGTCTTTGGTGTCTAAATCAGATGTAACATGCCTTCTTGGCAAGGCTTCTTTTTTTTTTTTTTTGAGTTAAAGCTATTCAAAGGGCAGGACATACTTTTTGTCTTCTTCAGGGAAAATGAATTTCTAGTCAGAATCCTTCTAGCTTCAGCTTCCAGACGTGATGTTTTGCTGTATTTTTCTTGTCTGTGGTAAAGGGCCATCTATTGTCAGAAATTACTTCATGATATAGGTACTGACAGATCTTGATTGAGTAACCTTTTGGTCTGCTTTTTGATAGATATTTTGCATTGAATTTTGTTGTCTGTTTTGCATCATTTTGTTTTTTCAGTTTTTAAAGTCTGACTTTTGTCAGTATGCCAGAGCGGAGACACCAGAAATGGGCAGATTAGGTGCATAAAATAGTGTCAAAGGGAATTTTTTGTAAGATTCTTACTTATGCCACCTGCAAAGGCAAATCTGCCACCACTGTTTAGTGTCTTTGTACTTACATTCTATGAATGGATTGCCAGTAAATTTCCTCTCTGGGCACTAGTGTCATTTTTTGTTGTTGTTATTTTTAAAATTTTCTTTTCTTTCCTTCGTTCCTGACTGCAGGCTATGTTTGACCTTTGTGGAAGAAAGATGAAGTATGCCTATTAGCTTGATTTACTGTACATGGTGATTTGCATAGTTTTTCCATGATACTCTGTTTCAGCCCATTACATTTGCCCATACTCAACGGTAAAATTTCCTGGGCCTGTAGTAATGACATTTTCACTAGTATAAAGTGGAAACTAAAACATTTTTTAATTAGAGGAAAAAGAAATACAATCCCTAAATTACGTCCTGCTTCCATTTCTTATACCTCATTATGAGACACAAAGTACAACATTTGATCTGGACATCTTCCCTGAGTGTGGTATGAAAGGTAATTTGGAATTGAGGGCTAGTTTTCTCTGGAAAACTCCAGATTGCTGACAGCTGATTAAATACCAACTGCTTCCATGATACTGGCACCTTGTAAGGCAATGCTGACTGGACATCCTGCCTTTAAGTAGATGAAAAGTATTAGATGTTCCCTGGTCAAACCTGAGAGATACTGTGACAACTCCCATTTGTAGTGGCAGCCTTGCTCCAAACTGAAGCTATCAGGTGTTGATTTATTTTGATCTGTGGCCATTTGCCACTTCTTGAACAGCCCGCAAGGCTGGCTTGTCTGTGGTCACCCAAGGACTGACCAACTGATAGATGCTATACTCTCATCTCCCAGAGACAGGAGAATGGAAGGGTTACATGACGCCAGTAAGAAATCTGATTTCAGTGCTTTGTCTATTATCTTGTGGCTAAGCTGAGACAAAGAAGAAAGAAGGAAAATCTTTCATGTGGGCTGTAGGAGAGTCAAAGCCAAATCTTCAGGCAGTGGCTGAGCAAAGAACATCAGACTGTTGCCCCTTCTGTTACTGTGAGTTCTGCTCACCTGCCCTGAAGACCTGATTTCTAGGCCTTTAGGTCTGATGAGACCTAAAAATCTCTCATATTAAAACAGTAAATCAGTAAGGAGTGTAAAGGGTGTATTCCTCCTATTCCCAGGGAAAAAGTAGGAAGCATTTATCCATTGCCCTTGTTGAAGGGATGATGTAGCACTGCTCACTACTCTAATAATATCTTTGCAACAGATTTAAGAGCTTCTGTAACCTCTGTACAAATAAGTGTGGCCAGAATGTGATCTCTAACGGCAGAATGAAACCTCTAATATCTGCCCAAATAAGCATGGCCAGAATATGGTCTCCAATCACACATACATTTGGAGCTGGAGGGAGACATTGGTCTCATATGACTTCTTCAGATGTCAGATTCGATGGATACTTGTTCATTGCTTATTCAGTTCAAGATATCAGGGCAATTATTATCAATCATGCAGTTGTTTTCTGTATTTTTTCACTATCCAAGAGGTAGCTGGGATTTGTGGTGAGTGCTGGTGATTCTCATAGCACTGCTAATCACGTGTTGATCTTGTCTTCCTAGCAGAGATTTCAGATCCACTGACCTGTCTGCCCCTCACGTTCCCCCCTTTTAGTCTGTAAGAATATCAAGGTAATTGTTTTTTAGCTAATTTTAGGTAATTTTTTTCATCGTGGAGGCTTTGTCCGATGGCCAGCTATTGTTCATGCAGGGAGAAATGTTCCCTGGTTAGCCAATTGTGGACATTAAAGTGAAAGAACATTTTCCTTGAATTGCTCCAAGTGTTTCTTCGTCACAGTGGATATTCGTACTCCATGCACTGAATATGTGGAGCTGAATTCTCTGCAAGAGGTGCTTAAAAAAGTCACTGTTGACACAAACATCTCGGTGACTAAGCTGCTGTCAGTGAAGGGTATTAAACCATTCGAAGCCTGGCACTTGGGCTTCCTGGAAATCAAATCAGGAGCTCTATCTGTGCAGCACTGAATTGCAGTCTTTACCTTGGTAACCTCAAAATTGTCCCAAAATGTTTTTAAAACGTGTTTAGTAAAGTGTATTTTAAATGATGGCATTAATCTCACCTCAAATTACTGAATTTGCTTATGCATCTTCAAGCTACTCTTAGTTACTTCAGTGCAATTGCCTACATCCTTTACAAGAAAGGGAAACATTTGACTTGGTGTGGGAAGGGAGGACCATGCTGAGAACTGTTGTTAGATTCCTGGGACTGTTTGTGGAGTGTTTGTTTGTTTGTTGGTTTTTTGTTCTTTTTTTTTTTTTTCCTGGGAGACGAGATGCCATGAAAACAAGTAAGTCATTGCAAATCTCATGTTCCTAGAGCCTTTCTGGTTCTAATATATTTACCCTTAAAGCACACTTTCAGTAAGGCTAGTACACTTGCAAGAAACATAGTTTCAAATTATAATATTTAGAGCTGAATGGGTTTTATTTATTGACAGCCTTTTTTACCACAAAAGATTTGGCAATGCAGGATTGCTTTATGAATATGTGGTTGCTTCTCAAAAATAACTTTCTTTTTTTTCGGGGGTGGAGAGGAACCCTAAACGAAAGAATTTAAAGAATGTGGCTGTCTTTGAGTGATCAAGAGAACAGCTGCCTTTGCGTTAGGTAGATATTATATTTTTTTATAATGTGGATATTCCTGATATTTGAATTACATTTTCTGTGCTCAAACTCTTATTGAATAGTTTCACTGTAGTGACGTCCTCTTTGTGTAGCTCAACTGTAATCGATGGCTCTTGTAAGAAGTGAAAGGTTAGACATTTAAGAAGATTGCCATGATTTCGTAAGCATGGCACATACTGGTTTTTGAGGAACAGTGATTTAAGAATATATACTTTTAGGAGACTCACCAAAATTCAGAATGAATAATGGTAAGGGAGTAGGCTTCTGAAAAGAGACTCTCAAGTCCTGTGCTATTTTTTTATCTTTGTACATTGTGCTACTACTACATTGTGGGATTTTTTTTCCTCCTCTCTATAATAGTCTCAGAAATCAGACAAATTGTGGCTTTTTGTAAATGACAATAATTAAGGTGCACGTTGGCATACCACTGTGGATTGCAAAAGGTTTATTGTGTTTCAGATAAAAAAAATATTTTGAATTGTTCTTGTCGAAGTCAGCCTTGCTGAAGAGCTGCTTCACATCTGAGGACCTCATTCCAAAAGTAATGAGTTAACTGTTAGTAGCTATTTGTCTGAAATAGAATGGAAAAGAACACCTGTGCAAATGAAAGAGCACTTCTATATTCTTGGAAAGAGCTGAAAGCAATGCAGACAGATAATCACCAAAAGCCATACCAGACAGAGGTGTAATTTCTGGCTGGCAGTTCAGCTTGCCCCCTCAAGCCGTTATCTCGGTAGTTTAAAACATGGAATTTTATAGCGCTAACAGCTGTCTTGGTCAGGGTTTTTGCGTGCTACGTCTATTAGTGAAGCATATAAAGAAGGACGTGGTTATGCTGGGCTTATAGCTAACTAGGAGAAACAACACACGAGTTTGGCCATGATATACATAGCACTTTGCTACTTTTTCTTAACTATTGCTCAGTTTCAGGTATCAGGTACAGCATTTGATTAAGATGGTACGTGGAAATTTCAACAAAATGTCATTGAGAAAAACTAGAGAAAATGCTTTAGCTGATTTATTTGAAGAAGTAATGACCAAAATGCCAGCTCACGGAGTACTTTTTTAGGCAAATGCCCTCTGTCAGACTGTCATTGAATGACTTTGTGTTTGAACACCAATTCTAATCCATCATGCTCGTGTCAGCCATCCAAGGAGAAGCATACAGAATAAAAAGCATACAAGTATTCTGAACCAGTATGTATAGGTATGTTTAAGTGTCTGCACACCTGAATACAGAAAAGCACCCTCACTGGGGGGAGACCCTCATGGCAATACATATAATTATAAAGGTTTTAGTAGGTGACTGTTTAAAGTTACATACAGAGCTCGCTTATGGCATGAAATTTTAGAACAGTGTAAATTGTAAGACAGAGTGCTGGCACCCAGCATGTGGAAAATCAGGAGGGAACCTTCTGAACTTTTTTTAGGTTGGCTGATTAAGACGTAGAATTTCTACAAAATAAGGAATCCCTGTCCAGAATTGCTATTTTCTTTTTTTTTTTTTTACATGAAACCTGAATTTATGATGCAGTCTTGATTCTAGAAGCTGTATAACCCAGTGCCTATCCCTTCCCTACTAAAACACTGTATTTATTGTAAATAAGGTCTTCATGTCGTAGGAAACAACCAAACATCTCAAGGCACTGTGTTTATGCATGTTACATACTTAGTGTACGTAGGAACTTGCCTGCTCGGTTTCTGCAATAGATGCAGCTAAGCCAGTTCTGCCTGGAGTTGCACAGGCACTCAGCCTCTTAAATTTTGGTCAGTTGTAGGGCAGCTTGGAGAAAGGTTGTTGCCTTTCAGGTTCAGAGATCATTTGTGATAAAGTAGCATTCCAGAAAGTAGAAAGACTGAGCTTATAATGCCAGAGCTTTTAACACGGCTGAGAGAACTGACTTGCTGGCAGGCAGTGTGAGCTCCAGAACTGTCTTTGCCTTACCATTGTTCTGCTTGAAAGCATTCCTTATCTCTCAGTACCTTCCTCTGGCCTTCTGCTAGGTTTTCAGAAGTTACATAATCCTCTGTCCCTTATGTTTCCTCCACCTTCAACTGCTCAACAAGCTTTTTTGCCTATTGCCTCTGCCTGGAGCTCAGTGGTGATTTAGTTTCTTTGCCTCAAACTCTCCCATTCTTGGTCTGAAAGCTGATGATTAGTTTAATGCTTGACAGGCTTCAATACCTCTGATAGGATTAGCACACCACACCTCTCATATTTTTAATCTTGGCCCATTTCCAGTGTTTCAGAGGAAGGTTAACCCTGTTTACCCCTCTCTGGTTGCCAAATTGTATCTGTGTGTGTGTGTGTGATGTGGTAGAGTGTGTCAGTGTCCTTAGGGTATGCATTTAGTACATGCAATGATAAACGCGATGCAAACAAATGTAAACAGCTGTAAAGGAGAATCATCTCATATTTTCTGGGGAGTAGCAGAATGTTAAGGGAAATTTTAAGGAAATAGATCAAAAGCCCTTCAAAATTTTTAGGGGGTAACGTCATTTATTAGCGACCAAGTTTTAGCTGATTTAAAACTAGTGTTGCTTTTGCAAACTGGGCATCAAAATAACTGTAACGGTTATATAAGACTGGGTGGATGGCAGCTTGAGAATGGGAACTTGTGTGGTCTTTTTTTCTCTCTACCTCGTAGAGAGACCAAATAACACAGAGTTTTCTGAGGCATGGCAGGCTTAAAACAGAGGTCAGTGGCTGTAGGGCCAGGTGTGGAATCCCAGAGTGAAATCTCTATGTAGCCTGTACTATGCAAACTGACTTAGTCATGCTGTGAAAGTCTGTAAATCTCAGTGTTTAAACATAGATTTCTGATGCAAAAAAATAAGTGTTCCTGCTCTGAAGTCACCCAGAAAGTAGAGCAGTGGCATTCTTTATTTGTGTGTATAGTACTGATTTTTTTTTTTTGTTTGCTTTCTTCTAATAATCACATGGAAATTTTATTTTATATTTGCTTGGAAATATATTTGTGTTGAGAAACATTACAAGCACAATAGAACAACTACACATAGACCTAAAATGTTTATATCTGAGATTTTGTGTGAGTGGGGACTATACTTGCTGTATATATTGTAAGAGGACCAGTGAGTGACTTGGAGTTTTATTTTAGGTCAAAAACTGTTTGGAGGCTGATTTCTTGGTAATAGAGAGTGAACCCTCAAGTACAGTAGTAAAATAATATATCTAAATAGTTAAAGGTGTGTGTTTGAAATGATTTCATCAAAAAGATCAATGGAATACTTTTATTTCAAGTTATTCATTTCTATTTGGAAGGGAAATATTTTCAGATAAAAAAACAACCTCGTTTTCTGTCTGAGATATTAAGAAATTTTGTGGTATTATAAGCTGTTTTTCTCCATTTCATGTCTCTTTGGGGAGGAGTGAAACATGCAATAAATTAGCTCTAGCTCATTCTTATTTTAAGTCATTGGTTGTGCTGCTGATTCTCTTCAGCAAATTGCAGAAGAAAAGAAAGATGCTGTAAAGGTCTGCAGTGGCAGAAGCTGCTGTGGAGGCTACAGCTAGCTGGGCAAGATAGCCTTTGGATTGAGAAGTCTTGAACCAGGAGCACCTTCCCAGTGAAGCTCCCAGGGGAATGCAGCAGACTTGTTGGTTCTACTGACAGACATATTAAAACAAAACAACGTAAACAACCACTCCCACTGCAAAAAACCAACAACCAACAAAAAAACCAAGGAGAGGGAGGAATTCTTTTTTTTTCTTCCTAGCTGACTTTCTTTTGAGAGGCATTTCCATTATTTTTTAATAGACAGATGCAGGTGATCTCTAACCAGACTGTGCTAACTTAAGGCTGTTTCCTCATGCTGATGTGGCACTGAGTCCTGCTTAGAATGGTCCTGCTTGGCTGCAAGGGTTATAAAATCAAAGTTGAGTGCTGGGTCTGTTCCACCACTGAGATCTTTGAAACTTGGCTACACGCTGCCAGCGCAGCTTAACAACAGCTTTTACAGCAGAGGTATCTTTGTCCTCCTGTCTCTTCACTACAGAAACACAGAATGGTTGAGATTGTAAGAGACCTCTGGAGATAGTCTAGTCCGAGTCTGTTGTTGAAGCAGTGTCAGCTGCCACAGGTTGCCCAGGATGTTTCCCAATTGGCTTTGGAGTATATCTGCAGATGGGGACCTCCCAGTCTCTATGGGCAACTTGTGTTTGACCACTCAAATGGTACAAAAAAGGTTTTGTACTGTTCAGATAGAACTTTGTGTTTCAATCTGTGCCACTGTCTCTTATTTTCTCAGTGGGCATCACTGATAAGAGTCTGGCTCATTCTTCTTCATTCCCTCCCATCGGTTATTTCTGTGCATTGATAAGATTCTCCCACTGCTTGAAGCACTCCTCGGAACTCATTTATGTCCTCTTGTCCCTACTTAATTGAAACACTAATTCTGCATCTTTGCACAGAAAGAGTTTTGAATCTTCTTGGAGGACATTCACAGTTGGAAGCTTGTTTAAACAGGATTAAGAGATTTAAAGATTTTACGTAGGATGAAATTTGATTTTTGTCTAGTTGTATCCTTTCCTTCTGTCCTTGACTGAGTTCTCTTAGAGCAGAGGAAAGGCTAGCAATCTGTGCGTGATCAGCCTTGCTGAATTAGGCTACTGGCTTCTGCCCTTCTCTGTGGGAGGCAGCTTTCAATCCTTGAGTGGTTTCTTACAGAAAAAACTTATCCCAAAAGAATTCAGAAAAAATGAAATTTCTAGTGTGTTTTGAATCAGTTAATGAAATTCACTGAAACAGCAGATTTTGGATCCTGGCAGACTCAATTCCCGTGTATGTGTTCTCAATACAGTTGGTTATCTGTCAGCAGTTCAGGAAATAGGCAAGTACATTTTGGAGGTGTGAGATTTCTCACTTATGAAATATATTTGGACACTGGTGGACCAAAATGGCGTTGAAAACATATAGCAAATGTGTACTTGGAAATACGATCTGAACCAACGAGAATTATTGTACCTGTTCACAAACTATCCCCAGAACATATAAATGAGTGCAAAAAAATAACAGCAAGTGAATGTTTGTTCTTTACAAATTAGGCAAATTCCTTAGGAAAAAAAAGGAAGTCTGATGTGTTGACACTTTTGTGGGGCAGTTTTAATAGTGTGCTAAGTATTTTCCTTTCAGTTCCCTTCGTTGGGCCATAACATGCCATCAGATATTTCCTGGGTAGGGACTGAAAGTAATGTCTAATTTGCCTAAATGGGTCAGAGCTTACTGGAAGGAAGGGACCAACATTTTACAGTACCTGTCCCCTGAGAAACTGCTTTCACTATGTTTGTAGATGTTGGGGGGGTCACTGCTGAAGCAATAGAAGTTGAGGCTGGCATTAACCCATCAGCTCTGAAACACAGATATGTCTTGTGCAAGATGACCTATTCCTTTTCAGATTCCTGCCTCCAGGTCAAGCGTGACCAGGAGAAAATGGAAACTGTCTTGCAACAAAGCAGTGAGTGAAAAGATCTCGCAGACATTGGCTTTTTTGATTCATTCTATGCCTGGAAGGAGAAGTGTGTGTGTGTGTGTGTGTGTGTGTATGTGTGTGTGTAAAATAAGGCCACACATGTAAAAAATTTCATTGGTCACTTATTCTTGTGAGCTATTAGTGACGTTGGTAATTGTACATTTGATACAGCTTCTTGAAAATGAAAATTTTTAATAACAGTTCTTCAGGTGTGAAACATTCCTACATCTCAATAGACTTTTTGTTATTGAGCATACCCTTGGGAATTTTAGGTACAGATGAAGCTGTGAATACTTGTGATAGTTGATTTACTGGTAGAAACTCTGGTTTCGTGATACTTAGCTTCTTTCAGATTGTGAGAGGAAAATAAGCCCTTAAAACCCCCCACAACTGGAAGCAAATGCCATCAACATAGTGATGTTTTCAAAAGTTTTCATGGAGCCATTCTTCAGAATGTCAATCCTGGCAGCAATAAATCACGTCCTGCTATGTTCTTGTCCATTGTAATGTGATAAAGTGTGATATATGTCAGCCAAGGGTTGTCAGAAATACACCATCTTTTGATTTAAAACACCATTTCAATGTGACAACTCTTAAGATAAATAATAAAAATACGGGCATGAAGACAACCCCTTATTTTACATATATATTCACACATGAGTATGCAGCCAGATGGAAAGGAGTTTTCACTGAGGGATAAGAGTAAAAATGTTTTAGAGGAGAGAATATGCTGCTTCCATAAATTAGAAGGAATAAAAAGGAAATGGATGGCAATAGATAACATTTATGTCAAATTATTGTTTAAATTCTCTTTTATTAAAATATTTAAATAATTTTTGTAGAGTTTTACTTTGAGAAGAAGGTAAACAACATTTGCCATCATGACAGTGGGCTCTGACAGTCTCATGCAGTTATGTTGGAATAGTGCAAGTTAGTACTCCTCACCTCATACACAAAAGCATGTTCTGCACATGGCATTGGGTACTTTGTAGGTGACAAGCCAGCATTCTTGTTGAACAGCTCAATCTTTATACCTGTCCGTCCTCCTAAGTCACCTTTTTTTTCTTGTATGTTTTTCTCTCCTTACCTCTTTTCATCTTATTGTCATATGGATGTTCTTCTCCTCCTCCCCCTCACCACCTTTAACTTCTATTTTGAGAAAACATGAACATGGGTCACATACTAAGAATTTGAATCCTGAATATTCCAGATTTCTGGGACAGTCAAAACATGGAATTTGTTCTATTCCATGTCCAGATGCAAGCTCACTCGTATTGTAGTCTTTCATTTTATCTTGATGTGGAAGTCCGCCTTGAAAAATCTCAATGTATGGAATTCCTCCTGACTACTGCAACAGGGGCCATCTGAGTGTCCATGATGGGCAAATGGAAAAGCAATAAGTACCACCGGGCACTTTGAATACAGAGTTGCATAGCTGTCTGCAAGAGGTGAGATGCTCTGTTAAAATAGGGATAGATGTTTATCCAGTAATTCTACGGTTTGTGCGCTGTTGATAGAATCACTTCATGATAGCTGGTGCTGTCAGCAGGGGCCAAATTTTTCAGTGTGAAAATAGGAAGTACCTGGAAAACTTAAGTGGAAACTCTATCCTTATGACCTTTGCAGTGTGGTACTAACGTGTGTTCATCAGCAGGTACTCTCTCAATGTTGAAACCACAAGGGCATGGAAAAAATCAGTAGTTTCGCCATCACTATTTTTTTTCTCCTACGGTCCCCAGGAACTTCCCAGGAACATGGAACTGTTGCTTTTTGTGATGTGAAAAAATGAACTAATGGTACAAAAGAAATTGATTTTTTTTTTTCCTGTGCTAATTATTATTCTTTTTTGGCAGCAGATTTCAATTCATAGTATTTCAATTCATGCATATGAGTCATTACCCATCCTAATGCAATTCCAGAGAAGTGGCCGCAGGATTGTTGTAATTTTAAAGGAATCACCCTGATTTTTTTTTTTTTCTGTGGGGTGGATTGTATTGTGTGTTTTTTTCTTTTTCACCTTATTTAAATACTTTCAAGTAATAAATGAAAAGGTGATGTTGCTTCCATAGCCTCCTAGTATTAGGTATGGAAAGATGGAGAGTCTGAACAATTAATGGTCAACTGTCTTTTAAGAAGATTCAACAAACTCTTTGTAAGGATACAAGTCCATTTAGGAGACACTCCCTTACTTTAAGAAGAGTGGAAAGTGCATTTGGGAACTTTGACTTTGTATGTTTATAAAAATGACTGAATGCTGGTCTCAGTAACAGAGAAGATTCTATGGTGGACAGAGGAGTAACCCCATTGAAAACACATATTTTTAGACTTTATAGAGCAAAGGAGTTTATGGCTGTGCTCTTTGTAGGAATGTAGATATGAACCCCACCTACTTTTGAACTTTTGAACCCTTGAGCTCTCTCAAATTTTGAGACATAAAACACAAAGCTACCATGAGCTTCATAAAAACCAGATGAATACATTGGTTCTATTAGTCTTCCTCTTGGAAGTAAGGCCACAGCATTCATTATGCTACTGGATGTAAAGAATGGGGAAAAAAATTGCAGTGTCCAAATATGAAAATGTCTAGAGAGGTGCTTGGGCCCTTTTAGACACTAGAGTATCAAATCAATAAAAATACCTTGATTATGGAACAAGCTTAATTGAAAAGAATTCTACTTGACAGTAATAAGATTAGAAATTAAGTGATAGAGATCAAGAAGGAGAATCAGATTATTAAAAATAACATAATTTAATGTGTTTCATGAGTGAAATAAATGCAGAAGTATTCTTGACTCTAAAATGGATTGTGTGGTCTTGCAGCTAATGGGCCTGAAGATGCATGGTTTGTGTTCCCTGATGACTCCCTGTGTGAACATGGGAAAGTTTCTTTGTGCTTCTAAATGTTAATCTGAAGTATAGAGAAGATAATTTTTGCATAGCTCACTGTGGCATTGTGATGCTAAATTAGTTATTGTTGGGAAAGCAAATTGACCTTGAAAGGAAGATTTCGTATAGCCAGAGGAGAGATGTAAAACAAAACAAAAAACCCTCAAGCTGAATACAAAATGAGCTTTCAGTAGAATCAGAGCTCTGAGAGTAGAGAAACTTATCAGCAAACTGTACTGTTCTAATTGTGCAGTTCTGATAAATACAGTGTGACGCAGATTGACGCTATAATTCCAGAGTAAGTTTTTGATTTATGCTTTCAGGGGCAAGAGTCTAGAAGCTGCTAGTTGCTCCATTCCAGAACTTTGTCAAATTAAGAAAAATTGTTAAAGGGTATTTATGGGTGTGTTTGAGATACATGTCAATCCCATGGACTTTCTTCCATATGTCCAGAAGAGGGCAACAAAGCCTGTGAAAGGGCTGTAAGCATTGTTTTAAGTGGAGCAGCTGAGGATTTTGGGCTTGTCTTGTTTGGGGCAAAGGAGGCTGAGGGGTGACCTCACTGCTCTCCACAGCTTCCTGAGGAGGGGAAGGGGAGAGGGAGGTGCTGAGCTCTTCTCCCTGGTATGCACTGTTAGGAAATGTGGGAATGGTTCAAAGCTGTGCCAGGGAAGGTTTAGACTGGGCATTTACAAGCATTTCTTTGCTGAGAGGGTGGTCAAACAATTGAACAGGCTTCCTAGAGAGATGGTCAATGCCCCAAGCCTGTCAGTGTTTGAGGCATTTGGGCAATGACCTTAAAAACAAGCTTTAAATTATGGTCAGCCTGAATTGCTCTGGTAGTTGGACTAGATGATTGCTATAGGTTTCCTCCAGCTGAAATGTCTATTTTCTTTTCTTACTGTTTAACTATTATTTTAATAATCAAATTAGTCTTTCATGGCCACGGATAGCCAGAAGATTTCAGAGGTTTCAATTGGTTCCTACCAATAAGAAACTACAATGGAGGAGCTGTAGAATGGTTTGGGTTAAAAGAGACCTTAAAGACCATCCAGTTTCAACCCCCTTTCATGAACAGGGACACCTGTCACTAGACCAGGTTGCTTAAAGCCTCATCCAATACGACCTTCAACACTTGAAGGGGTGGGGCATTCACAGTTTCTCTGGGTAACCTGTTCCAGTACCTCACCACCTTCACAGTAAAGAATTTTTTCATAGTATCTAGTCTAAACCTACTCTTTTCAGTTTGAGGCCTTTCCCCATTGTCCCATCTCTACATGCTCTTGCAAAAAGTCCCTCCCCAGCTCTCATGTGGGAGTCTCTTAGGTACTGCTACGAGGTCTCCCCAGAGCCTTCTCCAGGCTGAACAACATCAGCTCTCTCAGCCTTTCTCTGTAGGAAAGGCCCTTTAGCTCTCTGAGGATCTTAATGAACCTCCTCTGAACTCATTCCAACAGGTCCATGTCCTTTTTATGTTTGGGACTCCAGAGCTGGATGCAGCACTGCAGATGGGGTCTGAGGAGAGAAGAGTAGAGAGGCAGAATAGTCTCCCTCGACGTGCTGGTCACACTTTTAATGTAACCCAGCATATGGTTGGTTTCCTGAGCCATAGAGAAGGGGATGGTGAGCCTTAACCCAATTATGGGACCAAGCCTGTCACAGCTACCGTCTTATACACAGCTGCATTGCACCTTGGAGCAGCATTCCATCACTGAGTGCAACCAGCATTGTGGGAGGTGTTCAGAAGGATTAATGCTTTTCCTAGTGCTGTTTTACCCAAGTTAACAAAGAATATTTTTAGGACTATATCTTCTTATAGTGGCAGTCCTATATCTACCTTGACCTCTTCTTCCTTTGAGTGGTCTGGTTTCAGCTGAGCTTAGGAACCCTCCCCCTAGTAGCTGGTACAGGGCTATGTTTTGGATTTAGTACGAGAATAATGTGGATAACACTGATGTTTTAGTTGTTGCTAAGTAGTGCTTGTTCTAAATTAAAGACTTCTCATTTTCCCATGCCTGCTGGTGAGCAGATGCACAAGAAGCTCTGAGGGAGCATGGCCAAGACAGCTGGCTTGAACTGGCTAAAGGGATATTCTATACAAAAGAACATAATGTTCAGTATACAGCCTGTGGGGAGTTGTTTGGGAGGGAGCTAATTGCTGCTCAGGAACTGTGCATCACTTGCTTTTTTTGTATTTTACTCCTTTCCCTCATTTTCATTACAATTATTTTTAGTAGTACTATATTATATTTTGTTTCAATTAATAAACTGTTCTTATCTAAACCCGTGAAGTTTACCTTTTTCTGACTCTTGCTCCCACTCTTGGAGTGGGGAGAGAGCAAGTGGTTGTGTGATTCTTAGTTGCTGGCTGGGGTTAAATGATGACATTCAGTTTCATATGGACAAGACAGTAAATATTTCTAGAGAGAAAGAATAGTCACAGACTTCTAGATAAGATTGTGATAAAAATTCTGTCTTAAAAATAGCTGTATTTTTCTGTTTATTTTTCAAGTCTTCATCACTTTTTTTGCTTCTGTTTTCTCTTTGTGTGGCATGCAGCTATGTTCTTTTTACAGGCATTACACTTGTGGTCTTGATGTTTGCTTGTCATGCAAGAGGAAAGATCAATAGAACATAATGTGTATCTTGACATGGTTATTTTTTGGGGCATGATGGTGATTTCCACAAACATTTGTTTTTAGGTCAGTTTATTTTGAACTTTATCCTTTAAAATCAGTAGTATATGCAGGTTCTGATATTTTTTGGTTATTTTTTCATCTGAATGTCTCTCCTTTCGCATTCATAGGACTTCCGTGCCCTCTTTAATGAACTTATTAGCAAATATAGTGAAAAGTTTCCCTGGGAAATGAATCACCACAGGGCATTTCAAATATTAGATGTCATTTGCCCTTAGAACACTTTGGAACCCTGTACTGAGTGTACGTAACAAGGCTTTGGTAAAGGTGGGATGGCAGGAGTAGCCTCTCTGGGAGAAAGTAAGACCAATTATATTCAAAATTATGCTTTGCGTTGGATGGATTAGATGGTGAAAGTAAGTTCCCCTTTTTAAACATGCCCATCACTACTTTGCTTCCCTGAGCTTGTAGCTATTGTCAGCTCAGCAGTGGGGCATGTGGTGAGGAGTTAAATTCTAGGTTTACAGGAAGGATTTATAAATAGGTTTATAAAATAGATTTATAAAATTCTAGGTTCATGCCAGCTTGTGGACTTATGTTTTCACATACACAAAGAGGGTCCACGAGATGTGCGAAGGACAGCCACCAATTTGGGCTCTAAATTATGTTATTCTTAGATTAAGAAAAAAAGGAGAGGGAGGCAAATCCCCGAGAGGGAAGAGGTAAGAGAACGCCATACACACCGCTGGGTTTTGGCCATGAGAAGCACTCAAAATGGCTGGTGAGCTGAGTGTGTGCATACGGTCTCTGGAGATGTAAAGATTTCAAGATTCTGCTTCACAGCTTCATGCACCTCCCTGAAACCCTTGCTTAACTCCAAACAAATGCATGGTAGTGGAGCTGCTTGGCTGTACCATTTAAAGTGCCATGCTTCTGGCCAGGTTTACTCTTTATCTGCCTTGTTACTTCCCCTTCAGTCCTGGTCTGAAGGGCCCTTTCTCCAGCATGCAGACCCATGAAATATTTTACCATCTCTTTCAACCAGCATTAGAGAGGAATTAGGGGAAACCTAACCTCAAGTCGCCTTTTGGCTTAGTAATTGTGGAGATATATTCTCGTTGTTTAAGCATTCAGAAGAATTGCTTTGAATGCTTAGGTGTGCATACCACAATAAGTGTGCTGGAATAAATACATATTAACAAAAATCTGGCAAAGGCTGTTGCTTTGCTGCCTCATTGCTTCCATCACCATCTTTCTGTGTTATCATTCATTCATACTCTTTAATTCAGAAGACTTAGAATCCACAAATACTTAGAGACTCTACTTTTTGTTTGAATGAAGGCAAAGGTTGGTTCTGCAACTGAGGTTGCATAATCAAAGGAATAAAATGTGTCTGAATTTTAATACGATGCAATATCTATTAAACAAGGCAGTGGTTCTGTGTTATTTGTGTTGCTGGCTGGCAAATATCAAATACATCCAAGTCTTGTCAGAACTAAAATATTAATGAGAAAAAGATAACTAAACATCTTTAGTATTAAAGAATCTTCAGAATTTTTCAAAGCTGTGTGGTAATAGAAAGAGATGGATTGTGAGCAAGAATGAGTTAAGCAAAAATAAAGGTCTTCTTCTGTGCTCTCATTATGCCACTACCTGGATTGGGGCATAGGGATACCAGAGAGCATGAGCTGTGCACTGCTTACTTTGCTACATAGCCTGGTGGGACAAGAAGAGAAATTGGAATTGTGATGCTCAAGGCTGTCCCTGAGGCATTGTATCTTCTGGCCTGCTCTGGTTGTGGGACTGTGGCTTGTCCATGCCTCTCCTGCCCTCAGACTTATGCTTAAACAGTGCAGACTGCTGAATTTTATGTCTTTGACCTCTCTAGTCACAGCTGAGATTATTGGCTAGGAGTTCACAGATGATGATGGTTATGTTTTTTGTGTCTTTCCACCTTAATTTCAGACAATGTATTAGCTTTTTTCACCTTTCTCTACAAGTCTTCTATTAACTCTTCTCTTAATACATCTTAACAGGACTACAGGAGGCTTTCTGGTGCTAAGAGAAGATGAATACAGCATGCAAAAAGATATTTAAAAAGCTGTTAGCCAAATGGTCCCAGGATATACGGTTATATATATCAAAACTTGAAAGGCAACTGTTTTTTTCAAGCTTATGTGGTCAGAAAAAGAAATTCCTCCAGGTTTCATGCATAATAAATGCAAATATGTGTTCTAGTCAATAAAGATCTTCTGTATGTGCTAACATCTGTTTTTATCAAGAATCTGATTGAGACTTCACTGCAGCTAGCTGTATCTAGATCAAGTTCTAAGTTTCTTTTTCATCAGTTGTGTGTATAAAATTTAAAAAGTACTTGTGAATGCCTCACAGCTGAAGTTTGAACATGACTAAGAAAAGGTAATACTTAGTGTGGTCTAGAACAATAGGTTATTTTCTAAACTTTAAAAGCTTATGGTATTGGTGAACCCTTCTCTACATTATCTTCATATTAAACAGATTATAAGCAAAGTTTTTGCAGTTCCATTTTTCCACACATCGCAGAAGACTTAAGAGTCTAGAATGTTTAATTTGTGGGAATTTTGTGCATGAAGTAGCAAGACTGATCTCTTCAAAATGTTGTTACAAAAGAACTGTCTCAATTGCCACTTTATTAGAACCACGAAAGTCTGCTGTGAGTTCATCCTCACAAGAGCTTAGCTGCTTAACTGTAGTTTTAAAACACCTACAGAAACTGAAAAGTAAATGGGGCCTATTCATTTCCAAAAGAGAGTGGGAAAGCAGCAGAAAAAGCATGAAAGTGTGCACTAGTGGAAAATTTATGCTGACAGAAATTTCTATCTTATAACCTCTATGAGTAAGTTGACAGGTTCTGCAGCCAGAAGCAGTTGCACACCAGTAACCCCATCTGTAGGGCACCTGAACATGTAACACTGAGTTGTTGTGGAAGGAAAGAACCACAGGAAAACTAGCATGCTGTTTTCCAAGCTGCCAGTTAAATGGATTCCCTAGTATGTAAATACATTTCAGTGGTGGTTGATTATTTTCATTGCTTTGCTATTGTTTTAGTATGCTGTTAATATTTATGATGTCCAATTTTGTAGCTGCATGATTTTACAGTGATTAAACTCAGTATGTAGCTTTTAAAAGGGAAGCTGAATGCAGTGGTGATTAAAGGAAGTAGATGTGATGGATGTGGTCGTCTGTCTGGGACCTGAGAAAGGTTGTGACAAGTAGAAGACAAGTCACGCTAAAGATAAGATAAGATAAAGCAAGTTGGATGCTAGAAAGTACATTGATGTAGATGAGCTAGCAAAAAGAGGTGGAGATTGGCAGCTGGAAGATAAGATGGTGTACATGCCTGCTTCGTTGAAAAAGTAAAATAATACTAGAGAATAAAAATGAACAATTAAAGGGTAGGCAGAGCTGGCCCATCCAAAGCAGATGTCAGAAAAGTAAAGCTTTGCAGCCAGGATCGAACATAAAGTGGCTCAGGGCTTGGTCCTTGGTGGATATTGCATTCTACTTTAGCTACTTGCTGTGCTTACCCTAAAGGATGTGGTTTGAACCTCCTTAAAAATGCATGTCGTCTGAGCTTTGGAATCCAGTGCTTGAGCTCCAGCCTCTTTGGATCATTGAATAGTTACTCTGCTATAGGGAACCTGGCATGTCATGCAGCACCTTGTGGACATAGGACTCCCTGGCTGCTGTTCGTTTTATGTGTCCTAATCACACTTTCATTCAAAGAGAGCTGGCTAAAGACACAATGACTGTCATAGAATCATTAAGGTTGGAGAAGACCTCTAAGATTGAGTTGAACCATTATTAACAGCCACCACCATGCTCACCGCTAATCATATTCCCAAATGTCACATCCAGAAGCATTTTCAACACTTCCAGGGACAGCGATTCCACCACTTACTGGGGAGCCTGTTCTGATGCCTCGCCATTTTTCACTGAAGAAATTATTTCTGATACCCAAGCTAAACGTCCTTTGATGCAGCTTGAGGCCATTTCCTCTGGCCCTGTCGCATGTTTCCTGGGAGAAAAGACTGACCAAAACCTCCTTTCTGGAAATGGTGGAGAGCAATAAGGTCCCACCTTAGCCTACTTTTTTCCAGGCTAAACAACTCCAGCTCCCTCAGCTTCTCCTCATCAGACTTTTGCTCCAGACCCTTCACCAGCTTTGTTGCCCTTCTCTGGACTCATTTCTCATTAGCAGGGACACCTTATTCCTCCTGCTTCAGTATTCGAGGACAGAACCCGCAGGGAGTGAAAAGTGTGTTCATATCTTGCTTTTTACAATAGAGTTGCAGCTTAGTGTTTTTTGAGGGTTTGAATTTAAAAGGTAATTTATGTCCTTATACCATTGTCAAGGGACAACTAGGGAAACTGGTTACCAGCTTACTGTTGAGGTAAAGGAAGGAAGTGAGTTGTTAGCACTAGCATGTCACCTAATGCCTGCATGTGACTACTGCACGCGGCAGTAGAAGATTTGACCATAGATTTGACATACTTGATCATCAGACTTGAGTTTAATTGCCTCAAGACGTGCACAGACATTGTCATGCTGCTCCACACCAATCTGGTGGCTGGTCTAAAACCACTGAATGATTATTGGATAGAGGAATTGGAAAGTGAGGTTGGAAAGGACCAAGAAAAGCGTGGTGAGCATAAGGTCTATTAATTCCTATAAATCTCTGTCCAGATTTGTCTTTAAGCCAAATCTGACTTTTTAACATTAGATATGTGCACTACTAAGCAACTTAGGTGAGGATAATAGGATTCTGCTAGAAGTGAATAACTTCTAGGAAGTGTAACCATACAGCTTTTGAAAGTAGGTTTTTAAAAAAGCTTCAAAGGGTCTTAAACATTTAGGTCCCATTAAAAGTCAGTGATAGGCAGGTGCCTGCCATAAAAAGTATTGCACTGAGAAATTATCCTCACATATTATAGATATTGTAAAGTGAGTTCAAACATTTCTGCATGGTTACAGTTTCAAAACTGAAAGGCGTGTCTCAACTATCCACTGCAATGATATTTTTTGCATTACTCTAAAGCTCCAAAGCGAAAAAAACCAAATGATTTCATGAAATTAATTTCAGTTGCATTTGACTGCGTCTTTGCTTCAACATTATTGAATGAGTTATGGGGAGGACACAGGAGGAGCTTGTGTCAGCTGCACATAAAATTTTAATGCGTGAACTTGTGTCCTGCATCTGACAACTATTCTGGAAAGAATAGTCTTTCTCATGAGAATTCACCTGAAGAAGAGGAAACATTTAAAGAAATGAAATTAAAGTACTCTCCTGCTTTAAAAAAAATTTACAGTAGTTTCAGAATTCATACTTCATAGGTGCGAGTGGGAATGGCTGTACTTTCAAGCCCATAACTTGACACTAGATATGGCCTTGACACTAGATAGATTGAGCTTTCACAAATTCTTCAGATTTTTGTTTTTCTTAAACTAATCTGTTTTCCTCTGTGTTCCCTGCCCGTCAGTTTGATTGGCAGAGTGGTTTTGGTGCTTGCTGGTTGAGGCAGTCATGCCAGTGTTCTCTCTGCGAGTACCCCATATGATCCCCTGTGCCTAACTCAGAGCTTAGGCACTGAACCAGTGCATGGGCTACATTGCCAATGGGGTCCTCAAACAAGCATTGAAGAGGGGTCGTAGCACTGACTGCCTCCATCTACTACTTTTTTTCTGTTGTGCTGAATTTCTCAGTAGTACAGATGTAGCCAATGAAGATTCGCATTTGGGTCCAGGTTTGCATTTCCTTTTTAGGCTGCACCTTATACTTTGCTCTCAACATTAATATATATAAAGTATGCATCCAAGAAGCTTATGCAGCTCCAGTATTCCAGTGCTAGTTTCCAGACCATTAGCTGAAAAGCAGAAAAGCTAGGAGACCTAATCTTGGTCTAGGGCTTCTGCTTAAGGTGCCTGTTTTTAAATGTTGGTCAGTAGGGAAAACACTCACAGAAACCCAGTGATGCAGAAGGTCATCTGGTAATTGCCTTTTTAAGCTATATTCTGTTTCACTGGGCTTTCTTTAACACTGGTGCTGAGAGCTAGGATTAGTCTTTCTAATAATTTTCTACCTCATGTATTCCACCCTTGGAATAAGATTTCTGCTTGAGGGAGGTTGCTTGAGATTATATTTTGTTTGCTTACCAGTTCCTTAGCTGAGTCTTGAGGTCTGTGGTTCTAAGATTTGAGTTAAAGCAGATCAAGGAAGACCAGGAGGCTGCAACACTGTTGTCTTTAATTTTCTTATTCATCCCCTAGTTTCTTATTGAGTGTTGTAATCTTTCACCTGCAAAACAGACAAGAAATCCTGTGATGAAAAAGAGCACGTTAACATTTTGAAGCTCGTGGTCTGACTTATTGCTAGTTTGCTCTTTGAATTTTCCAGCTAATGGTGTGAAAAGGGAAAAAAAAACCCAAAAACATTTTAGGTTTAAGTGAATAAGAGACTGAATGATCTTTTCTGTCAGCTATATAATGCAATGTATAAGATTTACACTGACAAATGTCTTCATCTGATGCTTTCACTAATTGGAGGGGCAGTACATCATTAGGTCAAGCTCGCTTTCCAGGACCAAAAAGAGCAACACAATCCTTCAAATATCTAGGCTGTGGTCAGAAGGTGTTACACCTAAAATATAATGAAGTGTGAAACATCCAGGGGAGCAGAGTGAAGCTTATCACAATGTCAAAAAAACGCATTATGAGACAGCTTTTATAATGAAGATGGAAGGAGCTGAGGTTATGATCTTTGCTGTCTCTGTTCTCTAATACCATTTTAGAGAGGATGCCAGCCCAGCTAGGAATTTATAGTGGAACTGTAATCTGAAGTGGTGCCTTCCTCCCATAACTCACCTAGTGCTACAGGCAATTCTGTCAGCTTGACACTTGCTCTTGAAGTGTCTGTGCTGATTAAAACAAAATGCCCTCTTGATTTGAAGAATAATCTTTCAATAAAGCAAATGGAGCAAAAATTGGCTCTTTTGCATTCTTGCAGTTGAGCATCAGCATTTTTTAAGGGAGTGAAAAGCAGCCCATCTGAAAGCTACCTAGGGCAATGGTAAAAGTGTTAGGAGCAGAAACTCTGTAGAAAACAGAAGTTTGATGGAAGTCAAACTATTGACTATTGAGGAGCCCTATTGAGGGGCCTGCTCAAGCCAGGAAAAAAAAAAAAAAAAAATCAGTGGTGTAGTAGAGCTGGAGACCTTTGCCAAAATCTGCCATTCTTCCTAGGATACCATTAGCTGTTTTTGCGTATCGCTCAGTTTTTGCTTCTGTGTTTATGTGACTCAAAGAAATTGCTTGGTGTTCTGTGCAGGGTGCATCAGCTGCACGTTTCCTGTAGCCTGCCTGCTCAGCCTGGTAGGGGCTCTTGCCCTAAAAGCTTCAGTGGCACTGCAGGATGATAACTACAGCAGGGTCTGTCTGCTTTTGAAGCAATTCTGTGTCTGGTCTATCTAGAGAGATTGTCCAATGAATTTCAACTGTGTTTTAAATTTAAAAAAGGACTAATAAATGGCTGCTTTCCTTTAACAGAAGGAAATGGATAGAGTTTGGAATGTAGGCTACATGTGATTAAGAAGCTTCTTGGTGTCAATTGGAGTTATAGAGAGAGTTTGGTTATTGAGATGAATTTACTCAAATTGAGTGCTCTGATGGGTAGAAAAGGACAATATCTGAGTTGAGTTTATGGTAATTTCAGGAGAAAATGAGATATTTTTACTTCCTTTTCGATACCCACCATTTGTTATAAGCATTTGTTGTATTGCACAAAATGGCTTTTTAAAATACTGGCAGTGAACATAATTTTTGAAAAGTGCTTATAACTGAAATAATTTGGAAAATTACATTTTAACTACATAAATAGATGTATGGATCTTGTAGTAGGAAATTTGTTTTAGTGTAATAGTTAGAAGACTGACAGAAATCTGTGGTAAATGTCGAACAGAAGCAAGTAAGCCTGATTTGCCTGACCTGAAGAACAGAAGAACTTGCATGATTAATGCAAAAGATTAGGGACATGATGAAAAATTTTAAAAAAAGATTGAATAGGAAGTAAGTTGCTGCTGCTTTCAGGCACATATTTATAAATCTTGGGGACCTCACTGAGGAGTAAAGAAAAATATAAAGGGAAATATAATAGAAATTTTTACTGCTGTTATGTGAGATAGAACAAATGGAGTCTAATTAGCTGCACTGAATGTATAGTAAACTGAAGTGTGTGTTCCATCAGAAATAAATGGATGGATTCCATAAATGGAAACTTAGTAAGAGCAGTGTCAAATAAGAAGTGGTTCTATTCCAATAATGGAAATCTTGATGTAAGAAATTGGAATGGAAGACACTTTCTTTGTACAGTACTATTTTTGATGCAGATATCCTCTTAAAAGGGCAGCTTCATCTATTTTTTAAAAAAAGAATGTAGTTAGTACCATTGGCTTACATGTGGGACCAATGGACTTGAGAAGGGCAGGTGAGAATTTCATCAGGACTGTCGAGGCAAGTTACAAGTCAGTGTAAGAAGTGCTATGTGAAACCCAGTAGACTTTGTTTATTTAGAAACTCTTGGGAAAGCAACGTGTTGGTTATACTGAACTATTAAGCCAGAGTGACGAGCTGATGGGGAGAGAGAGAGAGGAAGTGATTACTTCATATCTCCATAGTCTCACATACCACCCAAATAGTCAGTGTCTCAAAATAATTAAACAAAGTTCTCATTTGTTTTAATGAGACCCAGGTTGCTGCTCTGTCACAAAGCTTGCTTTCTCATTGTGATTTTGTGGGTAGGGCATCATCTCTGCCTACTGACCAGGGATTGATGTTATATTCCCAGAATGCCCTTGAATGCATTAGTGCAGGTCAGAGAAGAGGCCTTGTACAAAGGATTTGCTTAGCTCTAAGGGCAGCTGTGGAAAAAAAATGAGGATAATATTTTCTGTGTTCCTTTCAAAAGGACCCTTAAAAATTCATAGAGCTTGTGATCCATGCTTCTGCACTTCTCTGCCCAAATAGTTGGGAGACTGAAGATGTTCTCAGTGGTACTGCCCATCCCTAAGACTAGGCAGCTTTGGAAAAAAATCACATGTGATGTGATTTGATTACTGCTACATTCCCTCTTTCTCAAGCAGATGCGTTCTGTGCATTGTTATGGGGCAAGTGCTCTTTGAGGAAATCAGAAATCTCCAGTGAAAATGCCTACTTTGGTAGTTAGGGTGATATATCTGCAACTTGTAGAAAAATTAATTACAGTAATTACCCAAATTCTTTGGTCTTGGCTATCCAAAGAAAACTTCTTTTCTCTCTCACTCTTAGAAACTATTTCTGTGTAGCTTGGATGAGATAGTGATGTTATTTTGCAGTAAAGAGCTCAAATGCTTTAGGAGAGATGATTAAAAAAAGAAGTCATGAGGCTAAAAGGTGTTAGTTTCCCTTGTTAGACTACTAAGGTTAAGAATGGCAAGTATTAATTGTGCTGTATTATTGAAGAGATGCTCCTTCACTGTGAAGAGATTAGTCAGCTCTGTGGTGTTTCTCCAGTGTTTGAAAATCTTTATTTTCAGCCTTTAGGATGATTAAACTTTCTTTGTACCTCTTGAAGAATAAAATATGAAGTGCAGTACAGAGCAAAAAAGAGCTTTTGTTTTTAGGAGGCTGATTATGTACATATCAGCCTGACACAGTATCATTCAGTCTGTACATGTTTGGCCCCTATGAAGGCAATATTTAGCCCTCCTAATTTGTAATTTATCTCCTTAACCCTCAGGGGCACAGCAGGATTGCTCAGAAAAGTCACATATGAAATTTCTTGTAAGGCATAATCTCCAAAGATGAGGCTTAGTTCTTCACTTTTTATGTTGCAACAAAGAACATCAGCTTAACAATTGTCAAGCTTTGTGGTCTCCTGTCATCTGCATCCCTATTCTTTATGTATGACATCAGAAATTTTGTGAAATAAACAAACTCACGAATTAGACTATTGCTGTTTCGAACGGTTTGAATATGACCTGATTTCGTACCTTAAGCTCTTGAACTCTTAAGCTGACTTAAAACTGCTGTAAGCAGCTGTATTGATGACGCTTGGGACAGCTGTGATATTCACCTAATAAATTTTCTGCTATTGCATGGAACTGGACTAGGGACACTAATGGTGCGGTTTTTTTAGTCTCTTGCCATGGTTCATAATACTGATAGTTTTAGTCTTTTACTGAGAGCCAAGTTCTCCTTAGGAGTTTATGTGTTCATGGTCGTTGAGAGGCTTACATGCATGGGGAATGAACACTGTGCTCCCTTCAGTGCTGCAGAAGGAAATTCATCATTCCCGGCTGTACATTTTGCCTAGGTAAATGAGTCTGCAGTTGATGATGGAACTTAACTTTAGCATGTATTATTATTTTATAATCAGTCATTGGACTAGAATAAGGCTTGCTAACAAGAAAAGCAATTAACTTCACAGATTAATATCTTTTTCTAAATTGGAATTACATCATTATAGTTATAGACCTAGAAACAGCACTCCAATCTGTGTTTAATCCCATGCTATAAATGTTGCCAAGTGGCTTAAAAGAGTATTTCAGAGTGAGGGAAAAAATATTTAAGACTTCTCTGAACAAGATTGCTTTTTGTCTGCTTATTTTGGTAGGGCTGTTCCAAATTTTACTAGGAAACCTGGTTAAAATGGTTTTAGAAACCATTCCAGAATGTACTTCACAGCATTAATTGCTACTGCTGAGAAGTGGCTTAGAAACAAAGAAAAGTACCTGTTTCAGCACTAATAAACACTGCTTAGTTAAACATAAATAATTAAAATCAAATCAACTGTTAGACTGTTGCGATGCAAAAAACCTTCCTGCCTTGTCTCTGACCTTTTGAACATGTTTGGGGGGTAGTTGGTTTCAATACTTTTAGGAAAAACAGCTATGGCTGTTCCTGCAGAGTCTAACATCTTTGCAAGGCTTACCAGCCAAATGTAACAGGGTTTATGTACAGAGAGAGAGGCACAACTATTATGCATGTTTTTGACACATAGATATAACAGAATTTCAAAGAAATGGGGAAAATACAAAAATTAGGAGTAATCGGCTGGCTGGAAATCTGGGTAATGCCAATATTCAGAGTGTAAATGGCATGGTCTTAAACTTGTATAAATCCAGAGATAACAAATCAGAATATAATAATAGCAACAGAACTCTGTTCAACCTAGAGAACTATGTTTGCCCAAATTGCGGGAGCCCTTTTCTCTGGGGGTCCTGTCCTGTGTCATTCACTGGTGCTCTCTGCTCCTGTAAAGTGGGCTGACAGGTCCACTGAGAGAGTGACCTTTGCCTGTGCTTCTCTCGTGGGTCTGTTGAGCCATCAGCTAGTGCAGAGCACTCACTGATATATAATTTTTTAAAATTATTTTTAATTTTTTAAAAATTATGTAAACATAGATGGAAACTAGGAGTGAGAGGGAGTACTGGCTCCAGAATTGTTATGAAAATTGTTTGCTAAGCTCTGCCTGTCGCTGGGAGAAATTTAAGAACTTAGAGATGCCAAGTCTATGTATTGTACAAGAAGAACAGCTGATTGTACCAGCCCTGGATTCTGCTCTGGATTATTCAGGAGCTGAAAAAAGCAACATCAGTCTCTGAGACAGCAAACATTTTCCAGTGCCAAATGAATTTATTCTAAGAACATACTGTTTGATTTACTGTAGCCAAAAGTTTCTACTAAACCATAAAATATATTTCTCCCTCCAGACGGTACATGGACTCTTAATATGTCCATATTAATAAAGTTTTGTTCACTTGCAATTAAATCAGCATAGCTTTGAAAGATCTACTGTAACATAACCTAACCACCTTTTGAAAGTACTATGTAGTTTTATTTTATCATAATTATACCATGTTCTAAACCAGCAATCAGAAGACTTGATTTTATACTAATTAAAGCCTTTGGCCTTTGTATTGGAAATTCAAACACAAGAGAAAAGTACAATAATTAGTACGTTATTGGCTGTATAATTTAAAATTATGTAAATTGCACAGGTACTGAACTACTCTAAGTGGAATACATGGCCAATTTATTTTTAACTAGCAGAAAATAGTAGTTAATTATATATAAAGATATTTGAGATGCATAATCTGGAATATCACTAAACCTTGAGAACTCCTTTGCACTGGAAATTTCTGAATTTTAAAATAAAAGATAAATTGATATGTTTTCAATGGAAACTCTTTTGGTGCAGCTCTAGTCAGACAAACATCCCTGGGTTATCCTGCTGTTCTATGCTGCAGTCTGAAGTTGGAGGAAATCAGAGGAACTAGCTGCAGCCCACTGAGTCTGTGCTGCCAGGACATTTCATGATGGTACATCACTGGCACACAGGTGCACAAGGGTTCTGTTATTCCGCTCCAGTCTTTTGTCTTGCAGACTAACGGTAGGGGAGAATGGCAAAAATGACTTTCCCAGCCTGGTGCGGCAGACTTCCCAGAGCAATGGGAATTCTTCATTGATCAGCTTTGAACAGTTTCTATTTTGTGCTCCTAGTACTTCGGTTCTCTTGTATCCCAAAGCTGCTGGACAAGGTGTTAGCTAGTTGTCATGTGTGCAGCATGGTAGGACTCAAAGCTGGGGGATGGTCTGAAACGCTGATTTTGGGCAAAAGTCAGAAAGGCTTAAGATCCAGTTTTGTGCTGTTGTGAAATATGTGAACCCATGGCTTTTTTAGAACATTTTTGGGCAAACAGAATCTAAACACACGACAGTTGAGCTGTTGGTGGAGTGGGTAGGAGGTCTAGGTTTTGAAGAAGAATTGTGGGGTTTCTTGCACTGATGGAAAATTCCGTTCTGGCTTCCTCAGGGTCTATCTGGCACAGAAAAGAAAAAGCCTGTTTGATGGAGAAAATTGCTGTTGGAGGGTTTTTGGCTAAAACTGAGCTTGCCCAAGATCATTGCAAATTCTGTGGGATATGGTCCCAAGGCTGTCTTTCCCAGATACATTAAGTCTGGATTAAGGGTACCTACTAAGGATCAAAACTGTGGAGCTACATAATGAAAAGCACTTATGTCATTAACTTACCCTGCCAACTCAACTATTCAAAAATTTGAACGGGTAAGTCTGTAATATGTACCAGGACTTCTGGATTAGATACTGTCTGTGTGCATCACTTGAACTTTACTGAGCCTGTATTTTCAGTTCTTTGAGTAAAGGAAGCCCATATTTCAACTTGCTCACCAAAAAAGCAACTGCGTGTCCTTGCCGGATCAGGATCTGTGTAGATCTAGAATGTCATCATACAAGTACATGGATTAATTTTTCTAGAACTTGTGGTCTTAAGCAGAGTGTGCCAGTTGGGGGATATACCTAAGAACTCTTCTTGCAGAGTCCTGGGTCTGAGAAGAGATGTTGAGAACATGTCCTGTAATGCTCCGTCCATGCACTTAGGATAACTTAGCTCTGTGTGTCAACAGCCACATTTGCCAGAAAAAACATACTGCTGAGTTTCTGATTACTTAACTATTTTGCTAAGTGATAGGAAAAATGTGTTTCATTTCTTCTATGGGAAAAGGAAAAGGTCAAGTCCGCTTAAAAGTTACGAGTAAATACAGAGGATGAAAAATAGGTAATTGTCTTTAACACATGATTTGTTATTAAATCTAAGTTAAAACTTATTCTTTAAAGTAGTGTCTGGAGGACAGGCAAAGCTTTGAGTTTAACAACTTCTTCCTTATCTATTATTTCTACTCTCTGTGTCTTTCATAATAAATTGATTTTGCTTGCATAACTGATATAATGGTTCTTTGCAACAATTTCTTTTCTGGTCATAAATTAATGATTCAGGCTTACCTGTGAGCTTGACATGTATGGTTTGGAACAATAAGGAAAAATAAGAATATACTGGGGAATTAATAGTTCCTTTGTTCACTCGATATATAAGAAGATAATTAAATCACTTAATTTAGCCTGCAATTTTTAATTTGTAGAGCCCATGTGCTGCAGAACACTTCAAGCCTCTCCAGCTTTGCTCTTTTCATAGCTTTAAATAGCTTTTTTTAGCATCCTTGATATCAGATACAATTCTATCTGCATTTTTCTGTTTTGCTGTTTGCCTCGAAGTGTGAAAACAACATATATATATTTGGAAATTGTTTCTTGCAAAATGACATACGCTAGTTCACGAATTTCTTTATCACTGCAGTGACTAGGATTGTTTAATTAAAGTTCTGTTGATATTTTTGTGATAAACTTTTGTTTTCAGGTGGGAAAATTTTTCAGTAACACTGGGACTTGCACTTCATTTAGAAGTTATCACAAACACTTTTTTAAACTTGTGTAAATGTATTGAACTTTAAAGAATTTTAAAACATTTCAGTTATAATTCTAAATAGTTTTAGCTTTAATTTAACTATTAACATTCAGTTAGGCCTAATCTTGAAGACCTTGGGTAGTTCAGACTTTGTGATTTTCTCCTGTGCTATATAAACATTTTAGCTATGTTACTTACGACTTCTCTGTATACAGTCTGCTTTCAAAAATAAACAAAGTAAGTGATAGATTTCTAGATAGTGACAGGAGCACATAATCTTTAGTATTTCTCTCTTTTTAGGTGTTCTGAAGGGAAATTTGTCCGAGTTTTGGGGCACACAGGAAAGGTTTCATTCAAGCATTTGCTTGAGAAAGGAACGTGTATGGGTTGTGGCAAGATTGCTCAGGCCCAGTATTGGAACTGATATTGCTCACTATATTCCCTGGCAACCTTAAAGAATCAAAGTCCATTGCTACTTCACTTCCAGGCCTTCTGCTTTTCAGCACAACTCCTCACAGTCGGTGCCTGCTTTACCACACTAAGTCCTTTTTTCTATATTTTAGCTGGTCTCATGTGGCACTGTATCAAATGCTTTTCTAAAGTACAGGTAGGATGGATATACAATTTTCTCTTCTCCAAAAAGTTTGTGCCAGTCAAAAGTTTGTTATTACCAAATCCTGACACCTCTTTCTTGATTGTAAGTTAAAACTTATTCTCTGATGTTCTGTCAGATAAGGCCAACTCCAACCCTGAAGTTACTTTCTTGTTTTGCTTGAGATGATTTCGAGTGGCAGAGCCCCTCTGAGCAAGGGAAGAGTATTTTTACCCTATTTTCCCATTGCTGAGATTCTGTTATCCTGCTTAAGGCTATCTTATGTAGTGACAAAAGCCCCTGACCTTGTCCTGTGCCATTACATTATGACAGAGCTGATTGTTTTTTTGCAAAACCCATTTTGATATGATGGGTAAGAGGCTGCCCAAAGAGAACCATCACTCTTGTTCTTCTTTCTGTTTCTGCAGTTCGGAAGGATATTGATTCTAAATAAATCCACCTACAATCTCAGAAAGTTCTACTAATTTATCTCTGGAGTAGAGGAAGGAGGCTAATAAGTTTTAGTTTCTACTCAGTTGGAGGGGTACGTGTGAAACCTACCTGCTACCCGTAAAAAATTAAATTTCTGGCTGAGCTGCAGTGGCCATGAGAAATGGAGTCCTCGGGGCAGAGACTTGTCATTGCCATACCTCTGTGGTCATCTCAATTGCGCTGTGCTCTTTGAGGCTCTTGGGTAATAGTTGAAAGCTGTAATGCATTGTTTTGTATGTTGTTAAATATAATAATTTTCTGGCAAGTGTCTGTCTGAGAGTGTTCTGAAGTTTACTACTTTTGATGCAAAAAAGAATTAACATTTCAGTTCGGTGACAGGTTTGTCTCAACAAAGCCTTTGTTCTTGTACACTTGCTCTTGTTGGGTTGCTGCGAGGAGAGTTCTGGGGTATTTGCTAGGCCCGGCTCAGCTAGGGAGATAGGAACCTTCATCCTTCTTTCTCAGTTTGCACAATGGAGAGGAGGCAGTGAAAAACAAAAAGGCCCCCTAGAGTCTGGGTAATGGCTAATTACAAACTGTTTGAAAGACAAGTTGACAGGTTGCTTATTCTTCCCCTTCGGCCGGTAGACTGAGGTGTATGTGAGTGCAATTGCATGCACTGTAATCTCTCTGGTGTAAGCCTTCTATAGCTGCTCTGGGATGCTTTTACTGCTAGAGGCATACTGGCTTCATGGAAGCTGTATGGCTGAGTGCTTCTCCCCATGGAGAAGCTTCTGGCTGAAATAGCTTGGCTGCTTGCAGTACAAACTATTGGTTTTTTTATCATCTTGGCGTGATTATCCTTCAGCTGTTTCTGTGGATCTCTTTTTGTGTGTGCAGTTTGTGTCATGCTGGGGAGAAAAGGGGGGTGCATAAGTGCTAATTTGTGTCTTTATTTGCCTTGGGATGGAGTTTAGATGTAGCTCCTCAGGTCAAATCTCACATCTTTTACTACTTGTCTGAATCGTCCCGAAGTCTGATTATCTCAAATTATTTGGGATGATGCCGGTGGCATGTGGTTCTGCTAAACAATGTTATTGGAATAACATTTGTGCTATCATTTTAAATACCAGCATAGCTTTGGGGCGGCAGTCAATTAAGATAATTTGCTAACTTTTTGTAGAGATTGAGAGATTAGCAGTTTTTAGTGCTTTTTCCAGTGTTTTGCTCACCATAAGCTCCCAACTGGTTTTAAGTAGTACATGGAAAAGAACATTCAGAGCCAGGTCAGTCCATAATGGATCCGTTTTTAAGGGCTGTGATTTAAATGTGACTCTGGTTATTTAGCCTTCTGAAACTTGGCAAATATTTTCTATTAATTATAAGTTCCAGAATTTTACAGCAAAGTATCTGGCACCTAGGTGTAGAATTCCTTTCTTTGTGTTATGTCAGATTGTTTCCAGTAAGGCTGGTTGTGTGCATGTGACACACAACCAACAGGAGTCAATGTAATAGTGTAGGTGTTAAAATAATTTGTTCTTTTCCAGCTGTCAGGTGTCCCCGTAAATCATTAGTCTTCATTATTTTAATTGGAAATGCAGTACTGTTATATATCAGGACCATGGGAGATAACCACTGAATATGAGATTTTGTGGGTTTCAGAACTGTCTTCCTGCTGTCTAACAGATTTGCCTCTGAGCAGACTAGAAGTTTCCTAACATACGATGCCCCCAGCCTGGTAGTACATCAGTTTAGATTTTACCTGCATATCTTTACACGATCTGCTTGTGTTTTCATGCTAGTTATTTTCTGTAGAATAAAGGCCATTGCAATACCTCTTGTATGCTTACTCATTCTTCTGTTTTCGTTGTTTTCACACCGTAGAAGAAATGTAAATGCTTTTGCCAAATCCATGCTTGTTCAAATGTATTTTACAGGTGAATGAGTGAGTGATACTGGTGTTTCCCTTCCTGTTGTCCTCCCAACTTGCAAAACTTTAAACTTCAGAGAGCTTAATCAACTTTGATGAATTCATGATGGTAATCTCGAGCAACTCTGATTGCCCTGGCCGGTTCCTGAAGTAATCTGGAGTAAAAAAAAGGTGTAATCTAGTCTCTACAATATAGTCTTATTGCAGATGGATTATGGTAATTCAAATGAAGTAGGCTGTAGTCAGACAAGTTCATTCTGAAGGAAAATTTAGGTTTTCACTAGGATCGCAACTCCAAATTGGTTTGTACAGAAAAGGGTTCCTTTAAAATTAATAAATGGAGAAGCAGTGGATTGTGGAGAGATGTCCAATAATCTTCTGGAAATAAATGCTAAGTGAATTTTCCTTAACATATTTATAAATGACATAAGAAGGAAAGTAAATAACATATTAGTTAAATATGCATATGATGCTAATTGCAGAAGTCTTTGAAAATGCATGAGCTAACATGGGAATGATGCTGAGGTACCAACAGAAATTTGAAAAATGGGTGAGAAACAAAAAACCAAACAAATTTTCCAGATTTACTTTGGAAAAATTAGTATAGGTAACATATTTTCTGTAAAAATAATTGGGAATTTAATTTTTTTAATATGATAAGAATAATTGGTCTACCTGTGCAGATATATATTCTTATCTTCCTGATCTAATGGTTCTTCCTTGGTTCTGGAGAACATAAGCATTTTTGGTACGTTAGTTTCAAAGCATTAACAATGATCACAAATCTGTATTAGCTTAGAACAAGGGTTTAACATTTTAATTCTGCCTGAAGGGAAAACCCTTAAAAGAATTTGGTGTTGTTAAGTTTCCTAGATTTAAGATTAGACTTAAAATGTGATGATCTTGGCTTGTAATCATCAACTTTGGAAAGGCATTCATCTTTCTGAAAAATATCTTTCCTTTGTGATACTTCTTGATATCATGCTACCTTAGCCAGAACTTAGTACAGTCTGCCAACAGACCAATAAACTCATGTGTCCTACATTGTTATAGTAGTGATGTCATGTTTTGTAATTTTAAGCTGTTTATGCCAATCAGTGTACAATTTTTTGAAGATTTTTGGAAGATGAATGAAATTTGTAGCTATTGACATCCTACCTGGTAATTTAGGACGGGTAATAAACTCTAGCTCGTATCTCAGTGAATCTGGAAGAAATAATAACATACCAGAAGCCTGATGTTTGTTCTTAGAGGAAATAAGACAGAAGTAATTATGCTAAAATAAATGATACCTTTTTTAATTAGAGCATTTAGTATCCAAAGGGATGCAAATAGCTGATATGTTAGATTGTGTATGTAATAGTCAAAACTAATCATCCCTTTTAAGATGAAGCTGAAAGGAAATAGATAAAATAAGAATACTTTGAAAGACCAGAAGAGAAATGTTTGGTTTGTAATGACTGTTATCCAACCACCTATTAAAGCTGAATAAACATGTAGTAAAGTTCCTTGAAAGTCTACAAGCTTGCATAACCTCCCTGAAATCTAATGCAGATTGCTCTATCAGTTTGTGGTCACTGTACATTATGAACTGTGGGAAAACACACATATAAGGGTACAGTGAAAGTTTGGTTAGCCTAAAATCTGGAATTCCCTGAACTCTCTGGATTTGATCACGTAGCTTTCTTATTTGTCAGTAATTATTTTTCTATTTTTCACATGGAAGGAAGAAACAGTGAAGGCAAACTTCATCGAAAGCTTCTGTAACTTCTTGGGATGCTGGCATGCTAAAAAAATATAATTTAGAGGGTATCTGACAAATTCTTTAGACTTAAGACTATTTGATTAGGCACTTCTTGGATGTTGCCACCAGTATTTGAAACTATTTTGAAATTTTCCTTGTATCAGAGACTAATATTTGGTCGACCTACAAATCTCAAGTATTCATCGCGTTTGAACCCAGGGTCAGGGTTTCTGGACTGACATCCTGGCCTTCGCTGCTTCAGTGTATGGAGCGGAATAATGCAGGGCAGTATGGGTATTATAGAATCTGCATAAATGTATTTTATTCCAGTGGTGATTCCTTTGGTCTTCTGCACTGGATTACATGGCTCAAGTAATATTTGCCTATGACAGCACTGCCACTTGTCTAGAAAGCTGGAGCAGAATGTAAGATCTTAGGGTTCAAAATGTAATCACTAACCTTTTCTGGCTTTTGTGTGGCCAACAGCCTGGATTTGTCCTTGGAAGAAGTGAACAAGAATGTTCTAACTTAAAGAGAATTATGCTTGCTTGAACTAGGTCTGAATGTGTCCCAGCTCTTCTAAATGGGTGAGTTGTTACAGTGTCCACAAATGCAAAAGGCATTGACTAGTTTAAATTTAGCCAAGCCATTAATGTGGTAAAAAATACTGATCTTTCCTTCTTGTTCCTTGAAAGATTTTTAGTAGTTTATATTTCTTCCATCTTTGTCATGCTTTTCTTTTTCTATTCCTTCTTATTCTATTAACTTTGTGACTAAATGAAAATAATTTTAGAGCTTTAAAAAAAACTTTATTCAAATGGGCCTTGTGTCAATAAAATGCTGGCAATAATGTTTCTGATTAGATTTTTGCTTTATTAGCTAGTTCTTTAATCCACAGCAATCATCTCTTGGTTGCTAACTAGTTGCTAAGAAGGATAGACTGCCTTCAGAGAACATTCTGGGAAATGGTCCAGTTCCTTGCTTGCCTATTTTAATCTCAAGTTTCCTGTTAGAATTATGCTGTGTTATAGAATAACAAGTCAGACACAAAAACCCCACTTCGCTGGTTGGAAGACAACTGAACACACACGCTCTCTGCAGAATAATTTCAAATAATATGCTCAGAGCTTTGTATCTCACTTGTGCTTCATTACGTGATCATGTGGATTTCTGTTTTGCTCGCTAAAAGAAAGCAGGATAATAGTGTTGTACTATGCTGGATGTTGTGTGATGATGATGATGAATTTGTTAATCAGGCTACTGGATTTGATATAGGGGAGCTTGATGAGCCTCTTATAGGCTAAACAAAGAAAATGAAAATTTCAGAGGTATTGATTGGGTATATTTTGATTATGGCATAGCAGAGGTTGACTAGATACTGGATAAAATAATGTTTTGGCTAATTTGTTTTAGGAGAAGTGAGAATAACAACTCCGATTAAACAAGCAGCACCAGAGACCAAAATGCATTTTGTTTGAATGCATCTGGCCCTACTACAAAACACATGTGGCACTAGCTATAGCCCACTAGCTCAGGTAAAATACGATGTTGTGTAGTCTGGCCTGGGCTGTGCCTGGCTGCCTATTTGTGTCTAAATTGGGAAGGGAAGAAAACCAGACCTATTCCCTCCCAGTACAACTGGCACAACCAGGCTTTATAATGAACTGCAGATGTAATATTTTGTTGATTTCAGCATTGCAAAGGCTGTTCAAGACTAAGGGGCAAGATCAGATGGTAGAAAGCAATAGGGCTGATCTAGTTTGGAAAAAGTGAAGAAACAACCGAGCACTTTGGAGTAAGGCTTTGCCCATTTATCACAATGTTACTGTGAGTGATTTTGTGTGTAAAACCTGCTTTTGGTCTCAGTATCTTGCTTTGGAAATTGATGAATCTGAGGAAAAACTGGAAACAAGGTGCAGTGAAACACCTTTCTAGAATGAGGATGAGTCAGTAGCACTTGCTGTCTCAGAAACCACGACCTCCCCAGTCCAGTCGTGAAGCTGTCTCCTGGAGCATCAACTGCTGAACCAATGGAGTTTATGCTCAAGTGTTCACTCATTTAGGTATTAAGAAGAGGACACTTTCATTTTTTTCACATTTTTTATGACACCTGGACGTACAGGATTGTTTGCTGTATTTATTTCTGCTTGGTTCCACACTAGAAGCCTGTGTTTTGATGCCACCTCCGAAGTGCTCTGATTCCACACAACTGCTGAAGTTTTTGGGAAGCTGTGATGTATCCACTTTTCATGTTTCTAAGAAAAAATTGTATCAATAGGGCTTTGTCTGTGTCCTAGGCTTTAGACTGTGAATCTGTATGGTTATTATCTGCAAGCATGCATACTGCCAGTGTGTTTTAAACTAATTTTCCTCAACAATCACTACTTCACACATTTTTAGTTTTGTAGAGTTTGTTATTTTGCATATTGCACAATTTCACAAGTTCTCCCATCATCAAAAATTCTCTGGAAAAAAGTAAAAAGTAAAGCTTTTACTTTGAGGTCAAAATTTTCTCTTGCTGTTTTAAAATCACTTTTGTTCCCATGAGAACTTTCACAACTTGCTTTGTTTTTATCTAGTAGTGAAGTAAAAATACCATAATAATGGCTTTAGCATGTGTCACACAAGTTAAAACAATGCCAGAAGCTTAGAAACACAATGTGCTGGTCGCATCTTGTTTTTGTGTGGAGACTCTGCCAACAAAAAAAAGTCCTTGTGTTTTCAGAGCTCTCTTTTTTCCCACTGACTTTGTTCAATGTAGGCTGGATATTAGAAACTGAAGTTGTCCAGGCCCTGTGCGAATAGTGATCTCAATTCAAATTAGTATTTACTTTGGGCTTCCTACACCTGCTGCTGCAAAGCAGACAGTCGTGGTGCTCTAATCCACATTGGTTTGTTCTCCAGACACTGCACTGCCTTAGTTTCATCAGGCCTGAGGAGGACCTGGAATTTCGGTGTAGGATGAGAAGCAGCAGCTAAAGTTTGACAAGGAGAGAAAAACTTCAAAAGAAATGCTGGAACTCTAGCAGACTTGCTATTGGTAATGAGCACGAGTGACGAAAGGAAACCTGAAAAAGATGTATTTTAAAATAGATAAATGTAAACTGGATAAATAGTAACATTTTTATACTTTTTCAGTTCTAGATGATCTCTCTTGCAAGAATTCTTTTCTGTTTTGGAAAGTCAGTGGTAGTACTGAGAATTTATCAGTCTGTTAAGAGAAAATGTATCATAGCAAAAGTCACAAGACACTTACTACATCCATTGTTCCTGAAAAACTAATGATTTGGAGAGCAAGTTATATGTCTGGACGAGCTCCATGGTTTTCTGTTTATTAATTCTGATGATACCACATTAAATGCTCATTTGGCAACACTATAAATAGGGAGTTGGGTTGGGTTTTGCCTTGTTTCTTTCCATGGAGGATAGATTTATTGCTAATAAGTATCACTGAGGGAGGTGAATTTTGTGTTTTGTTTCAATAGTCACTCAGCAATGCAATTGCTCATTACTAGCTCAGTGAGTCAGTGTTTTCAGAAATTATTAACAATTTTGTATGCCTCAATCTTTGACTACCCAATTTGAAAGACCATAAAAAGGCCTCTGTGGGGGGTGGCTTGTGGTTGTTTTTGTTTTGTTTTGTTTGTTTGTTTTTTGTTTTTTGTTTGTTTGTGATTTTTTTTGTGGCAGTGTTCCCCCCCTTTTTTTTTCCTCTCTCCTCCCCTCACCAAGGAAATTCTTATTATCAGCCTTCTAGAAATCTGGATGTAGAAAACAGTGCATATAGAATTCAAGGGAATCCATTTCCTTCAGTGCTGCAAAGTGGTTTAGAGGCAGTTCTTAAATGTATTGATGACTTTTCCATGCTCCGAAATGGTAGAGAAGGACACTTGATTCTTCAGCTTTACAATAACTTCCATGAAATATTTAATGCGTGTCTGATGATTTATTCTTCTTTGCATAATGCAATCTAAAAGAGTGGTTTCGTTAATTATTTACATTGTGCTGCTGATGTTATTTCTCTCCAAGTGCTTTCCAGCAGTAGTTGTTCCTGCTTATTACCAGGAGAGGCTTTAAGAGGCAGATCTTGTCAAGAAAGCAGAATTATAACTTTTCTTGTTAGTATCTGTGTGCTTTATAATATGTGTCCTGGGTAGAAAATACTAATAGGGCTGAAGCAAGACAAGAGGGACGCAGGAGACCCATGCTCAGGAATGAGAATAAACCCTGGGCCTTGCTGGGGTTGTGAGTGCAGCTCTTAGGGCTCCTGATGGCTGTGTTGGCAGGATAAGAACCTGAAAAGGGCAGTTCAGAGAGGTTTTTGAAGCATCATCCATGTAGAGTGAAGAGCAGTAGAGAACCTCTGTGCGATGCCTGAGGGTGATTATCCAGCATCACTGCAGGGCTCTAAGCAGCTTGCAAAGTGGTTGTGGGTACGCTTTTTCTCCTGTAATCTTGTTTTAATAGGGTGTAACTCTAACAGCCAGCATGGACTTGGCAGCAGTGGTGAAGGAAGGAGGACGGCTGCCAGGTCTTCCTAAGCAGGCATGAAAAGAAGGTCTTCAAGTGTTTAGGTCTCATGGCTTCTGCTGTTGGTGATCTCCCTGGCTGCCTGAGACCCACATAAGTAAACAAAGGAAAAGGAGAGCTGCCAATGCTGACATCCCATCGAAAGCTCTGCTTGCTGACTCTGTTGTTTCCCACCAGAATGTGAGGTAGGAGAGCGGAACAGCCCTTCTCCCTCCTGCAGAAGCTGAGTGGCTTCTCCCTGTGACAGCTGGATGATTGTGCTACTCTTGTAGTCAAGTGGGGAGCATTATCTCCAGCTTCGTAGGAGGGAGAGGAGCAGGCTGATGTTTACATTTTTCTCTTGATTAATCTTTCAAAAATAGCACTCCTACAGGGGAAGAATGATTCTCAGCAAAGGTCAAAGGACATTCGAGACTCAGTTTCTTAAAGGTTGCATTGCTTAACTTCTCAGATAGCACTGCCTGGGATAGCCAGGTGTTAGGTCACCAATGATAAATCATACTAACAACCTGAAAATTTTATTTAAGGAGACAAATCACAGGGAAAAGACCCTTGTAGATATTCCACAAAATGTGCTATAGAAGACATAAGTGAGTTTGGGTTTTTTGGCTTTTTCAAGGGCTGTGATTCAGTATTACACAACTTTAGATTATTCACTGCAGTGTATGCTACTAGGAAATAGTAGAATTCACACCTTTTCTTTTGGTAGGAGAAATAAAGTCCCTATGCACAGGGGAGGACTCTTTCGGGGTTTCAGAGATGTGCTGTGCAGGCTAGAATCTAGCTCAAGGCATCCCCTGAGAAGAACAACACAGATTATTTTCTCAGATACAGTGGGAAAAATTAGAAATAATCTCAGTCAATTGATTTGCATTGCCATGAGAAAGGAACAAGGGTCAGCTGGTGAAGCTGGTTAAGCAGTTTAACTACTGAGTTGACTCTCATTTTCTTCCTGACAGCTCTCTTAACTGCTAATGGTCAGAGCTGTAGTAATACATCTTGAGACAAGATATACTTCACTTTGTGAGGTACAACTACTCCAAGAATAAAAAATTAAGCAGTGATTTATATCTGTTTTGCTGCCCCTGTTAGTTCTATGGGACCTAAATCCCTGTACGTGCTTGTTGACTTAGTCCAACAGTGACAATAATCCTGCTGGCTTTTAACACGGCAGACCGTGCATTCACCCATGACTGAGGAGTGCTCTTGGTTAACTTTGTTTTATAATAAAGCAGAAACAAAATATGGCTGTAATTTTTTAAAACTTCGCTAAGCATGAGTGACTTGTTAGGGTTTGAACTGCGCTGCAGACACGGTTGGGAAACTTTCAGACACGTAGCCCTTTTGGTCATCACTGGGAGTGTTCTGGAGCAGAAGCCTTCCCTGGTGCAGTTTGGAGGCTCCATCAATGGGCTTATTGCTCAGATGGAGCTTCAGATACATTCAGAGGGATTTCTGTGCTAAGCCAGTTGCTCCTGGCTTTGTCATATCAGAGACATACCACATATCTGAGAATCTCACATTAGACTTGTCTAAATAAACAAATGTATGGGACAGTGAGGGATAGAAAAAACACTGCAATTTTTTTTTTTCAAAGGCTTTGGCATGAGCCATATTTCTTTATTCTTTCGAAGAGAATCCAGACATGTTGCTTAGGTCTGTTGTGAGTTCTCCATACAAGGCTCTTATGAAATTCCTTTACGCATTTAGAAATATCCATGCTTTCAAATTTTGTAAATCCGCAGCACCCTTTCAGACCTCCATGTGATGAAGAAAGCTGACAGTAGACTGAGTTTTATCTCATGGTCCTTATACATAAAGCAACCTATATCCTTAAATAGCTTGCAGGACAGAGGAAAATTAATTCTTGTACATCAGTGAACGTTGCTCTGGTGAGTGCCTATGCATGTCAAACACAGTTGTATAAGAGAACCAGTGCTGAGAAACAACTTGGCTACTTACCTGCTTGTATACAGATAGTCTCTTCTTCACATCAAAAACTTAGTCGGTAGTGGTAGGTGACTTGCTGTTCAAAGAACTGTCACAGGTATAATCTGCAGGAGTGCATTTTTGAATTTAATTGTACATCTTACAGAGCTGATCATGGAGGATATCATTAGCAGAACTGCTTCCTAATAAGTACAAACCCAACCTATTACAGTGTTAATTACTGCAAATCATAGAACTCATGATAGTATTGCTGCAGTACACAAAAACCTTGAAGCCTTGCATAAGAAGAAACTAAGCAAGAACATGAAGTCCCAGGAGGAAAAAATGAAATACATTGAACTATGATTTCAAGTTATCTGGATCTTCTAAGACTATTTCCATTACTTCTTAATTTCCTTTTCTCTTTATTGGATATTGTTTCCTTATCTGGTGTTCTTTCAATTATTAAAACCCAATTACTGTTTGTTTGGTTTTTAAAATTAATTATTTAAAATTCAGAATGAAGCATGAGAGATATCAAATGTCTGTCTCCATCACAAGTTTTTTTGGTTTTTTGGTACCTTATTAAAATTCCCATTAGTTTCTCGTATAACTGCTAGCCATCTCATTTCCTTCAGAGGAATTAATTTCAAGATTTCTGCATTTGTATATGAGATGGAGAAAATCTATTTCTACAGTTTTATGTGCTATGAGCACCATTAGACTTCTCCTTTGGTTTAGGGAATTTTGGTAATATTTTATTCTGAGTGGCTGCTCAGGTCACTGTGACATTCAGAAATGGGCCTGATTTGCATTAGAATATTTAATTTGCAGTGCTGTATCATTACACTTGTCTATGCCCAAGTGAAAGGAATTTAAACTTCAGCAGAGTTCTTTTCTTGCATGTCTTCATGCATTATTTTGCTGTAAGAGTTAATATGGGCACACTGTTATCCCCTGGCTCAGGATATGGGGGGGTGTTTCCTGGGGGGTAGTATTTTGGTGATGCTTGGATTTTTTTGCCTTGGGACTCTGTGAGAAATAAAATTATAAATTTCTTCTGAAACCGTTCAAAATTTAGACTTTCATATCCTTATTATCATCTCTTTTCTGGTAAATCGTGGACCAATTTCATAGGGTGATTTGGTTTCCAGTGTTTCTGTAATGCTTACCTATTGGGCTGCCATTACAATATGCAGTGAATAGGGATGTTCCCTGTGTCTCCAGAGGGATGCCAAGTTCTGTTTCTAAAAAAATAAGTTTCTTTCAAAACAAGACAAGATTTACAGTCTTCCCCGGGAAAGCAGTCTCATGTCTGACAGGAAAGTGAGGTCAGGTCCCAGCCATGGTGACAGAGGTGCTGCTCCAGGACTCTGATACACGCAGCACTAAGCTCAAGAACATACGAGCACATCCTGCTTCTGGCTGAGGAGCACCATCTGTGGAGCAAATTCCTAGGTCTGGAGGCAGGGCTGGAACGTGTTCTGTAAGACATTCCTGCTTTCTCAGTGTTGCTGCTGGTACTGAATTTGTTTGCCCCGAGTGGGAGGTACCCAGGCTGTGCATGCTATAAGAGAGAAAGAAGTAATAGGAAAGGACAGAGTTTGTGTGGGCACTGAAAACAAGAGGCCTGGAGAATGAGGCTTGTTGAACCCCCTTCTTTGCATCAGGGATAGAAGGGAATAAGTGAACTTTGCTTTGGTAAAGGCCATTCCCTCATCCTCTGCACGGGAGCTGCTAGTGTCCCATATGCCTTCCAGTGGCTTCCAAATTTTCAGGAAGAGAAGATGGCATCCCTCTGGAGACACAGGGAACCCACTATGCACTGTATGGTGTAGTGTCAGCCCACAAAACAAGCCTTAAAGAAGCACTGGAAACCAGAAAGCCCTTTAAAATTGGTCAACCATTAAACAAGAAAGGGGTGATGATAATATGGACACACAAGTCTAAACTTTAATGTATTCAGAAGAACCTGTCATTACCAAAGCAACTGGTTTGAGGATCATACCATAGATAGTTAAGAACCTCAGAAACCCTAAACCTTGCTTTTCTGGATCCAAGTCTAGGATCTTGTCTGTAAGAATATGCCTTCTCAATAGTTTTCTTGATTATGTCTGCAAGAGCTTTTGATTTATTTGGCTTATTTCTCAAGGTTGCCTAATCCCTCAGTTCAAAAAGGCTCATTTACCTTGATGCCACCATGCTGATATAATATTATCAGAACAGAATGTGTTGACAGTCAGCTGTTGCTTTCATTACTAACTCACTTCAGCTGGTTTCCTATTGCTAAAACTTCCCTTTTGTAATGTGTTGCATTCGTTTTTCTTACAAGTTAAAGGTTGTAATGATTGACGTAGGCTGGAGTGGAAGGTGATGGTCTGCAAGAACTCACAAGCGTATGGGCAGCTGTTGGGAAATGTTTAAAACTGTGGGTTGTTCAATGATTGACCTTAAACATTTATTGTTTTGCCTTTTTTTTTTTTAATTACTCAATTTAAACTTAACCTAGACATGAAAGCAAAGCTAAGAGAAATCACATTTGCTTGAGGGGACCGCTGACAGTATGGATTGCTTTAAAATTGCTTTTCGTTCAAGTATTATTAAAGGCAAAGCCTAGCATAAAGAATTTGAAATTAAGGCCATTTAGCAGCAGGAACATAGCAGAGAGTCAGGGGGGAAAAGGCATTTATAATATAAATGATGATGGTCAGAGTACTTTGCATGTAGACAGTGCCACTAATTAACAACTGTGAGGTGGCCCAGGATGGGGACTGAGCTCAGAGGAAGACACAAGTCCAGATGGCTGTCTGTGATCCAGAAGTGCAGGGTATAAAACTGTGTTACAAGGTTACTGCAAGGTGAGAACAGGGACTACACACAGGGACTACACGGACTTTTTGACTTTTTTTTTTTTTTTTTAAGAGCAAACATTCTAAGAGAAACTGCGTGGGGTGGTAATGATCTGCGGCACAGATAGACTTAGCTTTAGAGCTAAGCACACCTTCTGCTTTGCTCTCAAGGTTTTGCGATGTGAATGTCCCCTGGGAGATATTTAACCACCTGGAAAAGAAAAGTGAAAGCTGTTACATGGAAGCAAATGTGAAAGCAAATATTTTATTTACCTTGTGTGCTAGGTATTTAGCTGAACAGTTTATAGTCTAGGAGGTGATATTGCTTAATCCCTCTGCGGGTGTGCAGAGAAATGTGTTGCCACTGCAGGGTGTCAGCTCAGGAGGCTGGTGAGAATTAGGGAAGAGAGGGTGATACAGAGGCCAAGGTACCCCCCTTCTGTGGGTGTGGGAGCTGTGTCTCCTGGAGCAGCGTGCTGCATCTCTTCTTTACTTCACCTTTGCAAAGCTTTTTCATATTACTTTAGCTTGTATCCAGCATGCACTATTTGTCTCTCTGAGCCTCATGCATCTCAGTACTTTGCTTTCAAACACTGCATTTCTTAGGTAAGTAATCCCATATGTTTTGGCAGCGTTACCACCTTGAGAAGTATCTGACGTTACAAGGAATACCTGCAGAAGGAAGCCATAGGGTAAGATAACTAGGAAGACACACATCATATACACAGTGAAATGCTGAGATCTTATGAGTTTAATTATTCATGACATATATAAATTTTTGACATAAGGCTGAAAACCTTTGAGAAGAGGTGAAGCGTTACTGACTAGTGTGTGTTGGAATGAAGTTTCAGTATCAAAATACTTCCTCACGCAATGTCTGATTTGGATGCAAAATATGAATGTGTAGCAACAAGAATTAAAACCCACAGAATATATCCTGTAGTTAGTGCCACTTGACATGGTTCACAGGTAGATGTTTCAGCGCTTAGACTGATTGTAGGAGGGTATCTGTTAAGGGTTTTGTCCTATCTAAAATTTAATTTGAGTCCTCAGATGTGAAGTATGTCTTCTCAGGCCATATTGAATTTCAGATTAAAATCTGGATCTCAGTATACTTTTTGTGTTTCTGTAATAAGATGTGTCTTCCAGACTAGAGCCTGGAGATGTTTTTTTTCCTCAAGTTTAAGATCTATATTTGCTATTCAGCTTCAGTCCGTTGAGAGATGAAACTTACACTGCAAATTCAGGCCTGGGCTGCCAGTTGGGACAAACTTTAAGCAATATCTCTATATGTACTACCTGAGAATAATTCATAGTATGTCGTATGACACAACTGCTCTTGCCTGCAATTAGAAAAATGCTCATGAACAGTTTTTGTTCTTGTCATATACATATTTGTTATTTGAAACTAGTTTACCATATTTAAAATGTTGAGCCAAATGCTTCCTATGTTAAAACATTTGCTATATAGAACTTCAATTAGTGTTCTTAGTAAACAAAACCAAAGATGCTGGAAATAACAGCTGCAGGGAATTGATTAAAAATTCACTGAGTAAAAAGGCATAATATCTTTGTACTTTTAGTCTAGATAAATCACAATGCTCAGTTGAGTTATTGACGGAAACTTCACTCATTGGAACCAATTTTGTGTATTTGTGGAAAGTGTGAAATGGGATGACAGCACTGAATGTGTCACTTTCTCTGTTTCATTTTTGCTTTGGTATGAGGCAAAAAAGGGTTGTGAGATGTGTTGTGGTAGTCAGTAGAAAGAGCACTAAGTAAGGTTCCAAAAACTGTAGCATGATGTTCTAATGATGATGGAAAATGTCTTTCTGTGCAATTTCAGAAAAAATTGACATGAATCTTGCTGTTTCTTTTTCAATATAATTTCTCTCTGTAGTAATTCACTGCCTTATATTGTATGTGAGATAACTGCTAGCTTTTCTATTTTGCATGTGAAGACGGGACTGTTGTAGTCTGACAGAGCTGACAACGACTCTAAATAGACTAAAAAAATTCTGTAAAATTTATAAAGGTCTGAGTTTAGAACTCGAGGTACAGTTCAGCAAAAAGCCTCAATACTAGAGAAGGTCAAGGTTGAATCTCAAATCACTTGTGAAAGGTCAACTCTGAAGAACTTTCTCTCAGGACTATTCTGACAGATGTTAGTCATCAGACTTCTAGTTTAGTTTAATAAGGCAAATTTTTGTTGGTTAACAAGTGTTTTGTAATAAAAATAAATGCATCAATTTATGATATGGGGTGCTGCAAATCCAGGAATTATATACACAGCTTAATGGATTCCTCTGTTTATATAATTTTCTCTTTCTTTTCCTGTTTTATGGGCTTGGTCTTTTTACAGTCTTTGGGTCTGTATCTGTTCTTTCTTACACTGATGTAAATTGGGAGTAATACACTAGTATCAATGGAAAACTGATATAAAGACTCAGAGATCTGTATTGGAGCTTCTGCATTTAATTCCAGCTTCCCTTGAATCTTTATAATAGGTACTTAAAGCTTTGCTTCATGTGAATTGTGTGCAGATCTGTACTATATATTAAATGTTTTCAGATAGTACTGGAATATTTTGTAAACTTTTTTCATCAGTTGTGTAGTAAGAAAATACAAAGCAGTAGGGTATTGGACCAGGAAAGACAAATTATATAGAGTTTTTCTACTCTTGCACAGCTGCTACTGTGGCTGTGCATCAGGGTTGTGCCCAAGTTAAGTTTCAATTATCTGGCGTGGCCAAAAGTGCAGGAGCGTGAGGTACTCACCAGGAATTTCCTAAGTTTCCAGGGAGGGTGTTTCAGCCTTGTGCTGAGCTTGGTGCCGGAGTTAGCTCAGTCTAACTTGACCTATGTTCAAGGCATTGACTGTGCTGCAGAGGTGGTTTGAACATCACATGGATGCAAGCATATAATTTACATGGTATTTTGTTATCCCTGTGTCTGATCTGCTGCTTCTGAGGGCTGATGTAACCCATACTGAGGAGCCCCTACAAGGCAAAGAGCTGTCAGGGAAGCATAGGTATTTGTATGTAAAGAGGAGGATAGCTCTACCTTTAGACATTTTTATCCCTTCTGACTTGCAGGTGCAAGGGATGATATAGAAAGAGGAGGAGGGAGCTGCCAGAGGCCAAGGTAAAGGACACTTTGAAGGTAAGGACACTCAATGGCTTGCCTTCTCCATGTGCTTTCCGGGTGTGGTGAATTCACTTCAGGTAGTTCAGGGGCTGGCAATGATTTCTAACCGTGTTCTCCTCAGCTGTGGAGGTGGTCAGAGGGAGGTTCTGAAACAGACATGGGGGAAGTGGCAGTGCAGTCTTGGGATATGGGAACAGATAAACCTTTATTTCTCGTGATGAGAAGATTAGACTTTTGTGATATGGGAGCAGAAGGAGAGATAAATACCAATTCTGTCTTTGCTCCTGATCGAATATATTGTGAATTACTGCTTTATCTCTTCTGAATCACTCAACTGCTTCCAACTGAAATTGGGTTGGAAATTTTAAATGTATAGCATTCCTGAAATGAAGGCACATGTTAGTGACTGTGCTTCACGTGCAAAATACTGATTTCTACAAATACATTTATTTATTGCGAGTGGTAGAAGAGCCTCTTTAGTGAAATGTGCTGATATGAATAACAAAACAGAATGACCTTTGGCTGGCTGTGCATTCACAAAGGATACAAGACATGCAGCTTATACTACTAAATATCTGTGAAGTTATATTTTTGCTGGGTTCATTATTAGTATGTCTTTATCTTCTGAAATCAGGGATTCCCTTTGTGAGATTTAAATTTTCCATGCAATCACTTCCCTATGGTAACAAAGGATGCCTGATTTAGCAGTGACATTTGTAGTGAGACTCACCATCAGGTGATTCAGTGTGTCCATTATTAGTCTTTACTTTCTTCCTAGGGAGTACTTTTCAATTTAGTTTGCCTCATACTGTGTTTGGCTTGATTTCTTATTGAAAACGAAAATGTTTTGCCCTTAGATTCATCAGAAGCTTTTAAAACGTGAATAGCGAGGAAAAAAACCTCATTAAGGTCAAAGGCAAGAATAAAGTGTTTGAGAAAATGGAAGCATTGGAATTTTTTGCTCTTCAAGTCATGCCAACAGCTTTCCACTTCACTGTCAACAATAATGTTGTCCGTTTGCTGTTCCTCTCTGAAATTAGTCATCTGTGGCACCAGAGAGGGAGGTTAGACATATGTGTGTATATAGGACCGTGAAGGTGTCAGATGCAAACGCAGAAGTGCCTGGAAAGATATTATCAACAGGGGTAGCAGAGCTGGTGGCGTAGCTGGTAGTGGGCATTAATTCAAAATGTTTCTGTTAATGAAAGGCAATCCAATATAAGTAATAAGGGTCAAAATGCAGCGTTGATACTGAGAGTGAGCAGTTTACAAAAGGGATTGTAATTGCCTGGATGCAGGGCACCGACCGAATGTGCCAAAAAAAGAAAAGCCCGAAGTGCGTTTCAAAGTGCCCAAATACTGACTCATTATATATCTATATTAGCAGCTGAGTTTGGACAAAGGACATGCTTTTAACTTGAACCTCTTGTGTTTTCCCACTTACTGCTTTGGGTTCTCACTGTGGAAGAGTCCTGGGCTGTGGAGACTGGTGATGGAACTAAACTGCCAGGCCTAACCTCCTGTGTGCAGGAGCACTCCTAAGGGTGCTCCAGCTACTGATGGGCTTCAGCCAGTGGGGACAGACTACAATAAGTTTGAAACAGCGCTTTCCCTCTCTCTCTGAAGTGTACCTAGTGTGGAAGTGTGCTTCTCAGCACCAAGTGTTTTGCTGTATGGATGCACTCCTGTTGCACTGTGGTATCTGATGATGCAGATATATCTGTAAGGCATTAGCAGTAGGTGTCATCTTGTCTGACCAGCTACCTGGAAGTAGCTCTGCTAGTCAGGAGCAGAGATATAGAAGACATGAATCACCCTCCGCATTAAGTGGGTGCGCCAGATAAGCTGAATGAACCTTAGGGGTCTTCTGTATTTTTTTTCCCATGGCCTACAAAGGAAGGCTGCCTTTTAGTCATCTGCTTGCATCTAACTACTAGAGTTAAATGAAAAGAATACCATGCAAAATGGGGAAGAATATATTCTGTAAGAGACACAAAATTATATGAGAATAATGAAAAAACAGCCATAAAAAGATGACTCAGAAGCTCTTATTCTCAGGACAATTATTTTAGAAGAATGTGGTATAATATTAACTAACAAGTATTTTTACTAGTAATGTTAAACCAAGACGTTAAAAGAAGACACTCTATATTTGGTTGTGGAAAATAATGATAAAAAAGAAACCACAAAGTTTTTGCTTAAGTGATACATGATTCAGCAGCTCATTAGGAAGTTATGATTATGGGATGGTTTTGTTTCAAATCCTAAACAATCTGCATGTTTTGCAGGAGGGAAAAGCTGGTAGATATAGTTCATTTGAAGCCATACATGATATAATGAAACTCTTCACTAGAAAATGGATGTGCCACTTGACTTCAGCCTTTCAGCGTCAGTTGGCCAACAGAGCTGATTGAGTATGGTATTGTGTACCTGCACCATGGGTGCCTGTGTGTTATCTCACAGTAAAATAGAAAGGGAATAATTTCACAAAGGGCATCTCTAAGGTTCTTACTTGCTGGTTTTTTTAGCAGATTTTTTGTTTCAGTGAGCAATTTAGCTTATTTGAATAGATGCTCTAAAATGCATTTAGTTTAATCTGTTTTGAACCTTTTTGGTATGTAGGACTATTGATGGACACTGGGTCACATACAATTCTGATATTAGACTTTGTCTTTTCTTGGTTAGCTTGCAAATAACATTTGATAATGCATTACTTTTAACATTTTCAATGAATCTTCTTATTTTAGATGAAGCGGCATTAATGCTAGAAATGCTGAAAAGAATAGGTTCTTTAGTAAGGCATTTGCAGAACTTTTAAAAAGAATTCTTAAAGATTTTTTTTCGAGGTGTCTAGCTTGGTTTTGTTGTGTTACACCAGCAAAGGTCAGCTATTTTTTGATTCTCAATCATTTTAATGGGGAATTCAACCTTAGTTATAGCTTTAGCTTATCTCTGATTTTCTAATGACAACTTGAAGACTCGTTCTACTTTCCAACATTGCAAGGACTTGAAGAACACAGTTGCCTGTCTCAAACTCTGTCAAGGCCACAGAAGGAACTTGCCATAAGATGAGCCACCAAAGCAGGAACTTGAAATAAGCACGGAAGGGAGGCATTTGTGACAGGAAGGTGCTAATCCCAGGCCTCGTGAAGCAAGATGGTGATTAGAATATCCTGGTTAATGCATGCGAATTCCCACTGTGGCAAAGGAAGCAAGCGGTCATATTCCTTATCTTCCCAAATTATGGGAATGGCATCTGCCACCACCATATGGGTACTCAGAACTTGGACTGTATAAAGGTGGTACTCCAGAAGAATGACTCTGAGACCCCCACCACTGAGAAGCCCAGGGTGAAGAAGGAGCAGTGGAATGTCAATGGATCCATGGATGGTGACTATCTTCTGCTTGACCTTTCTCCCTCTTTCCCTTTCCCTTCCTTTTCTATTTCTTTCCATCTCTCTCTACCTCACATTACTGTTTAATAAAATCCATATTGTTAACTTTGGCATATGGTCTTGTTTGCACCTTAATTTGGGCAGAGGCATCTCTCACTAGTCAGATCATAACAAGCATGGGTTAAGCAAACACGAAGAAAGACCTTGCAATCTTTCTTTGTGTTGCCTAGAAATCCACAGAGAAAACTTATCTTTTTGATTCCTTGGTTACCACCTGAAGCAACAACAATGTTCTCTACTGCACTTTCAACTGATAATGACTATTACTGCCTGAGACATAAGCAGCTCTGCTGGGACAGTAGATTTACAGCTGGTATGTGTTTTTACTCACTAAACAGGAAAACTGTGTAGGAGTAAAATTCAGTAGATATGGTCCTTGCTCTGTTTTGCTTGGAGCACTTAATCTTGCTTCCTCACGTTGTATTTAGTGATGTGTCTGCCAACTGACATGTACCATGATCAACTAATTTTTGTTTTAGACTCACCTTTTTCCATCCCTCTTCAGATTAGCTAAGCCACCAAGCCCGTTAAGTTGCTGGGCTCTCAAAGCTGCTACCCGCCCTAAACTGATCTGGCCATTTTGGTTCACTGTAAATCTTACATGACTACTTCAAGTTTACTGGGTTCTGGTTCTGTGTTGGTATTTATTTGTGCAGTTAGCTCTGGTAATCCCACTGAGTTGATCTAAAAAAGTGAACCCTCTCAGGCAAACATGAAGATTAACTTAAATGTGCAGGCTTCATTGTTTCAAATTTTTTCATGACGTTGGCTTAAATTTGCCCAGAAAAGTAAATTCATCTTGCATCTATACTAGAAAAAAAAGTGACACAGTAGAAGCAGAGCTGGAAAGCAGACTGGTGGTGAGGACTTGACATCTGCACTATGTGTTTCAGCAGGTTTTTCTTTAGTCTAGTTCTAGACTGATACATGGACTGAATGTCCCTTAGTCACTGGAAGGCTTCAGGTGAGGTCCTGGAGAATGTCTTTGAGTGGCTTGGTGTTTCCTTTTTTTTTTTTCCCAAAGCTTTCCTGCTTATGTGCTCTGAAATCTCTGGTAAATGTGAAGCGCAGCACAGTAAGCAGGGATATACTTGGAAGATCTGATTCAAAAATACTTTTGAACAAATCTAGGTGCACCCTCTGACCTGGAAGGCTGCTAAAAGCTACAGTAATTATAGATGAAGTCATTCAGGATGTCAATGCCAAGCCAAAATATTTTCTGTTCTGGATTGCACCTAAATTTGTCTTCAAGAAGACCATATTAAGAAGAGTGTCAGAGTATGCTTTGGGATGATATTTTTCTTGTTCCTCCTATTGAGTTTTCTGCTTTGTTTAGACAAGTATTTACTGAAGATTGGCATGGTGATGTGCTTTCCTATTATGCAAATGTCCTAACCATAAAGAAACAGCCATTCTTACTGCCCACTCTCTGTGACTCTCGAGTATGAAGTATTAAAGTTAAAATGAGAGCAGTAGCAAATATGTGAATTCTCTCGTCTTTCAAGTCTTTGTCTGACACAAACAGAATGGAATTTTCCTGAGGGTTTACTGTTGGCACCTGCTCAGCATTGTATGATATACTTAATGAAAAACAGGGAATAGAGCAACTCTCTGCTCTAGATGGGTTCCTGCCTGTGCAGAGTGCTTTGGGTCCAAGTTCTTCCTCTAAGAGGAAGAAGTATTGCATGCATCTGAGACATTTCTGCTCCTCTGGAAGGCTGACCTTTTTGTTCCTAGAAGAGAGTCTGAGTTTTGCTGCAGAAGATAATGAATGAAATGAATACTTGAAAATTCTACTTGGGAATTAGGTAAACAAAGATGATACATATTTATTTAATTGTAAAAAACTGTCAGGTTAGTGACATTTATTACTACTCTCCTGAATTTCTCATATTGGCCTTACAGGTAAGAGGAATCCCTGTAATAGAACTGTTACTTGAAAGAAACTTGACTCATGAGACTGGACCAGCAAGAGAGAAAAGGATTACCTAGTCCAAGCTATGTATTTCCAATGCCTTTAACCATTTAATTTTTTCCCCCTCAATATTATTTAAAGACTGCATTTTTGAAAATATCCTCAAACTGTAACTGTTCTCCTGTTAATGACAAAAAGTAAAGATATTAAAATGCATAATTTTGTATTGGAAAAAATAAAATGTTCCCACAAGAAAATAAAATTGAGAAGACAGGAATAGCCTGTGTAGGTTATATGAAAGTGTATAGGTGGTGTCCTCATAAAATTGTTTGCCTTCTCTCTAGAGGTCCTTTTCTGACAATAAGGAACCTGTTTAACTGACTCTTTGGAAGAGTAACAATTAATATTTTCCTATCACTTGAGGGAATACTTCTTGTGGTCAACTTCTCAGGATAAGGTGATTTGGACTGGCTTTATTAATGCATGGCAACATCACAGTAATTTTACATTATCGTTGAGTGCTGCTGAAAGCCAGCAGGAAGGCTGGTATCTGGAAACACAATAAAAGGTAGAAAAAAAGAATGGGAAGAAAAGAATGTCTCACTTGAGGGAGTTCACGTTTGTATCTGGTTTTAAAAGGCTGTGAAATTATACTCTTTACTGAATATAATTTTGGTTGTTACTACACTAACTATTGCTGTTACCACAAAAGTTTATTTTAATGCTTTATGGAAACTGGCACTGAACTTTCCAGTTTTAAGTGCTTTTTTGTTCTAGGCTATCAAAATGCCTCTCATAAAAACAGAACAAGAAGGGCCAGAAGAAAGGAAACAAATGAGGCTTTAGTAATGCTGAAAGTGCTCGGTATTAGAAAACTTGGATTTCAGGAAGGAGCTCCTGCAATGAACAGATTGTCTCATTTAAAGAACAGCAGATGTGTCATGGAGAACTTCTCAAACTGTTATAATTTTGCCAATTTCTTACCATTATTTTTGTTGTCTTTCGTTATCTTATTGCCAGACTTATTTGCATAACAGCAAAGCGTATTATTTAGGTTTCAGTTAAGTTTATATTTCCCCCAAGAAGCAGTATTACTTTGAGTAACAGTAATTGTTCCCTGTAGCAGAGCATTAGGCCACCTGATAGCAGCAAGATTGATAAGAAAAATACTGCAGCTTGGGTTATAAGCAACCTGTGATGAGTTACTTCTAGTTTTGTAACCTCAGGATCCCACTTTTGGTCAGTCTTGTTTGCAGCAGTGGTCAGTCAAGCTGCCAATAAAAAACCCCACTATCTCCTTCTGTTAAATGCAGTGAGATTAAGGTGAAAAATCAATTTATTCTTTCTGAATTAGATCCTCTATATGTGTGGATATCATGGACTGCTGGGTTAAAATGCCAGGTGCTCTTTGGAAGAGAGAAAAGATTGGGCTTTGTGGAGTAAATCAGAAAATAAGTTTCCATAAATAAAAACATAATTTTCTTCTAGGCAGATGCAGGTGCCTGGGTTTTGTTCTGACTTCCAGGAAAGAAATGAACAGAAAGAAGGAGACAAGGTTTTAAACTACCTCTGAATTATGGAGAAGGGGTGGATATCGGTGTGATGGGGTAGTGCCTGAAAGGAGTTTTATATGCCTCCTGTCCAAGGCTTGGAATCGATGCTCCTCAGTGTCCACAGTTTCCAGTGAATTCTGCAAGCTTAAATCCTGTTTTCTTTGAACAGGCTGTAGCTATATCTGAGCGTGGATTGACAGCAGTGAGCTTTCTGATACCTCTGCTTGCGCTGCCTTGGTGTTGTTCTCACGTGGGCACGCACTGAACAAGCCGGGTACCTCTGGAGGAAGCTTGGCTGTAGACTGTGCACTGGGGCAGCCCCTGTGGGCAACAGTGGGCATGTGGGTTATGGGGAATCCTGGAGTTTGAACAGGGTACGTGGTAGGAGAGGTTTATCACGCAGCTCTGCTCCTGAAGGCAGACACGACCTTGGGGCACTGCGGGGTGGCCCCAGGTGGAGCCGCGTGGCTGTGGGAGGTGACCTGCCTGATGTCTGGGCCTGAGGGTGCCCTGGCGCTCCCTGGCTGTCCCACTTTTTGCTAGGAAAGTGAAGGCAAGTCCTGTCTGCAGCGCTGTGGCCCTGGGGAGCTAGCAGGCACCATTAGTGCCATGGCAGCACTTCAGAGTGGGAAGAGGAAGTCTCAGTGGTGTCTAGAGATTGGTGGTTGGTAGGTGGTCCTTGGTGCTGTTAGCCTCCTTCACCAATTTGGTGAAGAAATATACCTGGTAAATAATTTATTGTTTACTCTCTTTCTGGTTTGCATGCTTCCTTTTCAGAGGCCAGGCATCTCCATATTTATGCCTTTTTTCTTTTTTGATTGGTTTCCTTTTTTGGTACCTCTTTGTTGCCTGGTATTAAAGTACTCATTCCTGTTCTTTCTGTAAGTTCTCTTCCTCTCCTAAGAAAGCACCAGGGCTCCCCTTTTTCTTCTTCTCTCTTCCTCTCTCTTTTAGAAACTTTAAAAAAATTTTGTGAAGTTCACTGGCATGAGACATTTTCTTAAAAACCTCAAACCTTGCTGCACAGGCAATCCATGCATCTCCTTTTCTGTGCCTGCCCCTCAGGAGTTAAGCGGTCCAGAGAACTAAACCTCTTTTGATGTCTGCCCGTTGTCAGTTCTTATTTGGTGCACAGTTTATTCAGAGGAATTTAGATGGGAAAAGCCAGTGAACAAACGGATCACAACTGTGTTTGAAGGAAAAGTTGGATTAATATAAAAGGGAATGTTTGCCAAAAGTTGCCCTTGAGGTGACGGTGGGTTTACCATTGTGTGCACTGTGATTTCTCTGTGCTGACTGTGTTCATGATAGCATGCAGACGGCTGGGGAGAGGCACTTAGCCAGCACAAAGCAGCTGTGAAAGCGATAAGCAGTGGTTCTTACTGAACACTGGCAAATGGCCTTGACTAAGATGCGGAAAAGTGTTTCCATGATGCTACCTGTGGGCAAGCCCAGTGGTCACTAGCCAGTGCCTATAAAAAATAAAAAGCATTTATGCTATTTCACTCCTGTAATATCCTGTGACTACCTCTGTCACAGGGCAAGTGTTTATTCATGCACATCAGTGCGGCTGGCAGCAATTTCAACATCTTCGCGTTCACTCTGTTTTTTGGAGAACTTGCTGGGAGTGTTGGGAGATCCTGGCTCCTGCCACTGTTCATCTGTTAAAATTTGTAACTGGATGTTTCGGTTTTTTTTCGAGGAAGTACCACAACATTATGTGTAAGGATTATTTTGGGAGTGGGTTGTCTTCACTACCTGTTAGTGATGCTGCCCTACTCCTGTAAGTATTTCTGTTGTTAATAGGAGATGAGCAGCAGCGGAGATGGAGACACTTTGATGTTACCTTCCAGGTGTGGGACAGTCAGAAATGATAGACTGCTGCTAGGACTTTGTTTTGTAAATGGTGCCTTGAAGGCTAGCAATTCCCTTCCAAACCTGGGTGTTTTGTATTAGCTGCTTCAAAGAAGAAAATTTTAGGTTAACAATTTTTTTTTGTTTTCAGCATTTTCTTTTGTTCAGTATGTCTAAGAAATCAATACCTTGAAAGGTTGTAGTCCTCAGCAAAGTAAACATATTGGATAATCCTCCTGAAAGTGTTGTCACAGAATTTAACTCTCTCCATCTTGAGAGTGGAAGGACCTGGCTAAGGACGGGGTATATGTTTGCCAAATTCTTTCTGAAGTGGTTTTGACTCCATTGTCCTGTGTTTCTGGATTTATTTCAGTGTGGGAGTAGAGTACTAGGGATGCACAAGGCAGAATTTTCTCTCTGACCTCCAGCCAATAAAGCTTTCTTACCACTCTTTAAGTATTGAGCTTTCTACCATTTAAGTGTTTCTCAAAATTGTTAGTTCACCATTAATCCATTCTGTAATACAAACTCGATCTAAATCCTGTTCTGGTAGTTGTGGAGGAGGGCTCACCTCACTTTTGCAAACTCTTACGCCATGTTATAATGTACTGCCAAACGTGGCAAAGACAAAACCCCTGTGAATGCAAACAGGTTACATGGACCTAAATTGATACCTTAATATAGCGTTAGGAGGATCCTGAGCAACAGACATGATGATCTAGAGGAAGCAAAAATAAAAGAAGCAGAGAATGGTTTGGGTTGGACGGGAACTTAAAGGTCACCAAGTTCCAACCCCCCAACCATGGGTAAGGACATCTTACACTAAACCAGGTTGCTTGGAGCCATATCCATTCTGGCCTTGAACTCTTCTAGGGATGGGATATCCACAGTCCTAATCATATAAGAAGAAAAAATGTATAGTCTAAAAAACAATGTAGTTTTCCTATGGACACCAAATATTGTCTAACGACCCATCTGTTAAAAATAAATGGTTTTCCATGTTCACATATTTGCTCTAAAAATAGAGCTGCTTTCAGACTTTTTTCTTTTTTGAAAGATCTGTGTGCATAGTTAAAAGAGGTTTTTTGCTTTCATCAGTGCTGTGTTTTACCTTTACTTTGATGTAGTTTAACTGTCACTTTCTTCCTTTCCCATAAATATGGATATTTACATGAATATATGTTTCACCCACTTTCAAGCAGCATTTTCACATTCTTAATGATAACAAGATGGCAAGCTGTGATATGTGTGTTCTTCTAGAGGCACAAAGAGTTTATAATGAGTCATTATTATAATTTGTGTGTGTGTCTTTGATGCTATTGTAGCTTTCCAGGCAGATGTCCCACCCGCTGCGTGTTCCTAGTTTCAGTCTAATGAACTGCTAAAGTTACTGGACACTCAACAGTAACTCTGGCATCCCACAATGTATTAGTAATAAGTTTTCTTCAAGATGAAGAGGCTTTAAGTACAGCACACAATCAGTAGCCCACAGTGGAAGAAACAAATCAGAAAACCACTGTTCCATAAGCACGGAATTGAAAGAGCCGCATAAGTAAAATGACAGACTATCCATTCCATTTTGGAAAGCATGAATAGGATTTTTGATCTAGCTTAATTTCCTTCAAGTTCTTCAGCTCTGGCTAAACCATTTAAAATAAAAATAAATGTGTTATGGAACACTGTGCTCATCACTGTTTATTATTTTGAAAAAGCATGGATTCTCCTGTACCTCTTTGCTAATGTCAAAAAATGAGTGGAATCTTCATTTCCATTTCAGCAGTGCAGAAGTGGGCTGATTCCCCTGGCTGCAGTGACTTTGCTTCACATTTATGGCAGAAAATGGAAGGAAACATCTGGACCAGTGATTTTTAACAGCTTGCAAATAACAGAGCATGTATTGTCTGACACATCACTGAGCTGTAGACTTTTAAATCATTTGGTGTAACTTAAATAAGCCTCCAGTAGATAAAATGTTAATTGAAAAGATATATTTTACTGACTAATGTCATGCATCGCTATTGTCAAATGAGCCTCCCAGGCATCCTACACCCTTTGTATTGTCTGTGAGTGATTTCACCTTTGAACAGAATGCATCCTTGGATGATCGTATGCACTTCGGCTAAACCCACTAAATCTTAGAGAACTTGCCTGTTTCAAGGGATTTAAAAACAACCAAAAAAACCCAACTCACAAAAACCTGCCAACCCGCAGTTCTTTGGAAGAGAACTTTCAGACCTAGAACACACTCACATCCCAGTGAGCTGAGTTGACTGAGGAAGTTTCGGACCAAAGGCAGTGCTTCAATCCTGGATGTTGTCTGCCTCGACTCTTGGTGGGCACTATCTTGCTGTACACAGTCACACTCACTTCAGGCAGCCTACTTAGGGAGCACTGCTCCAGTCAGCTCCATTGCCATTGCAACAATCTCACCTTGTACTGGACAAATGACAAGCTCATTGGGGAACGTGCAAATATGTGCTTGACATACTGAAGAGCTGGAGCAGATGATAATTCTGAACAGAAAAATACAGTCCCCCCTCTTCTTCCCAATTCTTTCTTTTCTTACTCTATTATCCTTTGTGGCAATCAAAAGGATGGATGAGATTGTGAGTCAGCATCCTTTGAAAAAACCGTAATGAGCTTTCAGATTGCTTACTCCCTTTCTTCTGTACTTCTAACCATTTTGCAGTATAACATGTACAGAGCAGAAGAGGTCATATAAGTCTCTGTTACAGTACACCTGCATTTTCAGCTAAGGCCTCTGCCTTTTTTTTGCTATGTTTTTTGAAGTGCAAGATCATAGATAGCTATAAGAAGTATTTTTGAACACTCATTTTCTAAAGAGCTGATCAAGTAACCAGGGTGTTATTGAATGTTTTTGGAAACTGCTTTGTCTTTACAGTGGTGCTTGGGGAATTACAACATATCATTTATTAACCACTGTTGGTTTGCAGGTTTTCCTTGTTATGAAAATATCTGTATGAGAGAGCAAAGAGATATTACGTTACCCCTGTGTGACCAGTCAAAGCCAAGTAAGGATGTATGATCAGCATCAAAATATTTTGCTAACAAGTAGCTTAATAGTCGCACATAGCCCAAGAACAGATGCAGCAAATAAATAGGTTATGGGAGCTGAAGAAGGCAAACAGAAAAAAAATATTACCTGTCTCAGAGGGCTGATTGATTTGGGACAATAATTTTGCCAATCCTAGCTTAGGTGGCAGTCACTGGAATAAACACTTAATTTGTAAGAAGGATTCTGTTTTAAAGGAAAATGAATAATTTTTTGAAGGCTTGGACGTGTATTTATTTGTTTTTCATGCCAGTGTGCTAGATGAAAGATAAGGTAAGTGACACACTGGTTAGTGCTGAAAGAAAATAAAAATGACAACTAAATAAACATTTACAAAACTCACAGCAGGAATACACATCACCGAGCTGCAGAGAGTTGAATATTGTTGAGGTAACAGTTGTTTCTGCCTGTACTGACATATTTTGGATCCAATTTTGGTCCTGATGAGTTGTATTTAATAGCATGAAGCTGTGGCCTGAACTGATGTCTCTTATTCTCAGTGGAAAGAATTCCAGGGAAGAGCCAGAAGGTTTTAGATCAAACTTTAACTTTACAGAGTTCACTTCAGTGGCACCACTTAGCAGAACAAGCTCTCAATTCACATCTGCAAGTACCCAGGACTAAATCTGTCTGTTCTGTTTGCTTGTTTCAGCAGACACAGAGCCTGAATGGGACTTCCCACCAAGTTATACTTTGAAGTATCAGCTGTTTGAGCATCCAATTTTCAAGTGAGTAATTTCTTTTGATCCTTTTGATCCTAAGGTCAGCTGTAAAGTTGCTCAAAGTGCAGTCAGTACTTTCAGAGCATTATGAATGCTGGAGATACTAAATAGATTCCTGTGGTTCATGGAGTAGGGGTTTTATTGTATCTGTCTTTATGGTTAGTCTGCCCATAGTCCCAAGGTTTTCGCTGTGGATGCAACTTCCGTGCAATGTCCTAAATGAAATTGTCCAGGATGCAAAAATAGCCAACTTCTTTTGAAATTAATTTTTACTACTTAAGTACTGACAGTACTAATGTCAAGTTATAGCATCACTTACTAGCCATGATTGAATAGTATCCATTGCATTCAAATAGCAATGTGTTTTGTCCTCCTCTCCTCAATGAAGCTTGAATATTCCTGTGAACTGGTATAATAATATGTTTATTCTGTCATTAATATTTGATAGTATAAGTGAGAAATGAACAGCTTATGGACTGTCCATTATTTCTCCAGAGCTTATACTGGAGACTTTAAATTGTTCACCTGAGACAGAAGAGTTTGTGCTCTCAGACTGACCATACTTATTAGGTGAAGAGCATTACTGAACGCGTTTGCCTTGCCCTTCTTCTAGGGGGAGTGAAATGCAGAAACTCGACTGGTCTTGTAACCAGAAATCCTTGGGGATGAATCAGATGTCAGGAGCTTATGCTTCCTTTTGTTGCCTATGTCAACCAAGCAGTGTCGTATTATTTCCTTCACATCTAAAACGTATAATTCAAAGCAGATTTTTTTATTAAAGCGTAGCAATGTATTTAGTAAATTTGCAAGTCATCTTGTCACTCTGCCTTCTACTTGGGTTTTTTGTTATTGTAGGTGGTTTTTGTTTTGTTCCAGAAACTTTCAAAGAAGAGTGAAAACAGGACTGTAACTAGCTTCTCTAAATACTTTTCACAATTTATTAGAACCAGTCCTACTCTCTGTGCTAAATTTTAGACTAAAACTTGTATAATGTGACCATCTACAACAGATATGATTCTGTATTGATATCTATAAAGTCACTTACTGTTCTATGGTGGTATTCAATAGGAGAAAGAAACCGGAGTAGTTTTGTAGATATTTGAAAATTGCACAGAAAAAAACACGAAAGGGCCAGACTGTGGAATAGGTCTTTGAGTTTACTAGCTCTGAACCACCTTACTTACCTGCAAATATTTTTGGGGGAACAAAACTCTTCCATTTCTTAACTCCCTCTTTTCCACAGAGATCACAAATCAGGTCTTAATTCTTTCAGTCCTTATAGGTTAGGTATAACTCTTTTATTCTGCTTTCAGTGTTGCCTTGTATGGTCAAGTAAATGCGAGGTAGTTCTTGTGTCTGGGGTACGGACGTGCTCTTACAGAGGTGTCTGTTGTTTGCCTGGCCCAGGACACTGAGGTGCTCTCTCACTTGGCAGAACTTTTTGCCACTCCTACAATCATGTCAGTTCACTGTAGGGAACAGATATTTTTCTATTTTTATACTTCAAGTTTACTTGCTTTGGGTTTAGAAAAAGAACATAGTAATAATTGTTCATACAGGTTAAAATACAAAGGGCTTAGGTAAGTATGGAAAAAAAACTTTCTAAACAGAAAGTATACATCCACATATTGATTGTTTCTAGGTATATTACAGAAAGGATGGCTCTGGAATTTCCACAAAGATCTTATAAATGAATGAAATTCCAAAAAGAAAAAATAAAACCCAAAGAACTAAACTCCCAGCAGAATCAATAAAACACATTATTCTGAGATAGAATTTTTTCCTAGCTTTTGAAAAAATTCTGCACATATATAAGTATGTATGTTTCATAAAATTTCAGCATCTTTTCAATTTGACTTGGGGTCAAAATAAATACTGAACAGAATGCTTCCTGTGAATTGCTCTCTGGCCTTTGATCAGAAGGGTTATATTAATTTCCTCATAATGGAAATGGTTATATTAATTTCCTCATATTTCCTCTGGCAATATTTTACAGTAAAACATGCCAGAGGCTTGTATAAGTGGGGATAGGTTTTGCTTTTCCAAATGAGATGATACTAATAGTACTCTCTCTAGCCTTTCCCCTCATTTCTGCTCAGGGGTAAACAGTGAAGGCTCCAAGATGCCCGAAGGGCATCAGTGTCCTGCTGGACCACATGTTTTGAAAAGTAATCACAGTACCGTTCGCACTCCAATTAGATTAACAGCTGAACTTGCAAATCATGTCTCTGGAGGGCATTTTTTTTTGTTAAGTAACTAATTGGCAGTTGTCTGAAGTAAATTGCTTGATATTGGTCAATGGTAAATTGTGATCATGTTAATTTAATTGCAGTTCTGCCGATGGTATAATTAACACTGCTATCAAAGCAGTCAATCAGTTCATTGGGAAAAAAAGCAGCACTATGATATGAAGTTCCCAGTTGCCATGACACAGAATGTGATTCTGAATAATAATAATAATAATGTTGCCTCTGCTCACTGCAAGCAAAAGCCATTGTTTTCAATGGAAATAGGGGTAACGGGATACAGAGGTGTTCTGCATTATTACAAATAATGCAAGCAAATTGCCCTAGAAAGGCTTCTGTCACTCTGAGAAAGTAATTTATCTTCCTAGCTGTCTGGGAAAAGATATGACCAGGAGCTGTGTTTTGAGATTCATTATGATTGACAGAAATACTGCTGTGGATATAGCCTGGAAATGACAGGGTTTTGCTGCATAACACACAGAGAAGCAGATCACAGAATCATAGGATGGCTGAGGTTGGAAGGGACATCTGGAGGTCATGTAGTCCAAGATTCATGCTCAAGCAGGGTTCCCTAGACTACATTACTCAGGATCGCCGGGTCAGGACTCGGAAAAACAATTCCTTTATTACCCCTTTTCTGTATTTATATTTTCTATTCTCACTTTTGGGAGTGAATAACAGGAGCTAATGACATGGACTCTGCCCCACATGTGCCATCATTTCTTTAGAGGTCTTCCTCAGGCATAAAGTGGCCCTCTTCTTTCCTCTTATCCCCAGTACACGCTAATGCCTCCATTTATGAAAAGAATGTCTGGCCGTCACTGGAACCTAGGGGCCTTTGAGATCACTGGTTTGGTTTTGTTCTGGTTGAGTGGGAATAGAACTGGGTGCTTTCGTATCTCCAGCAGCTTGGCTGAGCATTTGTCAAGCAGCATTACCTAGGAACTACCTTAAGTGAGTCTCTCGCACCTCCTGGGTTCACTGTATGCTGCTATAGCAGCAAAAAGCTGCCATAAAGATTGGCTAGGCAGGTAACTTATAATTTTTTCCTGTATTGGGGTATACTCCAGTGAGTTGCAGGTGTCCAGAAGTTGGAAAGCGAAGGATTATCACTTATTGTGGCGGACACAATTTAGAGCAGCCCAGCAAATATGTAAGCCGCTCTTTAAGTCTTGTTGAGTATCTAAGTCACATCTAAAGGTCATGAGACTGTAGAAGCTGCTTTCTAGAGCCTCTTTGCTTGCCATTTTTTTTTCTTCCCTTTGATCTTCTCCGCTTGTCACCTGAGCTGTGCTGTTCTTCATGTCCAAAGATGGAAGTTTGAGAGGAAGATTCTAGAGTGGTATGGAAGACCATAAAGTCTTGACCATAGAGTCAACTATTGCCAGGTACTTTTAAAAGTCAGTTTCAGAGCCGGCTACTCTAAGAGGCCAGGCTCTGCAAACCTGTTTGAAGCAGGTTTCTAATAACTCTGAGCAGAAAATATTAGTAGATATTCCAGATTTTAATCTAATTTCTAAATGCTTTCAAAGTATATAAGATTTGTAGCTGCAACTTGTATTTCAGCTTTATTTCATAAGGAAGTTTGGTGAAGAAAGGCTAGCACTTACAAACTAGGAAAGGCTTTTCTTTCTTCTATTTAGTTTTTTTGTTTGGTTGGGTTTTTTTTGGTTTTTTGGTGATGGGTATTTTTGACTGATTAAAACAGTTAACCTGATTCAGTGTGGCAAGGGATGAAAAACATTCATGCAAAAATCTCATATTTAAAATTTAAATGTACAAAATGTAAGAGATATAATGTTCTCCATTATTCTATGACTTGAATTCTTTTGCAGAAGTGATTGAAGAAGATTTGTACCCTTATAAATTGAAAAAGTAGTAATTCCTATTTGAAATACTAAATGGAAGTCTGAGCAGATACTGGTGATTTGAATGGAAACTGACTTGAAACGTTATCATATACCTAAAACTGTAACACATAGAAACTGGATTTTTGGTGGTAAGAGTCCTGATGTATGAAGAATAAGGTCATACAAATGTGTTAGAGGAGAATGAAAGTATTTTTACTGGTATGGGTTCTTATCAGTTACCTTTCATCCCAACATAAGGCTCAGAAGAAGTTGAGCATTTATGTTTCCTGTAAGAGAAAATTAGAGAAACTGCATTTCATAGTAAGAAACATTCGTGTCAATCTCTTTCCTAAATAAATTCTTAATTCACACAAAAGAAATAAAAAGCAAGCTGTTTTGTAGTGTTTTGACACAAATGGTAACAGTTAAGAACATTTTGAGAGTCAAGAGTAAGTTGGAGATAAATAAACCAGCTCAGATTTTGCGTGTAGTTGCTTTATAATTGCAAGCAGCTAGATTTAAATAACCAGATTTCTCTTCTCTAGAAAGATTTTTACATTAACTCACTTTCACATTCTCTGTATTTCACTCCATTACAAACAATTAGGTGTTAATTTTACTTCTCTTTAGATTGTCTCTCAAATGTCTGCTGTGCACTTGTACAGAGCACAGTGTTTTCTATGGTTCTCTATTGCCATACTTTTTATGTGTCTCTCTGTCTATAAGCTGGTAAATGTCTATGTGAATTTCTACCAGTACGAAATATCCAATTTCATGTGTTTTGTAGTTAACAATTGAGCATGAGGGCTTATAATTTTTTTATTGCCTCTTGTTTAGGTAATTGTAGCTATTTCTTTGTCCCAACTGATAATTTTTAGTCTATGAAGTTCACCAGTAATAAGTGTCAAAACATTCTGTGTTTTAACTTTTGGTGGATTTTGCTTAGCTCTTGTGCTAAGAAAAAGATTAAGGTATTTGTTCTGTTCATTACTTTTCATGCCTTCTTCTTTTACTCTGTGTTCCAGTCTTTTCTCCATTTTTCTTGCAAATAAATTATTTCTCCATATTTCTAAAAATCAGACAATCCCCTTCTTTTTCATGTTTTTGCTTCTGCTGTGTACTTTTGAAGCTGGATGTTTAGAAAGAAACAGCAGTTCCAGTGTAGGGTGCCCAGATAATAGGATTTATTAGAACTGAAGATAATGTTAGAGAAAGTCAAGCTGAATGTGCATACAGCACACATGATACCAATTCACAGAAGCAATAAAATGGAAATTAAGATTAATATCTCCAAAATTCCTAATCTCTTTCTCCCTAATCGTGTGCTTCACCGTTCCTATCGTTACAGCTACTGCAGCCTAGAAACCACATGTTGCAGTTTGGATGGCTCTGAATTTCGCATTGTGGGAAAAGAAACTTGAAATATTCAGGGAAAGCAAAAACGTTTCCTGTGGCTGAGAAAACGTTTGTAAGGGCTGCAAATGCATAAAGCATATTCTGATGTGTAGTAGGAAGTGGTTGGAAATCTTTTTGGGCTGATCTTAAGTTTTCACAGCTTGTAATTATTACATAAATATTGCTCCGAATTTAACAATTCAGACAGCTGCAAAGAGTTGAGGACTTAAAGTGATAAGGTAGTAACACTCCTTCCAGGAGGAGGGTAGGTTCCAGGCAACAGAGATTGTATTGCTGTCGATGGAGAAGAGACAAGAACTTGTTCAGTCTTTGGCCCGACATCTCTACTGAACAGTTTTTTTCCACAGTGAACTTCATGATCTGTCTATTCTATATCAGCGATGTGAATTCACTACTCATGATACTGTAAATTACAAATCTCAGTTTATAATTTTAAACTCTCTTCTGACATTCAACAGCAAAAGGGGCACTGACTAGGATGCTTTTCTTACATTAGCTCACTATTTCATGACAACCACCTCATAACAAAAAGTGTCAATCTCCACTGTTGCACAAAGAACAGAGCGATATCAGATTGCCACGACATTTTTTGGTTTGGTTTTTTTTTTCCACTGTAGCTTAGAATTATTCTAGATTAATGTTATTTATAGCTACCATAGTTTAATTTTTTTTAAAATCAATAACTATTGCTTATTTCTAGACAGAATGTCAGACATTTATAAGCTCTATTCTGTGCATTCAATTCTCAAACATAGTATTTGCATTGAGCTTTTTATTAAAGTAAATATGCATGCATTGGGAAAAGACATAGTTCTGTGTTCTATACAACAGCTTTAGAACATTTTTCCATAAAGATGCTTTCTTTCCTAGGCACTTCATCAGATTTTCTTTTGGGCTTTTTAGTGGAGACTGAGTTTGATTTCATTCAAAACAACTAAAACACATCTAAGAATGCTGGAAGGTAGGTCTGAAATAAAATCCATGTTGTTGTCATGACAACTACAATGCTAAAAAGGATGCAGAGAATGATTATCACGATGTTGCATCAAGTTGTTATGGCAACTATATAGTGATAGGAAAAAGGTGAGTTTTCAGAATAATACTGTGTGAAAAGTTTTCCTTTTATCAAGACATGTCATCGTAAAAATATCATAATGAGGAAAAAAGAGGAGTGGAGAACCTGGTACAAAAGGAGGTCAAGATTCAGCTATCTGCCTCAGTATATTTACCTTAAGTACTATAATGTTCCATGGAGAGTATCTCTGCTTGGTTTCCAGTTCTTTCACAGTTGGATCAGAACACAGAAGACACTAAAATACATCCCAGTGTTTTTTCCCGACATTGTAGCCACACAGTTCAAGGCCACATTTCACAAAGTGATAGCCTTCATGGCTGTCATTTACCCCCAGTGGAGTACACGAAGCCTCAGTGGCACAGAAGAATGGACTGAAACCCTAACACAAAATGGGATAGGGAGAAAAGGTTAATGCTGAAGAGCAGTATTAAGAGGCTTCAGCTTTGTGAAAGAGCTTATTTTTCAGCACACTGGATGACTTCCTTGTTTGTTTAGCTTAGGATTTCCTGATAAATGAGTATTTGCTAATAGAAATTATTGAATGAATTGTATAAACCTATTTTTGAAGCCAGGAAATCTCTTAAGCAGCAACTGCAGTGGAAATGAGTATCTGGGCTCTGTGCCATCACTTTTGGTATAAACAGCATTAAAGGCGGCCCTGCCTGGTGCAAAAGAAAGGAGATATCCTGCTCAGGGAAGCCTAAATATCCCTGTGCTGTTTTCCCTTGTGTGTGGTGCCCACCTGGCTCTATCCTGAAAGTCACTGTGGCTTGTTCTTCCTGGTTATAAGTCCTCTTTTGGGGAACTACTGTAGGGAGTCAGAGGCTTTTTCTTTCTGCAGTGCTCCCTCCCTGCAGATGAGTGAGTGCAGGAAAGAGGAATGAGCAGGGAGAGGAGCGAAAGCCATGGTCAGAGAAGCACACAAAGCTCATTCACTCTCTTGTGTAAGAGCCGGGCACTTTCTTGACCCCTTGGGCTCTCCTGCCTGCAGGATGTGAGGCAAAGCTGCTCAGTATTTTTATCCAAACCAATTCTTTCCATGAACAAGTGTTTTTCCAGTTAAATAATTTTTTTCTGTATTGTTTTGCATGAAAATTCATTGCTGTGTTTGGAGACACCTTTTAAAATACATATATATATATATTTTTAAAGCAAAACAAGGTGGAAATATTGCAACACCAAAGAATATCAGATCGGCATGAATGTTGTGTTGCAGTGTCTTCAGGCACCCAAAGTTTACTTGTCTGGCTTCATCTTTAAGGGCTGAGCTCCTATCTGGACTTGTAAATAGTTTCAGCTACAATTCTCCTCTATAACACGGATGCTCTTGCTGTCAGTTGAGATAATCTAATCCATCCAGAGGTAACGGAGAATTTGAGCTCAAGGGACTCTAAAAACCATAAGCAGTGTAAGGTGCTAGATCTTGAATCAGAGTAATTTTTTAGAGTTATTACTAAAAGTATGAAACTTGTGGGAGATAGAGAACATGTTTGGAAGCCTGATCATAGGCCTGTATAGAACTGGGGTACATTGTGATTTTACAGATTTGACAACAGTTGCGTATTTGGATTGAAAATACACGTAAACTATGGCATGAGGTCAGGTTTTAGCTGCTACTCCTTGGAACTTGGCTAGCTGTGATGATTTCTGCCTTGGAAATATTTTTATGTTTTACTCTATTTTGAAATTCAGAGAACAGTAATTTTTTTAGTAGAACTATAACTGCAGGCATACATTTCTTAATCTTCATGGTATTTTCTACTGTGTTTGTAGCAGAGGTAGGGACTGATTTGACTGTACAGATATGGTTGGTAAAAAAGGGTTCTGGAAAAAGTTGGCTTCCAAACCAGAGGTTGGAAGTGGGATGATGGTGGTGAGCAACCATTTGAAGTAGGTCAGAGGAAAGGAACTTGTGTGTAAATAAACCACAGATTTTTTTCTGTCCCATTGGGACCATAAATCCAACCCAGCAGAACTCTTCCAAGCAGAACCTTGTTAAAGATCCCTGAACTTCTCTGCCCAGCTTCTGCAGCCTCAGATTTTTTTGTTACTGCAAAAACTACTAAAAGTTTTTTTTCTCACAAGACTAAATTAAATGGCTTTGCTAGCCTAGAGAAAAATAATTTGAATCACATCTCTGCTTCTAACAGTTTATGCCAGTGTCCTACTGGCATAAACAGAGGTCCTGAAAGCATGAAGAGATGTCTCAGCCACCTGTGCACAGCAGGCCCTTTTCCCACATGGCTAGTAATAGCTAATGATAATAATGTGGGTTCAACACTAATCAAATCAAGATATTTCCCTGAGGGAAGCACCAATTACATACTTCTGTGTAGTATCTATAGCTCAGCTAATTCTCTAGGCTCAGCTTAATGACACCAACAAAATTTGCCGGTTACTGCTGTTCTTCATGGATAAAGCCGGGCGGTAAGGGCTGCATGCAACACCCCTTGCTCTGAATGTGTGTGTCATCTGTTGGTGGTGTTATTTCATCATGCTGTCTGCTTTCAGGGGGATGTAGGGACTACTGGTGTCCTACTGGTTTCCGGGGCAATTTTGAAGTACAAATATAAATGCAGAGTGCCTTGAAGAGTTAGCAAAGATAGAATCTGTTTAAATAAATGTGGAAAAGGAAGATGTAGGGAAAGATCACGAGAAGAAGAAAGAATAATACACTTTAGAAGAGGCTAGACAGAAATTGGTATCTAATTACTAGACTCTTTTATTAAGTGGTTGAACAAAGCTGCCAACAAGGAATCTGATTAAGAAAAAGCATCTAGATTTTATGCTAAATATTTTAACGCTCTTTTCTCCTCTGACTGCAAAGAGAGCCCTGAAAAGAGTCCTGGAGGAGTGCTGTGCTCAGGCTACCTGTTAGCTTTGGTCTTCTCTGCCCTTGGCAAAGTATGATCTGTTCAAACTTTCATTAGTTGTGCCTCCTTCCTTAGTGCCTGTTCTTGTGCCAGACTCGTTGCTGTGATGAGTGGTACGTGTAAGTCTTCTGCTGTTGTGCGACTGCAGCAAGAGTTTTCTCCAAAAACGTTCAGCTTGGCTTTTCTGTTGTACTTTGCATAATGTCTTTCTTCTGACCAGAATGCACTTGAGCAGTGTGACTAGTTGTTTAATATCTCCCTAATTTTAAATTTTTCAGCCCTATGGGGACAGACTTGGTGCATTTCCTTGCCTTGATAAAAACCATACAGCCAACCCCAGACTCTTAATAAGCTGCTAGCTGCTAGCCACTACTTCTCTACTCTGGACTGATCCTGCTTTGTCATTCTTGGAAAGAAATAGCAGATAGATTTTTGGAATATTAAAATTTCAAGACGTTCTAGTGCACAATATGCACAATTTTCTTATCTTTTTTTAATAAAGAGAAGTCTATTAAACATGTCCAGTCTGAGGAAAAGGTGCAAGAATGTGATGAGGAAAATGTTGAATCTGAGAGAGGCAGCTCAAGCACTTCCTCCTACAACGACTGTGGCTTCATTAAGTCTCTCAACTAATGCAGCCAGGTGATCATATAATGGTTTCTATGAGCACCTGAGAGAGTGGACATAAAGAAAAATGAAAGGGAAAAGAGAAATTATTTTTGTGTTTGGTGATTTGAAAGGTTTCTCTATGTTCATTTTATTCTGATGCAGAAAGGTGCAGCTGGTGAAATGTTCACTGAAGCACAGCAGAAAAATGAGCACTGTAGGATTCTGAGGGATGTTGCAAAATTTTGGTGCAGTGATTTGCAAAATAGATGGGACACTGGAAATAAATTTTTGATCTATCTGGAATTCTGAAATCTCTATGCTATGGTAATATAGTTTGTTCATAGTCTTATAAAAAAGACTGTTTCAAATGTGTGGATTTTTTTATCATGAGTCATCTAGACACATGAATCAAGGGACAGCAGTGGGGAAGTGTCAGCTGTTCTCTTTCTTCTAAATAACTTTTCAGATTGCTGAAAAGGTGTATGATTGCAGCTGGAAACTTTTCCTTTTGGAATGTTTAATGATACCATTTTTACTTCAATTGGGATTGCAACAATGGTCCTTTAAAAGTGTTTTCCATTTTTCTTTGAGTGTTTCTTACCGTATAGGGCTTGATAAATCAGCTAACAGTAGGGACAGGGATAAGGTTCTTTTTGGGTCTTATCTTTTTGTTATTTTGGAAATGTCTGTATTCCCTGAAGAGTTATCCCATTGTATTTTTCTGAGGGCTTTATTTTATCTCTGCTTACAGGAATAATGAGAAAGAAGCCCAACCACAGGGAATAATCAGTGGCAGTAGTTATTAAAATAACCAATAAAACATACAAAAGTGATTATTTTTCTCTTGCTGAAAATTCATCCATTGAATCTTGACCTGTATTTCTATATGTGCCAGCTAGGTTACAACGCTGTTTCCTTTCTGGGTTCTTCTGTAGCCTGATAAAGGGTCTGGCATTGTAATTTCATGTAAAACAACTGTACTTTTGTGTATTCTGCTATGGTCACCATCCTGTGACTAAGCAGAACCTGAGGCTAAGCAAAGAGAGAGGGCTCAGGTACATCTGCAGCACAGCATCGTAACTGCAGAGCAAACCAGACAGCTTTGACCTCTGTGATCTGGGGGCCAAAATTAGCTCAGCAGGAACATCCAACAGCTCTTCATGGGATGACTTGTGCCCTCTTCTGAAGTTGGGTACTACCTGTGAGCTTCCCTTCTGTGATTGCTTTGGCTTTCAAAGCACAGTAAAGAGAGAAAAATTTGACGGCAGTGTTTGATGCCAAATGTGGCAATATTAGGCAATACCCCTGAATTGATCTAAAATGACTCACACTTCCAAACAACATGTGTTATGGTCTGTGCTCTGAAGAGCTAATGGGAGCATAATAATTCACTTTATCTCGTGCAGTATGAAGTTATCACTGACATTCCAGTTCCTCACAATTTTTTAAAGCTGAGAAACAAGAACTCATTATTTAAATTGTCAGCATGAATTGTCTCCCATTTGGAGACCTTGTGCTAATTTTGTTGTCTCTTAAAAGAATCTTAGGGTAATGGAAGGAAGAGGTCTTAAATGGCAAACTTCCAGTAAGAGAAGCCTAAATATAAAGCTAGACATAGACATTCTCTCTGCCTTCAGCCTGGAGAGCAATGCTAATTAACAATCAGTGTATTGCTCTTTCTGTTAAAAAAAGACCACAAACCAATAAACACATCTATTTCAATTTCATGTTAACATTACTCTTTCATAAAATGCATTTAAAATAGGCATTTTAAACTGGGATACAAAGAAGTAACATTGGTAAATCTTGAAGCAACTCAAAAGTGGCAAGATAATTCATTGACTATAGCACTGATTAGAATAAAGAGAGAAAGTCCTCTTCCTGTTCTGGTATTTATCTACTTGGTGCTACTGTACAGTTCATGTATATCTGAGGTTTGAATATCTGATCTGTACAATGGGTATGACTGTGCTTTTCTGTTTTGTAAACTACTGAAAGGTGTGACATTTATTTTAAAAAATACCTTTGATTTATGCTAAAAGGAACAGTAGTGCAGAACTGACTTGTTTCTGGTGAATTGTCCAAACAGGACAATTCATAATTTGGTATGTCCAAATCGGCTTTGCAAGGTCCCAGAGATGTTGCAGTGGACTGGCTTGCAGCCTGGGTTTGCAGGTATCAGCACGTGTAGCAAATTAAGTTGAACAGCCAGCGGATAGCGGAACTTGGAAGCAATTAGCATCTCAATAGCTTACTTTCACTGACATAGGTTAAATTTTGAATGTGAACTTGCTATTACGGGACTTCAAGTACCAAAAATATTGAGGTTCAGAAAAAAAGGTAAGAAAGACGTGTGTTGAAGAACAGCTGTGCACTTCTATGCATTCACACCCACACCCACACAACCTTTATTCTGAGCTGCTGTTAATGTACTTCTAAGTAATTCCAAATATCAAATGATTTTTTTAAATGTCAGGACTTGTGAACCTCTCTGGGGCAGCACCTCTGAAAATGCTATTAAAGATAATAGAGGACAAAGATTAGCATAACCAGAAGTTTTATTGCAAATACTCAGTGACAAATTTTGTCAAGACTAGTTTGATTACACGCAAAGAGACTAAAAGAAGCATAAGCTGCCGTAAGAGAAGACTCTTGCAATTTGTATTGTATATGTTATTTTTTCATTTTTAGCTAACTTAGCAAAGGTATCTATGTTATATAAAACTGAACAGTTAAATAAATTTTAAATGGACTGATAACATTGAATTCCTTTGCAGTATCCCACATCTGGTCAAACTTACTTTCAAAATACTGTCTTCATGGAGTACTGGCCTTTTGTATTATTAATTTGCATGTGACCTTTGGCTCCAGTGAAAAGGTTTGCTACTAAGCATCCAGTTTTTGGCAGAGGGTGACCAGTGAAGAGGAGATTCACAGGATACTCTTGAGACTGCACATACAAAGTTTAGGGTAGGCTGCTGTGCTCAGGAACTGCTGTGCAGACCCAGGACATGGTTGTAGCTTCTGAAAAGGAATAAGAAATTCTGACTTTAAAGGGAAAATATTAAATAAATCTTTAGAGATTCAGTGACTGATCCATGCATAACAAGTTTTTGCTGTGTGCATGGCATGCTGATTCTTGTAGTCCTTCGAATACACGCTGTAGGTTTCTTTCTTTTTTCTTTTTTTTCTTTTTTTTTTTTTTGGCAAGTCAGCCTCAGGACTGCAGTGTTTCTATGTGCAGAGATACTTGGCTGAAGGTTAGCTGACTAATCCTGAAGTGTTGGACAGAGAATGCCAGCACTGTCCCTGTTCTCAAGCCCTGTAGTGCTGTTATAAGTATCTAATGGACATACAATAATAGCATTAAAATTCTAATGATTCAACATGAGACTTTTATAGGTGTATGATAAAGTTTCAGAAACAAGACTCCTCTACCGAAGCCCTATATTTAAGTATATGGCAACATGAGCATGTTCAGGAACGGCATGTAATTAACTGCACTACTAACAGTTGTTAGTAATGGCATGCTACTAACTCTAGCAGCAATGTTAGGAGATTGTATTGAAAGCTATCTATAACATTAAAAAATAACTTACTTTATTTATAATGATTCCTGGATGCAGTAAATGTTTACTCGACTGAGGCTCTTTGAGAAAGTGGCCTGGAAACTTCAAGCACCTACCTGTGTGGTTTGTTGGTGTTTTGTTTTTTTTTAATGGGAGCCTCAAGGGTTAACATTTTAGTACTTCATAAGATTTATAACCAATGTTCAGTCTATTATAGTCGGACTACCTTCAGGAAACTTCTGTTAAGCAGCTGTTATGCATGCAGTATATCTTCTGGCTCTTTCCTCTAAAGATATCCCTGATTTGTTCCCAATTTTTGTGGCACTGCTTGACACTATCAGCATATTTTAGGCTGTTGCGGAGTGTGTGATTATATAAAAAGCTACTGCTTTCTTCCAGCTGGAAAATAGCATGGCTTAAGTACTATTCAATGAAAACATGGCTTATAAAGGCATTGCTTTTGCCTAGGCAGCTGTGATTTTTCAATTCAGGACATAGGTGTTCATGTCTAACTTTGCAGAAGCTTGCTGTATGGGTTTCTTGGCTCTCTTGAAAAGCAAAGATGAATGAGGTACATAACAGTATGTCTTAAGTGTCAATCAGACTGTTATCTCCCCTTCCATCCTTCCTTTTCCACTGCTCAGCTGTACTTTTATTTTCTAGTTTCCTCTAAGATATTGTTTCACATAGTTTTTTTCCTTAGAAGCTCAAAAGTGGGAAGGATTTTGTATCTGTGTGTTTAGCTGGTCAGTGGGATATATCTTGAAGGCTCTCAAGTAATTGAACTTAGAAAATCAAGGCCTCCCCTCCCACATATGATTCCAGCACATACTCATATGGCTGCAAGCCCCACAGAAATTGGATGAAGGCTTTGGTTGCTTTTATAAATATTGAGACACAATGCAGAAAATAATGCAGGCCCTGTTTCTGTTGAAGGAAAATCAGCTGAGTTTTTGAGGAAAGACTGCAGAGTTTCCATGTAGAAGCTCTCTGCCTCAGTGGCCCAAGGGGAGTTGTAGCTGGGGTCTCCCATGAGTTATCATATCCTTTGATTTCTTGGTGTGGATGCAAAAACTAGCAAGTGAAGATAACCAAGTGCATGTGGGAATGTAGATTTTCCCGCTTACACTGACGAAGATGAGATCTGCTCTTCTGGTCTAATATGGGCAACCTTCCCACAGAGTCAAGTAACACCTCATAAGATTCTACTCTGAAACTGTATTCAGATGCAGTAACACCTGCTCACAGGTACAGAAACACTTGGTTTGATATTCCCAAAGCTTTTCCTGAATGAAAGACTTGTATAGTCCTTTTCAACCATATTCTATTCTGGGAGATTGTCAGCAAACAGGTGATATTAACCTCTCTGTGTTATTTGCTAGAAAGTCTCTGGAGAGACTAGTTCAAAGAGTCAGCAAAGGAGGAAAAAATTGTCTTGGGTGGTCTTAAAGTTCATGTCTTGTTCATACGTTCTTATTTTTCCCTTTTTCCCCCCTGTTTCTTCATGGGGCTTTATAGCTTTAGTTTGAGAAATGCCTCATTTGATATAAATATTTGGCAGAAGGGATGCTTAGTAAACTGTGTGAAGAACACAACCAAGTTTGTCAATGATGAGGCAGTAGAAAAAGTGTAAAAGGTGCCCTGATGTTTAAAAATATTTATTTCCACAAATGTATATGTATCTTCCATTGTACTGTTTCCTTTTTAACTTTCTTATTCTATACTAGTAATTAGGTTCACTTTAGCAGGGATAGTTCTCTATGACTCAATAAAAGATAAAAAACCTCTAACTGCCTTTTTTTTCTTTTTCTTTTATCCTATGTTCTTGCGATAAACACAGCTATGGGAAGATAAACACTAGTCTTCTCAGCAAATGTCCAGCTGACTGAGAAGAGGTCAGGGTGTACATGAAGTGACATTTCTTAACATTGTTGACCAGTAGTCTGCTTTCATGGATGTTTATTATTTCTATACCTATGAAGACTGGACTCTAGTGCTCTGCTTTTTTTTTTCTCCCAACTTATATTTTATGATCCTAGTAAGAATTCAAAAGCAGGAAAATCTATTAAAGTGATGTGGAATTGATGAAAATTAGGCTTTTTTTTTTTTTTTCCTTCTTTTAGAGTGTATCAAAGTTTTTGCTCTTCTGTGTTAAAGAGCTGTATTTTGTGTGCTCGTGGATTTGGTAATAAAACTGGAGAGTTCTGATGCTGAAGTGCAATAAGGGTAAAATAGGATTAAAATGGACAAAAGTGAGCTTAATTTTCTCATTTACAAAATATGAACATTTCATACGGCTACATTATATAGTACATAATGTGAAATATAATTAATGTTGAATTACAATAGAATTGCTATAAATGTACGAGGCACATGTGACGTCCACCAACACATCAAATAATTTTTTTTTTGAGAATAGACTAGCAATTAGAATGGATGCCAAATGGATTTGTAATGAAGGGGGACATTAAATACAGTTTTAACCTACTTATTGTCACAGCAATTACCTAGATTTGTACTTACTCTAATGTTGGTATTTTATAATAAGTGCTAACACTTTGATCTGAATTTTGGCTGAAAGAACTTTTTTTTTTTGCAAAAGACCAGTGCCTTCATTCCTGTTCTTAACATGATGCAGAACATGACAAACATACATTATATGAGACTGATGCATGAATATTATCAGCATTTTAAATGTCATCCTCTGTGTACGGCAAAATAATGCAAAGAACAGAAGAAATGGTTACTCGAAAGTCTTTCTAATGTTAGCATTTTTTGGAACTTGAGTAATGGGTACTGTAAATCTCAAACCACATAGCACCCACCCCTCTAAAAATTTTAGGGTGTTTTGCCTTTCTTTTCAGGCAAAAAAATGCTTTCAGACTAATTCTGTGAATATTTTATTTATCTGTAAAGACTCCCATGAGAACATCCTTTATGCACTCTGCAAAACACCCTACTATGTGATTTTTATTTGAACGCTAATGGAAACTTTTAAAAAATATTCAAAGTTGTAAAGGCTCTTTGCTTTCAACAAAGTTGGCTGGCAGTATCTTGTGGGAACCAAACAGTTTTGAGAGATGGAAGCATTATCCATAAGCCTTGCCAAAGATATGGTATAGTAGGAGATAGAAATGATGATTTGAAGTTAGTATTGTAAGAGTTTTGTATTCTTGTGAATAATGTGAACACATTGGCAAACTTTGAATGCTTTTGTGGCCATCTTCCTATTTCAGTTTTTATAAGCCAGTAAAACTGTCTTTGCTATGTATAATGCTCATTGGTATTATACAAATATGAGTGTTTTTTCTGCCGAATTATAAAATAGATTACTTTGTGAGGAACCGTACAAGATAAAGAATACCACCACATGAACAAGTTATAATGACTTTACTGTCCAATCTCAACGTAAACAGAAGCAGAATGTTTCTACCTAGGGTAAGTTTATATGAGAGATGACCTTAGATATTATTGCCGTCAAATGAAATGGCAAAGAAAACTATCTGGATTCTATTGCTTCTTTTCTGTTTCCTTTTCCTATTTGCCAAAGTATAGATTTATTTAAATCATTTTTGCAGAACTCCGACCCGTGTCTTTTTCTTATTTTTCTGTCAGGCATCTTTTTTTTTTTTTATATAGCTTTCTTTATTTTTTTGTTCTAATCTTCCCACACATTCCACTCTGTCCTTTGAAAAGCTTAATGGCATTGCGCTTTGCTGTTGATTGTTACTTTTACAGAAAGCTGTTTATTTCCTCTTGGTACATTTTCAGCAAAAAAAACCCTGTTCTTTTTTTGTTTGACCATGACATTGCTTATTGTGTTTATTAAACAATCTATGCTTGGATTTTCCCTTAATTTCAGAATGAAAAGTAAGACTTCAGTTATTTCAAATAAGTTACTTTTAGTTAAGAGAATCTTATGTATAGATACATACACACACAATCATTTCTCTGCATTAATTTTTGTTGTGACTATGGAGTCTAATGTTTTGTGAGGAATATTTTCCCAAATGTGGGAATACATCAGACTGAATTAAGGCTTGCTATTGTCTGAGTTTCTTTGGGCTTTTTTATCTTGAACTAGTTAAATACAAGCTGTTTCACGTGTAATTAGACTCATATGAGTAATTTTCTGGTGCTTATATGTTGAGACAGCATCCACAGTTCTCGATTATATTTTTAGGCACTCCTTATAACTTTCAAGCTGACCATTACTGACCTTTTTTCAAGCTCATTTGCTGGACTGTGGTCTTTTTTTTTTTTTCCTAGTTTTTTTTGGCATCGATTATTCAGGACTATTTAACCAACCCACACCATGCACACCTTATTTGTACATATGGACATGGGGTCGGCCAAACTTTTTTGCATGGGAAAATGCATAATAGATCAGTTAGGAAGCTCTTTCATCCAAAAATGTAATTGACCATTGGCTGGCAGCATTGCTCTTTGGACCAGGACAGTCCTCTCTTCCTATGCAGAAATGACTGGGAAAGCTTGTGAGGTTTAGTGTTGATAAAATTGCAGGAAGCCTTGGAAAGCTGTGAAAATTCACACGTGCTGCCAGAAAAGCTGCTCCCCCTCTGTCCCCGTGAGGCCTGGCAGAGGACAGCAGTCCATGGGAATTTCAGTTGCAATGCTCTGTCTTGGCTCCTGGCTGAGTAAGCTGTGGAGGCTTTCATGGACAGGTTACCAGTTTGAGTTCTGTCCAGTTCAAAGATATTTTCGTCTAACGATGGGCCAGCCCTGAAGGTGACTGTGTGGCTCGGGGACTTCTACTATGTGTAGGTGCTATCTTCATTAATGACATAGGTGAAGGGATCGAGTGCACCCTCAGTAAGTTTGTAGATGATACCAAGCTGAATGGTGTGGTGACACTCCTGATGGAATGCCATCCAGAGGGACCTCGATGACCTTGACAAGTGGGCCCATAGGAACTTCATGTGGCTTAATAAGAGCAAGCTCAAAGTGCTGCATCTGGGTTGGGGCAATCCCTGGCATCAACACAGGCTGGGGATGAACAGATGGAGAGCAGCCCTGCCGAGAAGGCCTTGGAGGTGCTGGTGGATGAGAGGCTGGACACGAGCCAGCCATGGGCACTCACAGCCCAGAAAGCCGAACATGTCCTGGGCTGCATCCAAAACAGCATGGCCAGCAGGGTGAGGGAGGGGATTCTGCCCCTCTGCTCTGCTCTGCTCTGGTGAGACCCCGCCTGCAGTGCTGTGTCCAGCTCTGGGGTCCCCAGCACCGGAAGGACAAGGAGCTGTTTGAGCAAGTCCAGAGGAGGTCCACAAAAATGGTTAGTAGCACCTCTCCTACAAGGAAAGGCTGAGATAATTGGGATTATTCAGCCTGGAAAAGGGAAGGCTTACAGGTAGCTAATTGCGGCCTTCCAATACCTAAAGGGAGCCTACAAGAAAGATTGAAAGAGACTATTTACAAGGGCATGTAGTGACAGGACAAGAGGGAATGGCTTCACACTGAAAGAGGGCAGGTTTAGATTAGATATTGGAAAGAAATGCTTTACTGTGAGTGTGGTGAGGCACTGGAACAGGTTGCCTTAGAGAAGCTGTGGTTATCTCATCCCTGTCAGTGTTCAAGGCCAGGCTGGATAGAGCTTTGACCAACCTGATCGTATGCAAGGTGTCCCTGCCCATAGGCAGGGGGCTCTGAGCTAGATGATTAAGGTCCCTTCCAACTCTGACCATTGTATGATTCCATGATCGATCCCAAAGGGGTCTGATTTCACATGGGGGCTTCTGCTGAGGGTAGCACATCAGTAGCCAAAACCTCTGTACTCAGTAAGAGGTGTGAGAGTTGCAGTGCTGTAAGAACCATGCACATGTGTTCAGAGCAATACAGCCATTATTTTTAAGCTTTGTGTAGTTGGTGCTTCATGGTATTTTAGAGTCTGACCCATCGTTTGTGGGTTTTGGGAACTAAAAATCCGAGAGTGGTCTATAGAAAAAAGTGCAGCAATGGTTTTAAGAGGAAGATTTGGTCTCTGAAGGATACTGCCAGTAGCTGCCCTGAAGGAGAAGTGAAAGAGAGAGCAGCTTTTCAGAAAAGGGATGGTTACATCTGGTGGAGGGCGGAAATCCGTCTGTCTCTTAGAAGCTGACCTCAGAGTGGAAGGTGGCTGGCGAAGGAGGAGTATCTCAGCAAAACTACGTTGACCCTGGCAGCTGAGAGTTGAGGAGAGCCTATTTAAAGAGAAGCATTCATTTTTCACTTGCCGCAAGCAAGTGGGATGTTGCAGAGATGATGTTTGTTTAGTTGAGGTGGATAAATATCTGAGCAGTTTTTGCTGTTTTTCTGCATCTATGTGTGGCTTGATGTACACAATAACAGTTAAATAATTCTCACTGCAGAGCCCTCCTGCTGATTTATATGGTGTTCCATACCACACTAATGTCTTGTATTTAAAATAGAATGTAGCTAAGAAGGTTACTAAGGTTAAAAGATAATGTAATATGCACGGATGCGAGTTAAACAGAAGGAGAATCTGGCAATTTATATTGCTGCAATCTCATATCCAGTATAGATTTGAGGATGGCCAGAATATGGCTTTTTGGTCTTTTTTCACCAAACACACCATCCGTGTTTATAACTGTGTTAGGTAATGACAAGCTTTCTTGCTTACATTGAGGCCAGCTTGTGAGATCCTTATGGTTTCATTTCTCCTGAAGGCTGTGAATGCAGTTTTGTTCTACCATAGAATTTAAAGTGTTAAAATGGACAGATGTTGAGGAGCACGTCCTTCTCTTATGTAGGATAAAAATGAGGAACAAACTATTTGTAAAATTTTCTGTGTGGCTCCTATCTGAGTTTGTTTTTTATTTTTTTTTGTGGAAGAACATGATTTGAATGGCCTGGAGGAGAGTTTGCAGACAGGAATGGATTCAAACATTCTGAGCACTGAACAAATTGGTGTTCCGTAATTAAGCTCTTGTCCTTTGGCTTAGTGTGTCATTGCATGAGTGTCTGAGACATCTTGACCCTGTCTAAGAGGAAATGCTGCTTTGGGAACTGGCAGGTTTGCCTTTCAGGAGCCAACAGGGAAAGAGACCTCCCCAGAGGTACTGGGGTGATGCTAGAGAGGTGCGCTTGGGCAGTCACTGAGCTGTGATACATCTGAGTGGGGAATATTTCCAATTAGAAAGGCAGATTCTGGTTCAGAAGTAATGGCAAAACTTCAGGACCTGAGATACAAAAAACCCTGTGAAACAGACCTGTATTTGTGGCACGGCAATCTCAGTCTCTGATCTAGGATGGTAGTACTAGTAGTATTTTAGCTCTTGTTGTGCATATGCTCTGTAGAAGAGTCACGGTTGACAATCAGGTACAAGGTAGCGTAGTTTTCATCCTTAGAGTGTGGGTGTGGTACAGGCTCCTGCACACAAGCTCTTCACCTGCCTTCTGCCAGGCAGCTCAACAGTAGTTTGGGAAGATTCACTTCAGTGGTACATGATGATGCCTGTATTGTGTATAATAATGAGTTTGGGATTTCTTAAAAAGTGTTTTTCTTCCTGCTAACCACTTAAAGCTTACCTTAAAGGGATTTTGGTGAGCGTAGTTGCTGCAAGCACATGCTTCTCACCCGAACTGGAAAAAGCATTGTGGGTTTTGTGATTTCAAAAAAATTAAGAAAATTAGAGGAGTACAGAGCTGGTCCAGAATTTACTGTAATGACACTTTCCTTACTTTGTAGGCATAGACCTGGGTCTGTTTTTTGTCGTCAAAAAGCACTATCTTTTCCAAAGAAAGAGCCAAGCAAAACACTCTTCTGCCCACTTAATTTCAAAGAACTAAATGAACCTGCATCTAGCAACTGAACAAAGTGATGGATGTCATATAATTGCAGCTTATGGCTGAAGTGTTTTGTAAGCTTTCTGTGCATCACATGTACAGAAGAGATGAGGCATGCATTCTGCTTAGGTGAAAGTGTATATATGTATATATATAAACATGGGAATTGATGCAATGCAGTACAGGGCCTCTAGAGCTCTCTCTTGCTGCATTTTTCTCTGGTAGGGTTTTGAACTGCTTTCGGAGAAGGGTAATACAAATGTGCTGGTGTTTTGTTGTTGTGGTGGTGGTTTGTGTTGTGTTTTATTTCCTGGGGTTTTTTCGTTTGTTTTTTTAACCCCAAATAGTTTGTACACTACATGCCCAGAGGCACAGGGAGAGGTGAAGATAGTGTTGACTTTGAAAACTTGTCTCTGTAATGCATCAGAATAGACATAAGCACTAACTTTTATTAGTCAACATTATGACAAATCCCACAAATAAAAGAATTAACTAGAGTCTACTGCAAAAGGGAAACATTTCAAAGTTCAGAACTAAAGTAAGTAAAAAAAAAATCATAGAAATTAAAAAGAAGGAAACTGGGGTAATGCAATAGCATAGCCTTTTGGGATTTAAAAAAAAAGTAAGATAAGCACTAACATACCAGTGAAGATATGTATCAATAGAGTTGTTGTGACAACATCCTCTCCCCCTTTCCCCAAAAAACCATACAAAGGAAGCACTACTAGGAAGAAAAATAATTCAGTCATTTTAGATGAAAGCGCACAAACAGCACAAACATAGTAAAACAAGAAATTGGAAAATGTGTAGAACAACCATATAGGAAAAGTATATTATATTTGTTGTGGACAAAATTGGAAATTTCTTTCTTAATTGTTCGCTATTCTGAAGAATGCACAATTATTGAAATGCTACAAACTAAGAGGCAACAATTGGTATCCAGTTCCACGGAGATGTTTGTAGTCCAATCAGGCAATGGCTAGTTGTCACAAAACCTAATACAAGAAGACATTTTTATACCATATAATAAGCAAAGCCTGACCAGTAGCGTGCAGATGTCATTGCAATTTTGGTTCTGAACATAGTGAGAACATTCTTTCTCTGCATGTCTCTTCACGAAACTTTGGCCTTCCTCATGCTGTCTAATCACCATAGAAGTCAGGAGTCTTGATTAAGCTACAGAGCCTTTTATATGGCACAAAAATCAAGCATTTGCTGGGAGGGCCTTCCTCAAATATAGAAAGTGTTCTTCACTTCATCTTGCCTTGCCAATAAAGTATTGGCCTAATGGGAAAACTGCAGGACTTCTCTTTTTACCGTTGGCAAAGAGGTGATGGATTGAGTTGTGAGAGGCAAGTGCATGATAGAATTTCTGTTTGTTTGTACATTTTAGTTGAAAATGGCTGAAATATGTTAAAAGAGCATAAGCTGTCAGCAGGGATTGTGTGTTTCTGTAGGGCTTTACCAAGTGGGAAGCTGGAACATATTCCTTGTGTCACCTGGAGGTACTCGGCTGCTTTCTGACCGTCAGGTGGCTGACCTGTTGTAGGTGGCCGCTGGCATCCCAGACTGGAGGAGAGAGAGGCTGTGGCACTGGGCTGCAGATATGTGATGAACAGCCTGTGGGCAGAGGATCCTGGTTGGGGCGAGTCTGTCTTTTGAACCTTGCAATCAGCATGCGGTCTCTGTCAAGTCTGAAATACAAATACATATCGTGTTGGCAAGGCTGTTAGTCTAGCAGAAAGTCTCAATAGTCTCTCTTAAAAGCATTACGTTTCCTCAATTCTCTTTTAAATCTAATCACCAAGGAAAAACATGAAGGGGCTTCTAACACCTTTACTTCTTTCAACCCTACAAAATGCAGCCTTAATTATTTCAGGTCTTATAACTGCAACTATATAAGAATGGCAACTTCTNCCAATATATTTTCTGTGTTGCATATCCTTTCTGTCCAGGCTGGAAAGAAAAATTTGAGATTTTTAGTATTTTTGGTTCCAATTCACACTCAAAATGTTTGTGCTTGAAAGCCTCTGTTTGGAATATTAGATGGGCTTCTGGTTCTGCAAACGAGCAGAAAAGATTATGCCACTCATAAAAAGGAAAATCTCGGAGCTTATCAGGTCCTTGTCTAGAACTGACTGTCACTTAAAAATCCAATTAAATCCCCTTAAAACCACATTACTTTCCCTGAACGTAATTTCAGTGATTGTATCTGCCAAGTTTTGTATAGATAGGAGATACTCCTTGTCAGTGAGAATGCTGTATTTTCCTTAGGGCTTGGCCCAGGAATGAGTGGGTGTCCGGGGGGTGTCTTTTGTGTCCCATGCATAGGGCATCAGCACAGAGGGGGAAATTTTGCTGCTAGCTTTTGGAAACAGCAGCTGTTAGTCTTTCTGAAGCTTTGAACTATATGCTAAGTGAGGAACAATGTGATGCCATAGCAACCCTAACTGGACAGCCCTTTTTTTTTGCCGTGCCACCCTTGCTAGGAGTGGACAGCAAAGAAGCTTGATCTCCTCTTAGGCCTGGAGTCATCCCATCCACCTTCAGGCATGCAGCTGAGATAACTTCTGGTGGTTTAGCTGCAGAAGTGGTGCAGAGCCTTCCAAGGGGTAATTCAAGCCACCAGACCACACCTAGAGATAGCTCCCTTTCCCTGTCTGACTGACCAGAAAACTAGGCTAACTTTGTTCTCTGGCTTAGGTGAGTCAGCAACATGCCTGAAGTAGGAGAGAACCAATCTGGGAGTCAGCTGGGGCACCACAGTGGTCACAGGTGACCAGGGAGAGTAAGAGGAGTGGTGATCTCGTGGGCATTCCCATCAGCATCAGCACAGCAGTGTTTGGTGATGCCAACATGGGGGATGAGTGCTGGAATGTTGGGCTTGCTTAGCAGCTCTCAGGTGGCACTGTGGCCATGTCCAGCTGGTTGAATGTGCCTGTTCTTTTTGGTGTGGCTATGCCATGCCTCCTTGCCAGCAGAGACTCGTTCAGTCTGTTGTAAAACAGGTCGTGTCCAGTGCCGCAGACTGAGGAATGGACTGAAGCATGAGGGGATGTCCAGCTCTCAGTTACATATTTCCTTGTAAGGCCACACTTCCTGTGTGGCACTGAAGGTGAACCACAGAAAAACTGACAGTCTGGAGGCAGTGAATACAGAAATTTATGAGGCAAATCCCCAGAGTACAGTCTGTTAGTACTGTCACCAGGGTTTCTGCTCTCTTGTTGATCTGATTTTCAGTTACATGTTTGAAGAAGCTCTATGTTGGCTCAAATATTTTCTTTCTCAGACGAAGAATATTTAAGAACCACTTAAAGGTTCAGATGGATCCGTAGTTGCACTTGTGTTCTGGACCTCAATATCCTCCGTTAGAGGAGAGGTTTCTAGCTAAGACTTTTTCAACTGTGTTATTAAATACTACTATTTTAAGATCATGTTCTGTAAGCATAGTATTTTATTAAAACATGATTGTGAGCATGGAATAAATGATATTTTTTTGGGAAGTACATGACTATTCAGTTGGAACCAACTGAGGATGCTACTTTTTCTTTCTGCAATGAATACCTTGATCATTCTCAATCAGCTTGTAGTTAAAGTGTGGCTATTATGTCCCCTTGAAGTTTTTTTTTCCTGAAGTTGCTAATTATGTGCCCATCAGAATAATGGAAAGAGTAATTATCCTTATAGTGCTTAGTGACATTGAAACCTCTATTATTCTGTGATTGGAGCTGCATAATTAGAGATAATTGCTGCAACTGTATTGTCTGTTCAAATATAGCTCTACAATAATTACCTTATTTTAATTAAATATGTTTGGGATTTAAGTGGATCTCTCTTCATTTACTCTACTAAACAGAAACTTCATTTAGGTATAAAAATGCTTTATGTTGCAAACTAACTACTGATTCAACACATCACCTATTGATTTTGCCTAATGTGATTTTACTTGTTCTGTTTGAAAATCACTCAAATTCAGTTAATTAAATATATACAAAAAAAAAAGCATCTCTGTGTCCCAAGGCTGGAGTTCAGAATGAAAATCTCGAAAATCTCTTGTTGTAGAGCTCTAAGACACTGTCTGAAGACTTCAACTTTCTAGAAAAAAAAGTATGTTTTCCATGTGTAACCAAAAGGTTTTGTGAACCTCAGAAGTTTAGTTTTTGAAAAATTATTATCGTATGTCTTCCTTTAATCAGACTCTGAGAAGCCAGGTGCTTTGTTTGGGAAAGTAAAGTTGGCCCAGATTTAGCATCCATTGAAGATATGTTCCGTGCTTTCTGATCTCAGACCGCTGCTGACCTGAGTGCTAGGGAGGGTTTGTGGGCTGATGGCCTTTCTTCATCCCCTCACATGGGTTTATGAAGGGCTCCTTTTATCAGCTTTGTCATGCTTGATCTGAGAAGGTGTTGGGCTGCTCGCTTGTGGAGGGAACATCTGAGGCTAATAGCCCCTGACCCCACTTTTGCTTAGAAATGCCACCCACAAACAAAATTTACTGTGTACTACGTACAGGTATGGCAAGTGGAAAAGTGTACACAGTGACTCTAAATGGAGCTAATGACATGTGTGAAGGACTTGGGTATCCTGAGAGACCTTTCCTTTAAGATGTGACACTTTGCACTGACTTTCAGTTAGCCTTAATTAAATGCAGCTCCTTTTAGAGTTTTGGTAATACCTTCTGCTGAACAGAGTTGTTCAGGTCACAGCTGGACAGTGAAGGTCAGTGCAAACAGTATTCGCTGGTACTAAAATGCTTAGTGGCCTAAAAAAAAAAAAAAATTATTTTTTCTGGGATGTTTGAATCACTGCTGATTGGAGCTGGTCAGTGTTTTTCAGGTAGTCGGGGAAACCCAGCATAGTTCCTTGCTGTGAATGACAGCAGAGCTAATGATACTTTGGGAGTTTCAAGTTCATCTCCTCTTTATTTCAGCATTTACAAGATCAACTCAGGATTCATGTAAAATGCAGGAGATTTAACTTTCAGCAAAAGGAAAGCGGGAAGTTGCAGGGAACAAAATCAAGATAGTAAACCTTCCACATGAGTACTGATGTATGACCTTGTCTAATTTACTCTGGCTTTACTGACAGCTTGAATGCACTGCACTGTGAGTGGGCTGTTCAATCTCATTCTACAGTGCATTAAAGCAATAGTATTACACATACTCAGGCTGAATATTTAGATATATGTGAGTGGTCTTACAACAGAAGGTCCTCAGTTTCGAATGATCATAAAGAGAAGAAAATTGAGTACTATAATGGTATAGAGAATGTACTTTTACTAATGAATTATAAAGCTTTATATTTTGGATATTGATGTCTTATATATAGATAACACTCATTAGGTTCTAGTTGCACAGATAGTGGCGCAAATATTTAATTAATGTGTTTACCACGCAGGTCTAAGTATGTGAGCTATAAATATTATAAAGAGGCAATCTGAGAATTGAAGATTTTATTTCAAAATTTTGTATGTGAAAAGAATCATAATACATATAAGAAAAAGACTTGGAAGGTAGTGATGTTACTTTAAATAATGTCACAAAAATTTGTATTTCTATTCAGGCTTCATTTGCCAATACAGATGGAAGGAGTATTTAAAAGTAAGAAGATGAGTACAAGTTATATTTTATTCTTAAGGGTATTTTCTTTGGTGTTTGGATGTAATTGGGGGAGATGAGTGTCATAATTATATTTCATTCCTGCGTTTGTTTTATTTCGTAAGATAATTGCATTCGACTGTATACTATTTTAATGTGAGCTTCCTCATTATTACTCCAATCTGAAAAGATAAAGGGGTGCTTAGCCTTATGTGTATAATAATATAAATGAGTAGGCTAAACTTTAATAAGGGCAATTGTCTGGGTTTTTTGTTGTTGTTTTGTTTTATTTTTTTCTGTGTTTTTTTGGTGACGTTGTTTTGTTTTTTTAATATTCACATTCTTGCAAAGATTTAATCTTTTCCCTTCACCTTCAGCCCTGAATCACGTGTGATGACCTGATCTTCTTTGATTGAAAAGCATTACCAGAGAAAAGGGCAGTATGATATGTCTTTCAGAAAAACGAAACAGGAAATCTTGATCCCTGTAATTTCTCGTTATTTGTTTTACCACACAGATCATTTATGGTGATACCATTTTTGCCATGAATAGAATTTTTTGGGGGGTTGAAGGTGAGAAAAGATTGGCTCACAGGAGCCAATCCTTCAGATTTCATCCACTGATGAATGGCCTCACAATAACATGTTCTTAGAATCCATTATTGTCTTCAGACAGTCATGAATAATTTGGAGGAAAGTGCCACTTTGTAATTTCTGAGAGCAAGAAAACCTGGATTTACTTCAAGATGGCGCAATAAGGAATTGCTCAGTCCTGGGTAATGTCTGACGTGGAATTTTCCTGGATTTTCCTTTTCCTGGTGGGGGCTCCCTCCTGTAAGTAATAAAACCAATGGACTACATGCTGATATCTAGAAAGAATGTCTGTGATGTTTTGTGACAAATTACTGGCTTAAGTTAGTGGGTTGTGCCTTCCCAGTGGCAAATTACTGGTTAGTAACCAAGAAAGGGAAATAATGACAGTTTCCCTCAAGGCAGTGTGCTACTGAAAGTTGCATTTCCCTAAAGGAGATTTTTATAGCTGGAATTTGTTTGTTGTTTGAAGAAATATAATTTAACTTGGTTGTTTTGCTTTAGGTTTTTGCATCCAAATTCCTGGATTGTAATAGACAATGCCATCAACTATCATTCTGCTTGAGTTTACAGTGACTTCAATGTTGTTTTGAATGTTAACATATCTGTTTACACCAGAAAAGGTGACTAAATATTCAAATTTCTTGCAAGATACAGTGCCCTCAAGGTTATTTCTCTGACTGGTGGTATTTTGGATTAGACTTTTCGTGCATATTCTTCCAAATACTTTACTGCTGCATTACTGTAGTGACATGGTTTTCTATAATATTAAATGAAGTTAGGAGAGGATAAATGGTCATAAAAATACACAGAATTGTAGTTTGAAAGTAACAGCTACCTCCTGTTGTGAAAAACGAAATGTGACCAGCAGAAAAAAAACAGTGACAGGTGGGAATACGATGACTGAATTTTAGCATGAAAGACCCATAGAATTGTCCAAGTCTGTCATCTTTACGTCCTCGTCATAGTTACTGGGGGCTGCTATTATGACTCTCCCAACTCTTCTCTTCTCTGGGCTGATCAAACGCAAATTCCTCAGCTTCTGTTCATAGGTCAAATGTTTGTCTTGACCGTCCCGGTGACCTTCTGCTGAACTTTCCCAGTTTTTCCATGTCTCTTTGCGCTGGGTACCCCAAAGTTGAACCAAGCATCCAAATGCTGGATTGCGTGTGTTGTTCCTGGCTCGATACATCAGAGGTGCATCTGAGCTAAATTATAATGGAATAGGCTGGGGTATGGGTTTAATGAGATTGCTGTGGAAAACTGCATATTTTCTATTCATTTGTGGGGAGGATGCAAGGTTTTTCCTTAGCAAGGGTATGAGAATGAGAGCTTCACAGGTGCCTACAGCAAAAAACAAGCAAAGAAAGAAGACCCTGAGATCCTATGCTTCAGCAGTGGGAGTGTCTTCTGCTTTCTTTTTCATAATGATGAAAACAATAATGAGAAACGGAAACACATTAATTAGACTAGGAGGAGAGTACTCACAATGTTTTGTGATTTCCACCCTCTGCAGGTGTAGTAGTGATTGCTGACACCACTGAAACATGTTCTGTTGAGTGAAACTCCTGTTTGTAAGGAGAGCTAAAAGGGACTCTAAGCATTGATTTAAAATCCTCAAAATGAGACCGGGCTGTTGGACAGACTCTGGTCTGGCCTCTTAAGCATCACCTGGCAGGTTATTGAAAATTAAATACAGCATTGAGAAACAAAATAATCCTTTAAATTCAGTTGGGAAAATACATCTACTTGATATAAAAATGTTACACAAGTATTTTTTTTTCTATTTATTTTAATTTAGCTTCTCTCTAGTTAGAAAAATCTAGTGTGTTCAAACTTAGAATTTGTTAGTAGTAAGTTTATTTAGAGATAGACTTTTTTTCTTAACCTCTTCCCATTTCCCCTTTAATTAGCGTGATCTGCAGGTTTCAGCCACCCAACTGTGCAGATTATAGTATCTAGTAACTTTTCAGGCAGCTCTGCTGTGTTGTCTTTGGCTGCCCTTAGGGTCTAACATATGGTTTGTTAGGATTAGTCAGGTATTTGTTTAAGAAACTTTTCAAGGGGTTTCAGAAAGAGCAACTTAACATGGGGAAAAAGTGAAAATGATTGCCTGAAGAGCAGACATATCTGCAAATGGAATATTGTGCCTAACAAGATGGTGCAAAAACGTCTGGAAATACTGTGACCTTGGTCATGGTGATGTGAGCACATACATTCCTCTGACTCACTCATGCTGAAAAGCTATGATTTTTTTAATGAACCAAATCCTTCCCATGCTTGCAATTAGTGTTTATTCACTTCAAATAGTGTTTGTCCCCTTCAAAATCACACAATGGTATTATTCTATCAGCAGTAAAATACGTGGCTCCAGGCTGTTGAGTTGAAGCGGGTAATATGGTGAGCATTTCTTTTTGATGCTATACTCCTGGTTTTCTAATGACAGGAGCCAAGAAAGCAGCCAGGGGACAGATTTTAGAGAACAAAAATCTGTGGAGAAACAAGACTCCAATGTTAAGTTGGTGCTATAGTGACAAGCAGTATCCAAATCTCTAGCTACTGCAAACCAGTCTTTGCGGGGTTTAAGGTAGAGTTTGAGGCTTCCATCAAGTAGATCTTGTGTCCCTCATCACAGCTGGATCATCAGCCTGTTCCTTCCCTCCAGTTCATTTCCGTACTGCTTCTGAGCAACTTTACCTATCGTCCTCGTTTCGAATGAAAATGGTATTAGAGAAAGTCAGCTTTGCATTTCTTTCTGTTTCCAGAAATTGAGATTTGGGTAGGAGAAGCAGAAAGTGCTCTCTAAGCTGGCCCTGTGCTTTGCATCCAGTGAAATGCACTTTGGGACAGTGTAAATAGCTGCTTTTCACATTGCTCTTTCTCATTTACTTCTGTTTGTTGTTCTTTTCCTACAATGATTTCACTCTACTTTTGACTGCAGATAACAGCAGAATGGAGTGGTTTCATGAGGGTCTTCTATGATGTCTCCCAAGGCATTACAAAGACATAGATACTACAAAATTGTCTAATTTCATGCCCCAGAAGATTTGAGAATTGAGCAATAAACATATAATTAAAATAGTTAAACATGGTGGAATTTTTTTCTAGAGTTTTTATTATGTTGAGGAGTGACAATAAATTCCAGTGTTTCCACTCCCCATCCAACATCTCAAAAAGTTTCAGTAAAAAATGCTAAAAATATTTTGCAAATTGTCGGACTATGAGGAAGAAAAGCAATAAGCAGGTAATGCAGAAATCCAGTTGTCTTATTTAATTTCTTCAGACTTTCTGTTTCTCTGGTTTTCATTATTTATTTAGATGATAATGTTTATGGAATATAGAGTATTTTGTGGTGCTAATACCAGCAACATCAGGATTAAATTCACATCAACATTGTATAAGCTGAGAATGAGGGAAAGTGAAGAGCATGTGTGGAAACAACAAAAAAAAGCTTGGCTTCAGCTATTGGCAGCATTGATAGAAAAAAGCCTGTTATTCTCAAACAAGTACAATATGAAAGTGCAGAATTTCCTATGACAGATATGCCTGATAATATTCTTAAAGTGTAACCCCAAATCTCAGATAATGAGATTTGGTCATTAAGCAAGGAATCTTGAAAACTTTATCCTTAGAAAAATGTTAAAATTCCTGGAACTAAGAGCACAGGAACAAGTTCAGAAGAAATGAAGACAATGACAAGAAATCCTGCAGTGGAGTGTAAGCAGAGCAGTAAGTAGAATAGTCGAAAAATAAAGAGAGATCTCTGCCCAGAATTTTTTTTCTGTAATGATTTCTCAAATGTAAAATACAGTTCCTCAGTTTCAATTTTAGTTAATAGAATTAAAAATGAGTGTTTTCACTTTATTTGATCCAAATTTAACTGTGCAATTGAGTTGAATGTTTTTAATAACTAAAGTAAACCACAGCTGTCTATCAGTTGCGCTTTTCTTTGACATCCTGATCTTATGAGTTCCCTGATGGACTGTGCCTTCTGTTATGATACTTATGACACAGTACTTGTGGATTTCAGATGCCTGTGTACGCAGTGTGGATGGAGTCAACTACTTCAATGCTGTGGAGAGAAGGATTTGCTATCCCAGGCAGAGGAGCGGGGTAAAAAGGGGCACAGATTTGCAGTGAGCACGCTGAAAAGAACTGTCACTAACTTGCAGCTATCCCTGGGGTTTTGAACCAAAATGCATCAGCTTAATTTTTTGAAAGTTACAGAAATTTAGTTGCAGAATGAAATTCTGGCAATTTCGTGCTTCTGTTCTTTAGATTTTTCTTTCTGATCTGAAACAGAATGCTGCTTTGAAATGTTGTGACTACACCCAGCTCCTTAAAGAAAAAAACCCGTGAAAATAAATGTAGAAATACGGCTGATCAGCAGCATAAAAATGTCATGAACTGTTCGCTGAGCTGAAAGTAAGACTCAGTGTATTTGCGCATCCCTGGTATTCACAGATCATGAGTACCCAGACAAGTGCAAAATTGTCTAATATACACAGAGCCTGTCTATTGCAGCTTCTTGTATGAGATTTTCTGGAGCAAGAAATAAAATTTGATTTTCAGTGAAATAATTGTAAGGAATTAAAACAGAGGTTTGTGAAGTGAAGCCATCTAGTCAGTAGTCAGGAACAACAGCATAAGATTGAAATGATGTGCCCCAGGACTTCGTCTGTCACATGAACTATCCTTGTAATTGGTTGCATAAGTCTTCATAAAACTCTCCATTGGAGGTACGCTAGTGTGAACTGTAATTGCGGTTTGTTAACATGGAATTTACAAAAAAAACCAAATAGATAAATGCCTGAATAAATTATTCTCAGTGATTATTTATTCTCCTTGTCAAACACATTGCAAAAGAAACTTTGAAGGAGACTGTAGTGGAGAATTTTACTCTCATCAAACACTGATAAAAGTGATTTCTTTGTGTTTCTAAATTGAAAAAAAATTACACTTATTCATAACAGGTTTTCATAGGTCTCTGAAATTACCATTCTATGATAGTAATGCATTGCTGACAGCAAATTTAGTAATGTGAACCTATTAATCCAATTAGGGAGAAAATCTACACTCTTTTTTTCACTCAACAGAGAAAGAGCATAAGCAGGTATAATATTTCCACGCAGGTTGTTATGTACAAATACACACAACTATGTTATAGAAGAAGGAAATCGCTGCATTTTCTACCTCAAACTTATTCTATGGCTATACTTTTATTCCTGTGGGGTGGTTTTTTTTGGGTTTGCTTTTTGGTTTTTTTCCCCAATTCCTATTTAACTTGTTGAAAGGGTTCACATCTTTTTGATGCTCATCTAGGAACTAATAAGATGAGAGGTGCTATAAAAAGTGTTAACACATTAGTAGAATTACACTGATCTCAAAAGCTATTATATAGAAGAGAGCTGTATAAGAAGAGGCTTGTTGATTTTCAATTACTATTCCACATATGCTCATCAGGGAAGTTATTCTATTGTTTAAAAATAGGGGTTTAAAACAGGGGGCAAAAATGCTGTTCTGAAAATGTTATACCTCTCTTGCTCATATTGCTGTTTCTTGCTGATTGTGTGCCAGAAAGCCAATATTTTTGATGATGGACCTTTCAGACTTCACATTTTCTTCTTCCCAGGGTAGTTTTATATTTTTTGAAAACAGAAATATAGTGTTTTCTGGCAGATAGCGAAGCCTGATAAGTTTGTTCAAAACCACAAAGGATTTAAGACAGATTTTGACTTCCAAATTTCAGGGCTTTCAGGTTTATTTCTAAAACTAAAATCATAAAAATATCTGGTTAGTCAGGTTAGTCTGGTGTAGACTCGTAACCTGAAATTCTTTTTCCTTTGTTAATTAAAACAACTTTTTATAGGGTTTCCAGACTTAAATATGAATTGTTGCTGGCATATTCAGATAACAAATCTTATAGTGCACTGTGTCATAAGTGGTGGTATTAGAAATCTCTGTTATGCAGAATTCTGTCTGGAAGATGTCATTGGTCTGGTTCTAGGCTGGATGAAGTTTAGTTTGTCATCTGGCATGAATATGTACATTTGGATTGTTCATTTTGAACAAATTATTTCACTTTTTGGGGGTTGTTTCCAAAAGGGGCATCTAAGTATGCTCAGTTCTGTTGTGATGGGAGCTGCTGGTTCCAGCACCAGGGTCATGGTTTCAGAGGCTTGAGTAGGTTTGGGTTTAGACAGGTCACTGTAAAACTGCTGCAGCACTCAGATACACCGTAGGCTGTGGTATCAAGAGTTGAGGCTGTTGCTGGTGACTGAACACACCTGAGTGACTGGTAAGGCAGGAGGACGGCGGGTGCAGCATCAGAGTGGGTTGGTACTGTGATTATTATTATTGAAGCCCCAGTGGGTTGGTTGCTGCTGTGCTCGGTGGGGGCTGATGAGCTGGGTTTGTGATCACTGTCTGTAGCTGCTGCACATATTGGGTTCTGGGTGCAGGGAAAAAAGAAGAAAGTGAACTTGTTTCTCAAATAAGCCAACAAAGTAGATATAAGCTTGCTTTCTTCAGAGTATGGCAAGGATACTGATGTGTGATAAAAATTTCAGGCTGGGCTCTGAGCTCCTAATTGGACCTTCAGCCAATAAACCTGCTTAATTAACTAGACTTTCATCAAGCAAGGAGCTGAGCCATGATGTAATCATTCTTCTAGTGCACTTGTCTAGAAATAGTCCCTGGAGGTGGTACTAGTGTCTCTAAGTATTTGGGATGGACTCACCTTGTCAGGTTTTTCACTCCTTTGTTTTAGGTTTAGACATATCCATTGGGTTCTGTGCTTTCCCGTTTGCCATGTCCTGTTACAGACAAGTTTGTGCAAGAAGAGAACAACTTCTGTGTTGCATTGTGAAATTCCGTTCTTAGCAACGGCTGGATAGCCATGCACATGCTTTATATTAGAGGATTTATAGCATTTTTATATTTCACGATTAAATATTCCACTTTTCTTGATGTAAGACTCATGAAGAGAGAATGATATAGGAAATCTGTCTGGCATCACTTATTTTTGTGTACTTAAGTTTATTACACTGTGTATGTACTCTTAGCAGGCTGATCCATGACTGAAGATTACCTTTCGATTTAGGTTTTTACGAACCAAGCTGCTTGCCTGCCTGTATTTTAGTGTGCTAACAAGGTATACTCTTAACAACATTTATTTTTATGAACACCTGCAATTCTTTTTTGTTGGGATTTATTCTGTTGTGATGCATCTTTTTGCTAATACTTCTCTCTTCAGGATAGTGGAACGGTAAAAGTACCGATGCAAACTGGTATTTGGGACTCGACCTTGTTTATATAGCCATTTAGACCTTGAGTCAAAAATCTGCAGGCTCATGAATTAAAATCAGACCAAGAAACTACCAGAACTCCAGAAACAGGAAAGCTCACACCAGAAGGCCTTCAAAGTTTCAGATCACATTGCCTTTAGACTTTGATGGTGATCTGAGAATAAAGAAGCCAAATCCTGCTCTTGACCCTGAAATGCTGGATGAGTTTTGAGTATTCTGTCTTCCTGCCTGCTGTTCGCTATGTCTGTTTAGAGTACAAACTTTGGGGGGCAGGGGCTGTCAGGAATATGTAAGGCAGGTCAGTGAGCATGGCAGACTGAGAATCTCTGCTGAAGACTCCAGGAATTGTAAGGCTGTGGATTTCTATTAGGATTTGATCCAAATTAACAGAGTTGTTGCTGATCACTAACATATTATTTTCTTCTCTTCTCCTTGCTTTGGACTGTGCCATGTGTCATTTTTTTCAGCTTTGGCAGTATCTAATTACATGTTTAGAACTTGCTAAATCAGCAAAAAGTAGTCCAAGGAAGGAAGAAAAGGAGTATTTTTTAATGCCAGTGTGACAGTGGTCTGGGAAAGCTTTTCTGAGTGATTGAGGAAGTCTGAAAAAGAAGAAAACAACAGGATTGTTAAGAGAGGAAGAATAAAACCTGCTTTCAGCAGAAAACTCTTAGTTCAGCTCCACTATAACAATCAATTGTGTAATAGGGAATGATGCATTCGTGTTTCTCTCCATTTTGGTAAGTAGCTTCATGCAGGTCACTAGAACATTGACAGCATAAGGTAGCGGTCTAAACTCTGCTATTGACACATGAGGCATTAGTGTGAATATATTTCAGCATTTGATAGTAGCAATGTAGCTCTCTCTTTTCCACATCCCTTGTACTTTCGTCCCGCCTTTGATTTGGAAAAATGCAAAGCAACATGGGAGGCTAATAAGAAAACTCATATGCCAAGAGTTCCTACTTCAATTACTCTGTTGCATTTTATTTGGTGCAGATTAGTGGATGAGAGACAGAAGGAACGGAACACAAATTTTTCAATAGATTATGAATATTTTGCATATTTTTGAGTTTTTACTGGACTTTGCAAATACGAGCAGGAACTTTTTAAAATATCCAGATTTGGAGTTTAGTGACCATTATCACTGACTCACATAACAATTCTGCATGAGTCATGGAGAACCATATGGGTATTTTTCCCTTGACTGCAAAGTAAATCCAGTTTCTGGGAACAGATGCTCCTTTGATGAGGCTCTGCTGACAGAGAGTGGCAGTTCAGCGGTGTTGTGGGCTAGCTATATTCAAAGAAAAAGTCAGCAAACCCAATATGGTATCAAGGATCAGACTGACTTTTACTAAGAGATCAAAGTAGTGAAAAACTACTTTGAAATCTTGCATAGACTGTGCAAATTAAAGGTGTGAGTATGTGTGGTATGATTAAATGATCTGAAGATGTATTTGGGCAAGTTCTAAACAAACGAAGTATAGATAGGGGGTTAGTTCTCCCTGGATTAAATGTCCTGCAGAAAAAGGTAATATAAATGTATGCCTTTGATATTTGACTAAATTAATTTAGCAAGTCAGGAGAGAAGTATTATGCCAATACTGTCAAGGTTGGAGGACTTTTTAAAAAAATACCCATCTAATCTTTTGCTGTCTAAAGTCTTCTGCAAATCTTTGTTTTAAAACTCGAGCTTTTAATAAGTGGCGGAATGGAAAGTCATTGAAAGAAGTGGAAAATTGTGAAGGAAAAGTGTCCAGGAGAGGGGTAAATATCCAGTACTTTGTAACATATCCTCCAGGTGTCATCACAAAGACAAATGAAACTCTTTCTGTCTTTTGACTGAAGTTTGATGAGTAATTTGGTCAGCTCATGTACCACTGGAAACAGTAATACTGTGCACTAGGAGCAACTGTATATTCAGTGTAACAATGTTAACATGTTATTTGTAAATAGAGTGAGGGCCTCAGAGGACAAAATCTGAGTTAGAGAGCCAGGATGCCGGCAGGTGTGATATGAGTGGAATGCAAATGGTAGCAACCTGTGCTGCTGGCACACTCCCAGAAATGAACATAGCACAGTGCCAGCCAAGCAGTCTTTATGGAATTATTGACATTTCTGCATTTCTCCTGTAGATAACACACTCTATTTCTTCTGGTCATTGTGAGGAAGGCAAATGCTGATGCAGATATTATACTGGAACCTTATTTTCTGTGTTCTTCCATTGTGCAGTGCAAGGTAAGCCTGCGTACTTAACGTGACAGTTGCCACTTTCAATTCTTCTATCTTGCTGTTTTACCCTGAATAGAATTGCATTATAACTCGGATATAGGGTAGGACAGCAGAGCTGATTGGGAGCTTGATAGTGTACTCAGTTCTTGTTGGAAGCTGCACGCTTGACAAAACAAAAACATTGTGGGAGTTCGGTTTCCAAGTTCTCCATATTGAAAGTTTTTCAGTTTTAAATTTAATCCAGATTTTTGTTGTTAGAAATATTTGTTAAATTGTACTGAAAAGGCTTAAAAAAAAATTTAGCCTTCTTTGTTTTTTTCCTGCACAGCTATATATGTTTGAGGTTTTGTGATCTTCATCATGTATCTGGGCAGGAAAGCTTTGCCACATTGCTCCTCTAATATGCCATGCTCAGACACTAGAATCAAATTGACTAGGGACATAAAAACGGCTCAGGCACAGACAGGAGTCACAATTCTCAAACCTCAATGCAGCAAAGCTAAGCTAGTGCGAGAGCAGGCAGAGGCAAACAAAACCTTAACTGTGTGAGGAATCCTGGTATAAGCAAGGAGGAGCATTTCTTTATGTTCCTGCAGCTCCATTTGCTATGACACCAACAGCTGCCTGTTACCTGGGAGCTAGGCATTGGATCAGTGTTTACCCTATGAAGCTTCTGATAAATTAAATGCCCTCTAATCTGGTTAATTGTTTCTGCCAATGTATTTAACATTAAACATGCTTTCCTCAAACAATTTGCTGGTGTTTCTTTGGGGGAAGATTGGTAGGCTGAGTAAATCCCCTTTGATGTTTTCCCGAGGAAGGTGCTGTTGTCATCCTGAGTGTTTCTAGCTTAATCCCCACACGACCTCAGGGCTCTTTCTGTGAGGCAGTAACAATCTTTTGCTAAGTCTCTATGATAATCCTGTACATATGTAGAAATCAGTACTGAATGCTCCAGCATCATAGGCAGAAGCTGATATCTCTGTGATGAGGTATTTAGCAATATGATACACATCTCTGATAATAGGTAGGTGTAATGACAACACCTAGAGATAAGAAGTAGTAGGGTAATGACACCACACTCATTTTGCCTACATAGAAAATAGAGAAAACATGGGAAAACAACATATTATTCTCACTAAAAAGCCCTCAACCTACATTTGTGCTATCATTTATTTAAGTAAGTGGCTCTTATAAAATAAACAAGGCAGAAGTATAAAGCACAGGGTAAAGAAGATGTAAAAATATAACAACTTCATGGTGACGTTGTCCTAAAATTACATCTTATTAATGCTTAGAGAACTTTTCAGTTTGGTAATTTCAGCAGGCTTATAGTGCAGTCACTGAGCCTGAAAGAAGCACATTGTCTTGATTTGGAGAGGAAGTTCCATTTTGCAATTTCAGTCAAGAGAGAAACACAGCTTTAAAATTTCTGACTGAGTCAGTTGTATTTTCTGTTAATGAGTGCAGGTGAAATGAGTGGATGGAGCCAATGAAATACTGAACCATTACTGTTCCTAATCCTTTTGAGAACTGATATCTGGATTTAGAACCATTATTAGTAAACTATTACTTTTTATTAGAAAAGTTTGTATTACTATGCCTACCCACAGATGCAGAGGAATGTTACATGTGCCACTCTTGTGGTATTTATTGATTTATTTCAGCAGAAGTGACTGACTTGTAAAGAAAAGTAATTCCGAAAATGTAATCAATTTTTTGGTATAACATATCCATAGCAAGACTGTGATTTAATAAAATATATTTCTAATTAACACAGATTTGGGGTTTTTTATAATGAAACTTGATTTTTTTGTCTAACATTCTAGAGTTTGCTCTAAATATAGTCTATCTTTAGCAATATTTTCTAATGATTGTCCAAAATAAATCACGTAACAATGCATCTCTTAGATTTTATAAGTGTGCAAATACTTCTAGCTTTTGAAATTTGCAAATATAAGACTCTACTAATCCTCTGTCCATTAAATTGTGTTCATCATGCTACCTAAAAATAGCGATGTTCAGAACAAATAAGCATTAAACTTATGTTTAATAAGTTTATATAACTTATGTTTAAAAAGTGTGAGTGATGTGAATTTTGTTACATTTAAAGTTAAATTAGTTCAGTCAAAATTAGCACATATTTTTGTTCTCTTTAGACCATATAGTCAAAGAAATCAACTTTAAATTATCTTTGGTACATTCTCTACATTCTCCACTAGTAAACTTACCTGTCTTTGGACTTCAGTGCGTCTTGAGTCACAGATTGCCATATAAAAGAGAAGCTGAAGTAGAGAAAGAGATGTTTTTACTGCAAGTGAAGAAGATTCATTTGATCTGTAAGCTTTCTTTGCATCATCTCTGATGTTGCTTTTGAGACTGGTGCTTATTACTAATTTCCATAATTTGGCTATATTTGCCATAAACACTTGCGCTTTTTTTAAACTGAGAACATAATTTCTAACTGTTAGGAAGAAGTGACTAGCAGATTTTGATTTCTGGAGGGCAACAATGTTTGGTTTTCCAAGAGGGTGCTGAGGAAAGGTTCCCTGTCCCTGTAGAGTCCTGCAGGGACTGCTGGTAGGTGTTTTGGACTTTAGGTCTGATAACTTGTCTCAGTGTCCTCTACTGTATTGTGTCACATGCTCAGGTTTAGCATTATTTATTCCAGTTCCTACCTCTTATGGCTCCAGGAGTCACTGTCATTGTCACTATGTCTGCTGCCACTGAAGGGCTCCTAACGTGCAGCTGGAACACTGTGGGTGTGAAGCAGGTTGTGTCAATGGCGGTGAGTGTATGCTGCCTCTTCTGCAGCCTCTGCTGCGGCACAAAGAGCAGATAACAGGGTGGGACAAACAGGTGGCTGCAGCCACCTCTGCCAGCTGCTGCTGAGCGTGATGGTGTTTAGAAGCCATTGGCCTTAGGAGCTTTAACTGTCACTGTAATGTCTCATTGCCTCTTGATGTGTAGCACTTGGAGCCTTCTCTTCTTTTGTTTGGAGATTTTACCTCACTGTGGAAACATTTAGAATTTTAAGGTGTATGTCCAGTAAAGTCAAGATATAATACGTTAGAGTGTGATGTAAAATCACGTTAGCTGAAGTGCAGTCAGCTCAGCGTGGACCCTCTCATTCAGAAGCAAAGTACCCATACAGGAATCTAATGAGCTTTAGCTAATGTGCTTTCACTTTGCAGCAGTCTTTAATTAGTCTTTCCATTCCCTGTGTCTCCTTATCAGTGCAGACTTCAGATCTTATATATCCTTATGTATCTAGTGCATACTGTATGTTACCAGAGAGTTGAGGAAGAGTACAGATCTGCACAGCCCCTTCCAAGCAGACAAACATATTGCTATCTCCTCTTACATGTGGTTTGCTTTAAAATGCAATTAGGTTCCCTCAGTGGCCATGTTGTATGCTCTCTATATACAGCTCTGGAAGTTGATTTAACTTCAGTTATTAATCTCAGCAGCTGTTTATGGTATTGTGTAGCAAAGCCATAAGAAATAAAGATTATCCCTTAAATAAGTGTAAAGATATGCAGGATTCTCATAACAGCCTAACCACAGGTATGCTATACTGCTGTGTAATAGACCCTACACTTAGAATAAAGTTTAAACTATCATTTCTCTACCACTATTTTGTGGGATTTCTTTTTCTCTGAATTGCCAGAAAAGTCAAGGTGATCAGAGCTTTCCCTGATGGCTCAGAAATCTGGACATAAAATTAAGATAAGCAAACTAACCCCTGCTTAAAATTGTTTGTCTGTGTCATAACATTAACATCTTTTACGCTGGGGGGTGATGCCAATATTTGTGAGATAATAACAAACACTTCTGCGACCACAAGTTTGTGACAATTTCTGTCCCATGGGTGAGAAGTCTGTGAAACTTCTTTAGAAACTTCACTTTATCTTGTGGGTGAAGGTCCAGGGTCCAGCAGAACCTGAGCTTCTACACTAAGCTGGTATCTTCTTTTAGGACACTTTCCTCTATGCTTCTTATTTCCAAGAAACCTGGAGGAACATAATTATATTTGAGTCCTCTGTGTATCTGTCAGATTCTGCTGAAATTTGGTAACAAAAAATTAATGAGGTTGGCAGCACGTGTTATTGTATCGGTGAGAATTCTATCAGTATTGTTGATTCTGAAGGAAACTACATAAAACTTACAAAATGCCTGAGTATGGATAACTCACTGTTCTTTACAAACTGGCCAAATGATGGAGAACATACATTTAAAAAATGTTAAAGGCAGCACATAGACAACAAAGAGAAAAGCAGATGAAGAGCTATTGTGTAATGGGTGAGGGGATTCAGGGAAAAATACAATAAGCATTCAGTCTGTAGCCTGGTTGTATCAGACTATCTTTTAGAGAATTTTTTTCCTATCTCTAAAGTAAAGCAGAAGTGTTGTCTAAATTAAACAAACACATTTAAACTTATAGTCAACTTTAACCAGTCCACTTATATGGAAAAGAAAGAATGAATGAGGTTACAAATACCACCCTCAAAGCAAAAGTATTCAAGGTGCCTGGCCTTGAAGATATTTATATAGAATTTATTATAATATATTGGTGGCTGGATGAAAAAAAATAAGAAATCTCATAATAAATACATTACCTACTCCTAAGATGAAATGGAAGAGTAACAACATTTGAAAACCAAAGAATGTATGGCAAAGTTTCCTTTGTATTATTTTTCTGTTTGGCATGAATTAAATGTCTTTGCTTTTAGAAGTAGCTATTACAGCAGTACTGATGAATAACAAATACCAGGCTTATGTTTTAGAAAGGCACTTGTGATGATTTTGGGATTTACAGACTGTGACCTTGTCTTCCTTTAGCACACATTAAATTGCTTGAAACTATAAAGAAAAGGAGATTAATAGAAGACTTTGAATATAACAGATATAAATTAGAATAATTTATATGCAAAGGAAAATAAAACTTGTCAGATGTGCTATAGTTCTAAGTGCATTAAAAATAGGGCACTGCTGTATTTTTATGTTTGAAGCATTTTAGGAAATTTTGTTGATGATCCCTTGAATTGAGAGGAGATGCTGTCATGAATAAAAAGTTAAGAGACAGAATTATCAGAAAGAGTCTGAAGTTCAGAAATATTCTGATTTAGCTGCTAAATTCACTCTACAATCTCCCGAACTTGCTAGGTTTCAGCAAGCAAGACGATGTCCCACTCAGTTGTCTTGCCTGGGCAAAAAGGCCATTTTGTGTGAGGAAGGTCTCATCACAGGCATAATGAAACTTAAATAATTGATATCTTAACTTGGCCTCCTGAAATATGCTAGTAGGGTGGGAAGAGGTTTTCTCCAGGACATATGATGGAGACAGATCCGTCTTGTCTGACCTTGGCTGAGAGATGTTAAAAGACCCTTTCTTGCTGATTTAGGCTCCCACAGTCTCAATTTTCAGCAGCTGTTGGAGGCTATGCATGGCTATCCCACAATTTACATAATTACTTGACTTATCTCTGAGTCATATGACCATAGGAATATAAAATAATGGACTGGAAAAAAGGAACAAACCCCAGTTTCTTATTCCAGTCATATATTCCTTCTACCATTAGATACAATGATTTCTTCCTGCACTGCGGTGGCAGATGATTCCTTTTGTATTGCTTATGAACAACTCCACATGAGTATTGTTACAGAGATTGAAATCCTTTCTTTCCTAACCTCTAGCCAAATCGTACAAACCTTTTCTTTGGTTTAGTTTGGGATGCCAGGGCTTTTTTGCATTAACTGTCTGGTCTTTCAGACATACAAAAGACCCTGGATTCCCTCTCTTCTGAGATGTTCTTCTGCTCCATGATTATGCATCTGTGTTTATTACACTGACTCCTGTAGCAGTCTGGTCTAAGCCTGTTTCATACCAGATCGAAAAACCTGTAAGCAAAAGAAGAAAATACCAACTTATGGTGTCGAACAAATTCTGAAGGGGGCCATTAATTCTGAAAGTTTCTGGCTAGATCAGACAGCATATTCCTGTCCCTTTTGAAGACTGGATATTGTACAGGAACATAATGAGGTTTATCACCAATATTTTCATAGTTCCCTTCTCAAAGCTCCGTGCTCCAGTGTCTGGATTTATTCTAGATGCAGCCAATCCTTACATAAGACCAAGGCACTCTCTTTTCGATCGGAATGCTTGTTGGACTTTAATCTTTCTTTTCTGCCGGTCTCTGTACTTAAAACTCGACTGGAGCCCATTGAGCTACAGGATGCTGCTGCCCATCAGTCAGCTGAGTAGCCAGAGGCAGTATCCAGAGCCAGAATACCCCACATATGAAAGTGGCAATCACATTTTCCCAGCTCAGTACCCTCACACAGTGGGGCCTGGAGCACTGCACGTGGCGTGATTATGGAGATGGAGTGTTTCTTTTGGAACTCAAGGGACAATGCCACTGACTACAGCAAGTGTATCTCCCTGGATACCATGCTGACTGATAATTTCAAAACAAGATTGAGGATCTGAGCTGAAGTTACACGAAAACCAAAGACTGCAGTGAACTGTAGGATTGTGTTCTGTTCATAGAGGAGGCTCAGTTTCAAGCTACTACACTGGTCTAATCCCGAATTACTTATGGGATTTTCAGTGTGAAAATCTGGGATACTATTTGGCAAAAATGAGGCTAAGGCATTTCTGCTGGTGAAGAGGAAGAAGAAGATGACAAGGTTTATGACCAGCCAGCTAGGGAGGAGGAGCATGGGCCCTCACAGTGGTCAGCATCTCCCAATAGCAGTTCTCTGAGGATTATTGGTAAAGTAATGAATGTTTTTTTCTGCAATGCTTCCTTCAGTGCTAAGCCTTCTGCATTTGCAGTGTATCTCTTCTCAGGTTAGAGATGTTGCAAATGGAAGGGCAGTCATTGCTCCCGTGGGAATGCCGACATCATGACAGAATATCTAGCAAAATGATGAATTGCGTGTGTATCCCCAACTCTGCTTACAGGCTACCTAGCTGTAGGTAGCCCACGCTGAACATGAGACAAATCAGTTCAAAGCATGGCTGTATTACCACAGGAAGGATTGTTGTGAGGGTTAGGTGTGGAATTGTGCTTACTGCAACTTGCAAGGCTACCCAGGTCATGCTAAGATGTATTTCGGGTGTCTTTACCATGTTGAGATATGAAGCACATCTCCGTAGAGCAAAGACAGTCCAAGATTTTCTTCTGAAAGCAGTGGTTCACATCACAAAAAAAAGTTTTTTCTTATCAAGGAGCTGACCACAAATATCTTTCTGATGGAACATTGCCTGCATCCTCCAGTGAGTATGAACAGTGGCAAGCAACGCAGAACTGGATCCCAAATGGCTTGCCCAAGGTGCCTGCTTGGCTAATTTGATGGAAATATGTAATCATATGCTTATGCCAGATCTGCATTACTTTTGTGGGTTTTTTGAGATCTTCCAGTAGGGGCACAGACAAAGAAAGGAACTGAGGAACTGAAACTGCATCCTAGAGAGCAGAGGTGGTCTTTTGTCCAGTCAGTGGAAAGCTGGGTATTTAAATGCAGAGGCTGGAAGTGTTGAATCTCTTCTACTGCAGATCCACAATTGCATTTGATTTTACTTTTCAGATCTTACATGCTCCAAAACTTTTCCTTTTCCTCTGTAGGTTATTATTTGACAGTCTATCTGTATTCTCTCACCCTTAGCTGTGTCTGCCTTCCTCTGTCATTGTATTGGCTGACTATTTCAAATGAGGCACCAGGGTTTTTTACTGGACAGCACTGTGTCTTTAAGCTTCTGAGAGCTAATATTTTCTGCTGGGGATTGTTTGTGCGTGAATGGTATTTCTTGCATGCTCTTCAAGCTGTATATTTGGTCATTGAAATTATTTTTCATTGCTTCTGTTCTCTCTCTGGGAAAACCGTAACAGATTGTCTTGCAAATATGTCTTTATGTTAGCATTCAGATTTATGTGGAAGCGTACACACTGGCAATAACATAAGCTTCTCCCAAATGTTACTGTGAGTAAAATTTCACCGTCAGCATGTTCACAAGCAACAAACACAGGTCATGAACATCAGTGAACTGAATAGCTTGCATTTGTCCAAATACTCTCAGAGAGTTTCCCCACAGTTTTCAAGCCACCGTTGGCAACCCACAGCTTTTCACAAGGAATTACGTTCAGATTTTACTTGTCCATTGTTCCATAATTACAGGGTATACTTGATGTTTCTTAAAGCATATGTTATCCAGAGAGCCTAGCTGTTGAATATGAAGTCTTCTAAGGTTATAATTGAAGATTTTTTTTTAGCTTGCAAGAAGCAGAAAATCACAGATGAGAGACTGCTGTTCTATCTACCTACCTACCTACCTACCTACCTCAACTCGAATTGAATTGGTTACTAGTATATGCTGTGATTCTCATCTTGCCAAATAATGAGAAGTGGAGACAGTTGAGAACTGACTGATACTGCCTACCAGTTGTTAGTGTCATTGCTTCCATATGCCCACAGGCGTTATTTCTGAGTCTAACTAATGCTAATTTATATTTACTGTCTGTTTGTCAAACTGGAAAAGAAAAGAAAAACATGTCTGAAAACTGTTTTAATACAGTTTGGAGTTCTGCCAACAGGTAGCAAAGTCATTATTTCTGCTGCAACATGGGATGCACAAAGGGGCAAAAGTTTCTTACCTTTTTATAGGCTGTCCTATTTGGCATTACTGATAGAAATGACATAGACAACTTGAAAGTCTTTCCCTCTTTGTCCTCCAGATTTAAAATACCCTTTTGCAGACAGAGCTCAAAGGCCTTTGGAAAGGGCGCCAGCATCATTAACTTCACTGCACAGTGAAAGTGCAGGGCCATAGCCATGCCTCTCCTCTAGAGGGTATTTTGTTCAGTTATTCAGTGGAAGAAAAAGCAGACTCTTGCGAAGGAAGATCCGTCTCTGCCTGATCCCATGAAACAGAAGTGATTAATTGGCATAGCTGATAGAGGAACACAAGATCCTGTATATCTGCTGTAGAAGTGCTTATTAGCTTACATGTGGGAATGGATTAGCAGGGGGCTCCACTTACTGCATCTGTACCCTCATATTTACTTTTCGTGTGTGTTGATGGAGATACTTTTTTTCTCTTCTTCCTCAGCAACATGAGCACTCCCCCATTCCACCTGTTCTTTCAGTAAGAGATGATAAAAGAGAACACGAGAAATCCCTGCTAGCCATCCCTGTTTGGGTGGTGCAAATCTAGAAGCTGAGGTACCAACAGCACTCTTGAACAGTGGGGTAGGCAGGTACTTTTTAGCCTCCTTCTTCTAACTGGCTGTACATTGCACAGTTTTCCACCAAGTAAAGCTGTTTTGTAGAATTTTTTCTTCTCTGCATTGTGTCAGGAGTCTAACATAGGCTTGATTCAAGAAAAATGAGCTTGGAATGCTAAGCATAGCCAGAGACTTCTTTCCTATAAACTGAAGAAAATTTGTCATAGGTGCCATAATGGCTGGCAAACAAGTGTCCTTTGATAAATGATACTGATTTTCAAGAAGATCCTGAAAGTTTGCATCTGTATTGTGCTCTGTTGCAAAGTCATAGCGCTGGGCCTTCTGTGTTGCCAATTATCACCACCCCAAGCCTTTAAAAGGATTTCCTTTTAAAAGAAGTCTTGCACACATAATGATTTAAATATTGCTGCTTAAGCCATCTGTAAACAGCACACTGAAATTTTCTGGAGTTAATAAATGGTGATTAGCTTCTACTACTATTTTAGACATACAGTTTTTTATAGCTTATAACCACAGTGGATTGAGTTTTCATTTCAATATTAATAACCAATTATTGAAACATCATTGAAACATCTACTTAATCATTTTAAGCCTCATTAACTTTGTCAATGTGCTGCTGATGCAAATTCTGGCTTTAGATATGGCCGTTGCAGTACTGTTGCCAACTGCTATAAGATACAATTTTAAAGACTAGCAGAAATACATTAAGAAATTGGTATGTTGATGGTTAGACTCTCATGGCATTTTTGGGCCCAATTAATAAACTGCCTGAAAAAGAAATCTGAATGTTGAGTATATTTAAGTGCATTCTGATTCACATATGTTCATGGGTAAATCCATATACTGATATTTATGTAAACAAATCCACTAAAGAATCCTGAGAATTAGTTAAGTTCACATCTTTAACAGAGAAGAGCCAATACTAAAATGACATTCTAAAATATAAAATTAATTTTCTCCCTCTGACTCTGATGTCATTTCTGTGGCAATTTTCCCTTTCAAAAGTTGTACAGCTGAAGCTCTTTGGTATATGATGATGATTATAGGCAAGGTATATAGGATATGTTATTAATTCTTTTTCTGGGGGGAGGGAGGTTTGTTTGTTTGGGTTTTTTTCCGCTACATTTTATCCTTCTCTTTTCTCTCTAAAGTTTAAAAAAAATCTATCTCATCTGTGTAGTGCTCAAACATTTTCTTTTAATCTCTTCCAATAAGATAGTTAAAAGATTTAGAAATTATTTTCCATGGTGTGCTTTATACCTCCACTCCTTCTCAACCAGGTGAGTCAGTGAGGAGTGGTACAAGCTAAGAAGTCTATAATTTCAGGTCTTGGTCGTAAAGATATCAGCTTGGGGTTATAATAATATAATGTTTTTTATTGTCAGAAGTTAAAATTTTTCACAAAAATATTCAAGAAGAATTTCAACATCAGTTTTCTTTAATTTACTTTTTTCTAATAAAGAGAGAAAATTTACAAGAAATCTAGTACTCTGTATGCCTCCAGGACTTTACCTGCATGCACAGTAGATGCTAACACTGTGCAGTTGCCTATTATGACATAGAACCAGTGCTGCAAAGCTTTTTTTACCATGGTTGATGCACTGGTTTTGACAACTTTATTTCCCCAATGATGCCTTCACGCATGAAGATGTGAGAATAGGGCTATAATATGCTTGATTTGCCATTGTTTTTCGGAAGGGTTTGGAAGAGATTTATAACCGTGTAACTCCTTTTCAAAAGGTTAATATACTTAAATGCCTTTGAAACTCCGCTGTTAAGTCAGTGATAGTTAGACATTTGCATGACTCATTCTTATAGCCAGAACTGGTCTTTCAGGTCACATAAGTGCTTTTGAAATTTTTGGCTTGTGTCATTCATAAAAATATTTACAAAAGGTTTTAACTTACCTCCCCCCGCCAGCTCCCTCCTCCCCCACGACCGAGTTAAAAGTCTAGGCGGGGTAGCTGGTTCAGAGCCTTGTTTCTGGCAGAAAGCTGGATGAGCTCCACTAATATTTTTGGCTTTGGCCTTGAAAAGCTGAATTTTCTTGGCATACCAAAACTATTTTTCTGCAGTGATATTGACACTTTGATGCAAAATGTATATTGTGAACGGCAGTTGATTTTGTGATGTTATAAGTATGCAGTAGGCGGAGATGTTTTCCTTCCAATATTTTTGCTAGGGAAAGGCTGCTAATAGTAATCTGATAGAGAAGAAATCCGGTAGTAAAGTGCATAACAACTTTGTTTTACGTGATTTAAGCCTGAAGGGCCACACACTTAACATTTACAATGAAGGACAGATATTTTTAACTATCTCTGCTGCTTGGTAAAACAATGGCACAAATGTCATATAAGGCGTAATTCCTGTGAGATTACCAGAATGAGTTTATAGAAGTATATAGTTATTTCCCTAGAACTGTAGAAATAACAGAGAAGAATGGACATTATATTAAGTCCATAGGCTTTTCATGGGGCTACAGAAAGTAGATCTTTAGATCTTTCTGTCGTGTAGAATGGGAATGGAAAGAAGCATCTGCCAACCCATGAAAAAGGATAAAGGTTCAGTCACTACAGTGCTCAATGTGCTGTTACAAGACTGTGCTTAGGGCATCTGGGAACACCAATGTATGACTGTGTTATTGTGGCAACTAATGCAAATTTTGAATAGGAAAAAAGTAAAGGTTGGTTTTCTTACTAGAGACCTGCCTCTACTGGAGACACAGGAGGTTCTGTGCCATATGGAGTATTTTTAAGAAACATGGAAAAGGGATAATCAGTCTAGATAATAAACTGATAGTGAAGATGTGCACAAATATCTTGTGGTATTAACTGTAGAATGAATAACGACGAGGTCTAATAATAGTCATGGTTCTATGAAAAGTGTGAAGTTGTGGTTTCAATAACAGACAAAAGGACAAACAGAATGTGAGGAGTTACTAAGAGAATAAAAAAGAAAGCAATAATTATGCCATTTTCTAAACCTGTGGAGCACTCACACCTTGAGTTCTATGAACTAGGGCTGCAAAAAATGTACAGAGAAGAGAACATGATCAAAGGTATGGTATTACTTCTGTGTAGGAAAGGACCACATAAACTATCACTCACTGAGGTTAGTGAGGAATGATAGAGATCTGTACTTATAAGTAGCAAAGACAAGATGAATATGGGTGAATGTGCAGTTTTTCCTTAAAACAAATAAACCCCCAAAAGTGTTAAGAGAATATTTAGTTAATTGGATAGTAGTTCAAAAGATGAATGATAAAAAGATGATTTTTCACCAAATGTATGACTAAACTGTGGAATACATTATTGCAAAAACCTGTAGATGTCAGATCTTGGAATGACTTCAAAAACTAATGGGACAAATTCATGCATGAGAGATGCTCTTTATGGGCAATTAAATGCAGAGATACCACCTCCATCGGAGAAGCTCCACAGCTGAGCTGTAGGTGGCCAGAGGCAGCAGCACTGCTCTTACATTCTTCCCTAACCATCCACTTTTAGCCACTGCCAGAAGCAAGATGATGGTGTAGGTTGTTTCTCAGTCTGATGTTGTCAGGTCAGTCTTAACGTGCTGCTCTGATACTCAGAGACCGAAGTTTCAGTTCAGAGCAGCAATATGGACATCGTGCCATGCAGCACAGAGATAAGAGACCCTGTCCTGTAGTAATGATTTGTTATTGTGGTAAGTTTTACAGCTGAGCAACTAAAATGATGAAGTAGAAAGAGGAAATATTTTGGATGATGAGGTCGGATTAATGACTATGGGATGTTGCAGTTAAAAGCATAAAGGGACTTGATAATGATCTGTGGACTGTAGTCTCTGCTGCTGGTGGTACCCTAATTCAGAAGTTAAGGGAACAGTGGGATGTACTTGAGCTGAAGATAAAGTCCCACAAATGCAGTGTAAAGATAGGTACAGTGAAGGCAATTTTAGTTTGGTTAAGGAGAATCAGTGGAAATAACAAGATCAGATGGGAAAAATAACATACAATCAAGGAAATTAAAAGACCAGTGATAATGCACATGGGAATTGAGACAAGACTTCAGAGGCAGCTTGTAATTCTGGTATTTATTAACTTTTGCCTATTTATTTTTGTGAACTTAACGTACTTTTAAGGTAGAGCTTTGTTTCCTGGCAATGAACGTTCATTTTAGTGAATGTAGTTCCTCTCTGATTAGATTTCAAGTTTTAGGTGAATAAGCAGAATTTGGCAATTAGATTTTTTCAGATAAAAAAAGAAGAACTCCATGAAGAAAAAGGAAAGTAGGACAGAAATGTATTTAAAAATATGGACATGAAGCTCTGGAAAAATGAGTGTTAAGATTTTCTGATATGGTTGGTATCTGTCTGAAAACACATATATATTGTCATATTTACCAAATGTTCAAGTATCATCAATGAGGGTAGCATGGCAAGTTGTGATGGACATGAAAAAGGCCTTTTTTGCCTTTTTTTTTACTGATACAATTTGCTATCCATCTTCCTAGTTCTCTGGGCTTGGTGGTAGAATGGGTGGGAATGAGTATTACCTGCGGGGATGCTGGCAGGGCCCAGCTTTGGCAAATGGACTGCTAGAAAGCACCTGTAGAAGTAATTTGTTTGTTTGTTTTTTATTTTTTACATACCTGTAGCTACTTTATAATATTTCCTTTGCATTGGGATGGAATGGCTAAAATATCCTGGTTTGAGGATTTTTTTTTTTCTTTTATCAAAGAAAAAGATATTTTCCCTCGTGATGACTTTTTCTGACACTGAAGAACTGGCAGGCAGGTGGCTTGGCCACGATAGCATTTGCCTGGCAAAAGATGGAAGCCAGACTACTGTTCTCTTGCCAGATTCTGCCTGGTTAATTGACCCAGTAGCAAAATATTTGCTTGCTATTTTGGATAAAGAAAAGGAAAAAAAAAAAAAGAAGTCAGGATAGAGGAGTAAACTAGGTTTAGCCCATCAATTTTTTTCACTTTCTAAGCAGTTTGCACAAGGAAATAAATTTAAATCCTAAATGATTTTTCTTTACTAGACAGCCCATATCAAGATCATATATTGATTACAGCTTGCCTTTTTGTGCTCTGATGCTTTTATTGACTTTTCTCTTGATTGCCCTCTGTTGCTATACCAGAGTGATTGGATCAGTATATTTTCCCTTTGGGATTACATGAGAAATCTCAGATGCCTTACAGATGCATGTATTACGTCTCCAAATATTCAGTGGTCACATAAAATGAACAAGAAATATAAAATTTTTACAGGCAGAGATGAAAGACACTCTGATGAAAATGCTTTTTTGTTCCTGTTGAAATATCTGCAGATCTGTGAAGAAAAGTAGGAATATCTGTTTAAAGCCGACTTTTCCTCAGAATAGAAATATGGCAGGACATCTGAATGTCCATGGATTTTCTGCTAGTCTGTGCAAGCGTGATGAGGTGTGCTAGTGCTACCTTTTTCTTTCCCTTTGTTTCCTTAATTTGGTAGAGAAATATCACTGGGTCAATTCTCTTTTATATTTGGGCTCTGACACACCAGAACAGAGGAGAGAGTTGCACTGTCACGTCCCTACACACTCCCAGGGAGGGGGTGATTTCTCCAAGGACAGCAGGTACGAACTTCTGACCACCTGAAGCTGTGTGCTTAGTAGAAGCTGCATTTACCCAGGACTTTAGCTGTCCTATGTTAACCTTTTCCCATCAAAGGAAAGAAGTGCTGGTCTTGTAGGTAATCAGTGTTATAGAAATTTCACAGCCAGTGGTGTACCTTTTGTTTTATTGGCAGCTGGGGGAATGGTCATGCAATGTCAAGTTTTGAAATGAAAGAGGAGGGAGAAGTCATGAGAGGCGCAGGTCTGGTGAACACAGGCTGGAGCCTTCGGGATGCTGCTGAGGATGTGACATTTCTAGGTTAAAAACCACTCTGGTTTTTTTCAGTGTAAGCTAATACTTGCCTCCTTTATTCTTATGTAACCCAGTTATAAATCTTCTCCCATTTTAGTATGTCAGCACTTCTCAGTTCTTAATATTTTTGCTTCACACAGTTTCTGTGAGGTAGGTAAGCACAAGTCTATACAGAGTGGGGGAATCTAGTGAATTGTTAAAGCAATTGTTTCCTGTGTGTGGGAAGGTAAAAAGTAAATTAGATTACAACAGTACCACGGTAAGAATAGTCTTTTCCTCATTCAATTGTCTTTTAATCAACACTTTGCCTTTTTTCCTGATTTTTAATCAGGGCCAAAGAAGAATGTAGGTAATGGGTACTTGAATTTTGCAGAAATACCTCTCCAAATGTCCTTTAAGTGGCACTTAATGCTATGGTTTGGTTGACAAGGTGGTTGAAGTTTGGACTCAATCATCTTGGAGGTCTTTTCCAACCTTAATGATTTTGTGATCCTATTCTATGATTACTGACATAATCAAAATGTGGTGGGAGATCCTGCTAGGCTACCCAAGTATTGAGACAACAGATTTTTGGATTCCTGAAGTTTTTAGAGAAAACAATTCAGCCTGCTTCTCTTAGCAGTTTTAAAAAGCATCTTTGTGGTGTCTTGCATGCTGCATGGTGGGGAAAAAACAACAGCAGCTGAAAGCTTGAGTAACGTCCTGTTGAAAGATTGCCTCAAGTCCCATTTAATGCCGCTACGGCAGAGCAGCCTGCGCTTCCCGGTACTGAGAGTGCAGCAATAGAGAAGCTGCGCAGCCTTTAATAAGCACTGGAGCTTTCCATTGCTCCTTGGGGTACAGGGTGACCCGCCACACTAATGTGAGACAGTAATTGCCCCTCGCTCTCTGCTCCTACGGGAACAGAAAATCAGCACGAGCTGAATGAGCAGTGTGAAACACCATTATTTCTTTCCTTTTCAGAGTGCCCCGAGCAAGGATTGGATTGCTGTCTTGAAGTAATTTAGCGCTTCACCCAGCGAAACATCCAAGTGTGCATTTAACTACAAGCAAGCAAATAATCCCACTGGGTTGACTTAAGGGCTCTGTGCTCACACGCTTTGCTGGAGTCGGACCTGAACTTGCAGCCGGCTGTTTGGAATGTCCTGTGTAGGCCTTACACTCAGGACTAACAACTGAAGTGGTGCATAGGCTCTGAACAGCTCAAAGGATATGCTAATTCTTGCAGCATTTCTTAATTTTTGGTATTTTAATCAAATTGCTAGCGGTTGAGTAACAAAAGCAAAACTCACTGTTGCAGGGATACCGTGAAGCTATTAGAATTTTTTCTCCTACCTGTTTATTTCCATATCAAAGGTATCAATGGTAGTGGCCACTGAACAATAAGTTCCTTTCTGTGCTGTGAGAGCTCCCATACGACCCTCTGGAGCTGATTTTCCTTATGGTGAAAGACAAAAAACCAGAATTCATACTAATCACTTGATAGGGAGTACAGCAGATTCAGGCAGTGGTGGCAGCAGCGCTCGCCCCAAGAGTTTTAAAGGGTGGAACTGGCAGCCTATTAATTTAATCAGGCTGCAGTCAGGTGCCACGCCTGCCCTCTGGTACAAGAGCAACCTGTTCCTGTCTGCCACTCAAACTGACAAGCTGTTTCCCTAGTAATTAATTCATTATAAAGTAATGAGTTTGTCAAGTTAAAGAGGTATATGGTACTCTAAAGATGGAGGAGGAAACTGCTAACAACAATAATGAAAAAAGATTACTTGAGCTCTAGGAAGACATAGCGGGGATATATTTCTTCTATTTTCACATCTGGATAAACAAAAAGGTAGACTGTTCCATAATAATTAAAAACTAGGTATAGATGATCTTTACAGACTATTCTTTCGAAATAAATTTCAGTATTTATCCTACTAAGGCAATTAAAATGAAAATGGATTGGAATAGTGATTTTTTTTTTTTTTAATATGAGATGCTTTCCTAAGATTTAAAATTTTGTAGGTTTTTTTACTGGATAGGTTTATTTGTCAAATATTCCTGGGAAAACTTATTTTTAACTTAGAATCTTCTAGATGCAATATCATGAATTTTTGGTATTGCCCTTTTTCTTATTATTATTCTTTAATTTTGCTTCTCTCTTCTACTTTTTCTCCTTTTCAGGAAGCAAAATTAAAAAAAATGAATCTAAAATCTGTAGAAACAGATTTGTCAAAAATCAGAAAAATAACTTCAGAAAACCAGCAAATCCTTATAAAACACTGTTACAAATGCAAATGTTTCAACCAGCTCTAGTTCCAGTTTGGACTAAATGCACTCTGCAGGTCATATTAGAAAGATAGGCTTTAGCAAAGAACAGGTTATCTTAAAAATTAAAAAGATTAAAAGAACTGTGGAGGCAGTAGGAGCTCCAGGGTGGGAGCTATGTTAGGCTTAGCAAGTGGAAAAGGGATGGAAAGGTGTACACAATGCCTCTTCTTCAAGAGAGGAAGGAGAAGAGAGGAATTGTACAGACTTGCTTGATGCGGTTGGGAGCTGTAAAAATCAGGTGGCTGAAACTCCAGCTCTGGTAAACTGAGATTACAGTTGAAGGTGCTCGTAGTCACTCCAGCTGTGAATCTGTCCCAAGGAGGAATACCTTCAGCGTGGTCTTTCTCAGGAAGGTATTGGAAATATCTGACTCAGAGTGCAGGCTGTGTGTGAACCGGAGCGTTATCAAAGTTGGTTACTGACCAAGGTGAAACACTCGTTTGAAGATAACTGGAATGGCTAAGCCCCTGGAGACAAGTTTTAGGGCATGACCATTGGAGAGACTTTTAGTAAACCCCTGGTGTTTTGCTGCCCCGTAATACACTTCTTCTGTTTACTTCCAGATCAGCTTCTGGCACTGCTCCCCCCCTTTCTCTCCCTGTTACATTTAATCAGCCTGAGTACAGTTCACAGCTCCAGCTATATTGATTCTTAGATCAGATTTCAGCAGAACTTAAAAAAGGAAGCACAGACTGCTCCCTTCTTTCTTCTTTGACTGATGCTTTCTTTTACCCTACATGACAAAGTGATATATGTACTTAGTTAACTTTCTGCAAAATCATTAATGCCACCCTTGCCGGTTGGCTTCCCAGGTATTGGTTAAATAGCTGTCATGCGTTTGTTACCTGAGACACTGCAATACTGTATAATCAGACCATTCATTTTCTTCCCAGGCTGGTCCTACGGAACTGGTTTGAAATGCATAGCTAAGGGAGATAAAAACTAGCACTCTTTCAAGCAATCAGATTTTTCCTGGTTTTGCCTCAGATTAAAGCTGCAAAGTGATGAAAGTTCACTTGGGAAAGCTGAAGTAAGTGTTCCAATAAGATTCTCCTGATGTGTCCCTCTCTCACCCCCCATGTAATCAGAGTCTACAACAAAACAATTCACACCTACCTCCTCAATCCCCTTGACCCTTTAAAGGTCCTGAGGTTGCTGAACCTGCTGTATAAGTGACTGCTCACCAAAAGGTCATCTTGTCTGATCCTGGATGTCCCCGCCGAATTTCACCTTCACTTCTTCAATCCCCGTTGAATTCTGACATTTGATAAGTTCTACTGTTAATGCTCTGCCAAAGCTTATTATCCTGAGAAGGTGTGACAATCTCTGTCTGAAAACTGGACACTTTAGACAATTTCTTCACCAGTCTCCACAGAGGAATCTTCATCATTATCAAGAATGTCTTCTTATTCTTCTGACTTTTGTTGTTGTAGGTTATAAAGGCTTCTATTACTCTGTGTTTTTTCCCAGTGAAGATTTTATATAATAGTCAAAACTTTTCTTGCAGTTTTGATAAACTAAACACTTCTGAGTTCTTTAAGATTGTCTTTGTAAGATATTTTCTACAACCCTTAAGTGTATGGGTAGATACTTTTCTGTAACTTCCTTCATTCTGTCAACATTACTTGAAAAGTACAGAAAACAAAATCTTACCCAGCTTTACAACCAGCCTACTAAATACATGGATAAAGGTTAAAATCCACTATTTCTCTTTTGTCCTACCCTTTTTATATAGTAAATACTGTAGACTGGTTTCATTACAGTGGGAGCTCATTTACTCCAATTCCTAAAACTCTTTCCAGTCTTGTTCAGAGACAGGAGAACCATCTGTTTTTTGTGTTAGTATGTAGAAATTCTGTGTTCAAATGAATTCAGCTATCCAGATCCAATGTGTTTTCATTTCTTTTTATCTAATTTCATTTTTATCTTGCAACTGTTTATTGTCTTCTAGTCCATCTGCTCCTCCCAATTTTTTGCAGCCAACAGCACCCAGTCTACTGAAAATCTGGTGAATATACAGCAAAAATTCTTCATGTCATGAGGATTTCTGGCTGGAAATTATTTTTTGAATGACGCCAATTACTGAGTTATAAATCCATGCAATAAGTATGTCATTGATAGTGATTAATAAAAAGAGTAAGAAGCATTATAGTGGGGCTTGAGTTGCCTGGTATCTGTATGATGTCCTATAGTTTGAAGAATACAGAATGTTTGAAAATTTGTACAACCTTCCCAGCTGTACCGTGACTGTGGCACCTGTGAAAAAGGTTGCACAAGGAGAAGCTCTACTCTGAGAGATGGGTAGAGAAGAACTATCTGAAATTCCCCAAAGGCAAATGCAGAGGAGGAACAACCCCAGGCATCGGCACAGGCTAGGGGCTTTTGCATGAGAGAGCAAAAAGCTCTAAGAGCTGGTCAAATGTAAAGATAAAATTGAAAAGTAGTTACATAGGTGTTTTGTTGCTTTGTAATTGTAAATTCTGCAAGGCCAAACACTGCAAACTTGTATATTTCTGGCCGAACTTGCTTATATTATTTTGACACGGACTACTGACTAAATCCAAGGCTAAGTGGATCTAGTGGCACCTAGATTTCTCAGAGAAGTTTGGAAAGCAAGGGGGTCTCACTGAAGCTCGTAACACAACATGAGGGACCACAGCCTGATTATGTTAGAATCCATTGTAATAGATCATAGAGTGGTTGCTTAGATGCTGCACTGGCAGCGTTTAGGTATTAGCGGTAAAACAAGTCATAATTATCCACATGATCTGTCCTACTTCTTGTGTCTGGCTGAAAACCTTCCCTCAAATGCTCTGCTTTTGACAGTCAGTCAGGTTCTGCTCTTAGACCTGCTGATGTAAATTCTTTGCGCTCCCGTTGATGAGCATTATGCCAGAATTTCACAGATAGTTTCTGGTGCATCACATTCAGGTCACAGTTTGAGAATGCATCTACATTAACTAGGTGATGGGAGAGAAATATTTGTACTTTTAAAATTGCACTTCAATGTTTTTTTAAACTTTTGCTTTTTAGTAAAAATGGTCTGAAAATTTATAAGTGAGAAGCGTTTTGTACCAAAAAATTCCCCTTTCTCTTCTCTTGCTCCTAAATATTTGGCTGCGAGTTTCGCAGTTTCTGTGGCTGTTGGTAGATGTCTTCATCCTTACTCTTAGCCCCTTAAGTAGAAAAGTTATGATTTTATTTGGTTTAAAAAATAAATTAGTGATATAAATAAGCAGATTTTTAAATTTTATTTTTTATCCAACTGCTTTGCAAAAGTATTAACCTGATCATGAACCATTTTTCTGAAATGAACATGTATTGAGGACCCACATTTGTGAATAAAGGCTGCATGAATATTTTAGGGAATAGAGACCCATTTTCCTATTTGAGTGGTAAAAGGCTGGAACTTTTGTGTAGGATAGATACAAGCCTTATTTCTTATCGTACTGTAAGCTTCTTGCCTACAGTGTCGTTTTTCTTGCTGTGTCTTGTTTTCCTCTCCAAATTTTCTGTACCATTCTGTTCTGTCTTCTGCCTTTCAGCGTATTTCTACTGCAGCAACTGTGTGTTCAGCCCCTGGCAGCTCCCGAATGTCATTGCTTTGAAGGAACTGCATCCCCTTAATTTTATTTCACCTGCTCTCTCATAGAGGGTGGCAGATGACAAACACAGTGAGGGCAAAGAGCAACATGAACATTAATATGAATGTGAGCACCCCATGGCTTGTTGAGAATAATATTGCCTTTGCTTTGTTAAAAATCTTATTTGTGAAGGCAAAATACAGAGGTCCCTCACATAACAGATGCAATAAATTGGTGTACTGCCCAGTGAACAAACTTTTCTTGCTTTGATTCTTGCTTTTCCCTTCAATTCCCTAAACAATGTTCAAATTCAGCCATTTATATCACATATGTATCATGATATACATAAAGGAAGTAAAGGATGTCCCAGACCTGTGTGATGCTGTAAGTGTAACCACAGAGGTTCCCCACTTTACAGCATTCTTTTCATTTGTACTCAGGCTGTTATATCATCCTTGCTTCTGTAGTGTCATATTCCATACAGGTTTCTCAGTGGAGTGTCTCTTGCCAGCACTTGTTAGTATCTTTCAAATGAATTTTTACTGCTGGTCTCTGTCTTGTCTTCCCACCTGTTTAAGAGGATGTCCTTTGTCAAGTCGCAGATGTCACGCTGCTCCGCTGAGCTCTGATATGCACTGTCCCCTTCTAATGTGTGCATGGAGACCAGCTTTTAACAGTGAGCACCTGGCTACCATTTCAAGTAAGTGCCACAGTCTTTGCCCCCTTTTCTTGACAGTATCTCCAGCATATCAACTTTCTAACAGGGTTAAATTTCTGGTTTGAGACTTTGACAAAGATCCTTTTTAAAATGTTTTTTGCTCATTGTAGAATGAGATAAGATCACACCGTGTCAGTGCTGCATATTTTGCAAGGCTATTTCATCTACAGATCCTGCTGAAGGTGTTGTTGGCAATCTTAGTAAAAATTCTGAATGATCTGGGCTGCTCAGCTACTGGACCTGGGGCATCAGAACAGATGCCTACCTTGGAGAGTACCTCAGGTCTTTGAACCAGAAGAAGAGCAGCTGCATTTGCTGGGAGCTTTCCAATATGTTGCCTGTGCGACATTTATGATAGATGGAATGGATTTATTTATCCATAGTGAGTTATTGATATCATTTTTTATTAATCCAAATGAAAAAGGAATTTATTGTTTTCTGTAGCAAAATCTACTGTTACATCTCTTGTGCCACACTTCATGCAAATTTTTTTGTGTTCCAGTTACTGAAAAAGAGCAGAGAGCTATTGCATGAATAGCTCTTGAATTGTTGCTTTAGTTCTCCTCAGCTTATTCTGAAATTTAGTTGGAAGGTATGTGAGAATGTTTCACTAAATTTTGCTTTTTTTCTTGTTAAAAAAAAAAAAATCAAAACATGGAAAAAACTCAAAATATGCAAGATGAAGTCACTTCTCATCTTACTATACAGTTTGGTCCCATTGGAAAAATTAAAATGAATATGTTAGTGCAGAATATGTTGTTATACCCAAGAAAGAAGTATATACTAGCTGCTCCAAACCTTAGAGCCAAGCATTGAGAAAAAGTCAGAACAGAGAAATTTTTGTTATTGTTTGAGTTTGTCTCCACAGATTGAAAATTGCAATGACAGGATATGTCCCTTGTGTTTTCTCCCAACAGAAAGTTGTGTACAGGGATTAGACACATGTATTTTTTTGATATGTGAAGTGGGATCTCCAGTATCTTTCCATAATGGAGATTGTAGAAGTCTTATAAGTGTGGCTACAAGCTTCAGTGCTCTTGAAAAGCTGTATTTCAGTGAACAGGACTACAGCTTGAAACATTTTACCTGCTTTTGTCTGAAGGACTCATGGTAATTATTGCTTTTCATTATTATCTTATTATCTATTTGTCATTTAATATGGAAAATGATTTTGTGACCAGGTCTGATGCTGAAACAGAGCTATGGAAAAGCACAAAGAACTTTGCTTCCAAAGTAATCTTATTTCCTAGCTATATATGTGTAGGACCCTTCGGGAACTTAGTGCAATATTTTCCCCCGTAGTCAAATTTGCAGTGACCTATGTGCATGATACAATTTCTTTTGGACATAGAAGCATATATTCCCGATAAAAAAAAAAAATTAAAAATAACTAGTTTTACGGTTTGATAGTATCTAGAGGTCAAAATCAGAATTGGACTTTTGTGGGCTACAATACATAGCTATATTATGACATGATGGATTCTGCTTCAAAGAATTAACAGTACTGAGGGGAAGATGAGAATCTCAGTTAATCTCAGCTGTAGGGAGAAGTGCTATTTTAAAAGGTTTCTGAACCATTTCAGCTTTTAATGTCCCAGTATTACCTGTCTTATCAGTGATAAATGGTTAGTACTTCATACTTTTCCAAAAGGACTTACAGACCTTGCCTTATTCATTTGTATTTTCAGAATGATGGATTATGATATGAGTCCTTCAATGTTTAGTGCTAGAAGAAACACTGAATCCAACCTTTTTAGCAAAGAGATATGTGCTGAAGCTAAGTACAAAAGAGCCAACTAAACCTTTGGTAGGAAACCTATTCAGTGTTTAATACTTTGCAGTTATGCTTCTCATGTAGAAAAAATCTCACTGACCTCAGGGAGAAAGAATTATTTAGGGGGATAAGGTTATTGTGTTGGTATAAAAGAAGATTTACCGTCTAAAAAGATAGAATTCATAAATATGCCTCTCCAAAACAGCAACATTCTGGGCATTCTTTGTTGTGAACAATAGGCATAAACCAAAATTTTTAACATTGATTTAAAATATAAACTTTTCCTGAATGGTATTACATTTCCTAGCAAAAAGGCAAAAAAAAGGCAAAAAAAAAGAAAAAGCAAAAAAAAAGCCCACATGATAAATAATGTGTATTTTAAATCATTAGATTACACTGTGGAAAGTATTCATAATGAGCTTCTGAGGTGTTGCTGGCTTTGTGCTAATTGGACAATCTTACTTCTCTGTTAAATAGACAGATGGATAAAGCAATTCATAAAGCACCCATTCTTATTGGTGGTAGTTGGTGTATCAGTCAATATCTGGAATAGAATTTTAAATATTAATGCACCATTCAGATGTATAAACATCTGTATCACAGTCCTGTTGACAAAAGGTTGTGTTATAAACTGCACTTACTAGAATTAAATCTGCAAATATTCTATTCGGTTTCATTTTGCTTGTCTTTAAATCAGTACAAAACAGGAAAAGAATGTAACTAAGCTACCAATGATAACATTGGCTAAATTTAAGTGTTAAACTGCTGCAAAGCGAAGTATTAACTGCATGGTATGTGCAATCATGCTCCCCAGTGACTAGAGATAGCAGTATTCACAGAACTCCTGTGCTGGCAAGTAGAGAGTGTTAAAAATTGTTGTGTACCAAACCTTGATTAGCAGTTCTCAAAGCTAACTTTAGGCCCTAGTTCTACTGGTAGTAAGTCAGATGTCTCATACTGAAAAATTCCGTGAGGGTGAGAAGAGGAGCCATAACTCCTCGTAGATATTTGTTAAGGAAAATTGTAAAAGAGACATCAGATTCTACAAAACATGCACCTGCCTCCAAAAAAGAAGACGTGAAAGAAAACCAGAATACTTTATACTCTATATTAGCAAAAAGATTTTAATCTGAATCAGAACTATATAGGAAAAAGCGGTCATTTGTTCACTGCTAGTAAGATCTGCAACGCTTAATAAACATTGGACCACTAATAAAGGAGATGACAAATGCTATATTCTAAAAACATTCAAGAAATCAATATTGGCACAATGATCTACCCATACATTAGAACATCTGTTCCATGAGTGCATTCTTTTAAAATTATTTCAGTTTCCAACATTACAGGCAATAGCAAGAAAAATGTCAGGCATGAGCACTGTTTGTGTGAGAATCACCCGCAGAGAGGGTTAAATTGAGCAATATGCATTCAATGAACTCTCAAATTAAAGCCTAGGTGAAACCTAGACCAACCTGCTGAAGGCTGAAGACTGAATAGTCTTTAGGGAATAGAGTTACATCACCATAGAATTACTTATATGACAGGTTAGATGATAATATTCTAATAGCAGCCATTGTATTATGTGTTGTTGCTGTGAGTCAGAATTCAATTATTTAAAACAAATTCTGTAAGATTTTGTTTCTTTTTTGGAAGGTTAGCGTGATTCTAGGAGATCAGAAACTTTCTGGATTTTGCATTGGATAATTGGTTACAGGAATGTTTGATTAATTTTGCATATCAAATGTTGAGTTTAGACATTAACGAAATAAGTTTGTTTTATTTCACAGGACACTTGAGTGATTTATTCCAACCTTAGTATAAAGGAACTTTGAAAACCATGCAGCGAGGTCTCTCCCATTCCTCATTCTCCATATCTTCTCCATATGGAAAGCAGTGATTTTCTGCATGAGAAGTTAATGGCCATTAAAAATGGTCTCTCAGCAAGGCCGTATTTTTATATAACTGAGATGAACTAGGGTTAAAATCAGTGGTAATCGGCACTGGCAAAAGAAGTACATCACTATGAGAAATAAGCTCAAATCATGTAGTGAACTGCAGTGAAAGAAAGTCAGCTCTTGGAACCAGAATGAATCATCTACTTGTGGACTTTTTTTATATCCTGGTCATGAAAAACTGAAGATAACTCTCTGGAGGATGGAGAGGTTATACCTGAATGCTTTTGCAGTTCTCTTTAGGTGTGCATAAGATGTTGGGATTCAGAATTCCGCTTTTTACTGTGAAGTAGGGCAAATACTCAGGAAAATATTCTGAGAAAAATAATTAACTTCTTTGTAGATGCAGATTTCCTTTAATCAGTTGTAGAGTTATGCTTATCATGTTTGAGTGTGGATTCGGGTAGGCTTGGGCAAATAAAGCCACGCTCAGATTTGGAAGTGTTTGTGGATATGTAAGTGTTTATTGCAGAGTCTGAAGTTGTTTATTAGGAAGCTCATTGAGTCAGAAAAGGTCCATTTTACGGAAGATCCTACACCATATGGTGATGCAGCCATATCCTCTTTGGTATCCCATTGCAGATGCTTTATGAGCAAACCAGGTATTGCAGGTCTTGGGAGTTATATCAAGTCCCTGCAGATGCTGCACTGTGGTATGTGAGAGGTGGGGGGGGATAATGTCGTTCCGGGAGAGAAACCCTTCCTGTGCGACCATGTTTCCTCTCCTGTCTATGGTTGCTATGGAGGTAGTGCAGGGTAATAAGGGGCAATGTTCTTGGAACACCTGAGATTAAGGGACCTCCTAGAGGAAAACACAAAGAAAAGGTTGCAAGGGTAAGGCTGTGCTTTTCTTACTGGAGTTTCCTTTGGAGCCTAAGCAGAAACATGCTGTTGGCCAGACTGATCAAGTACAGTGTAGTGGAAATCAAACCATCCAAAGCAGGAGCTTTACTTTCCTGTGTGGTCTGTGTCAAAAATGGAATACCGAAAAAAGTGTGGGGTTTTTTTTTCTGGATCTAGTATACTGTCTTAAACTGCTGGAAATGCCACACAAAAGAAGGTGAGGCCTGGCCCTTTTCACAGCCCTTCTCTTGCAAAGGGGTTACAGCCTGGTAGTCTCCATTGCACCAGGGTGATTGTCACAGCAAACTGGGCAAATAGTTGCTCTGTTTGGAGAATGTTCAGCTTCCTACTCGTTGTTGGTGCTTCTCTGTTGACTTTTCTGGTGGAAGAAGAGATGCAAGCATTTTTTAATTGTCAAGGACAGAGACTGATTGAGGTAGTGAGTTCGGCTTTGCCTGAAGACTGTTGGATACCAGGATCAGAGGTCCCATCTCTGTAGGACTTGGGAGGCCTGTAATGTCTGGAAGGGAGGTCACGTGAAGCATGTTTGAAAATTGGTGCCAAGAGCGGCCTACTTGGTTCTGGAACAGATTGGTATTCTGACGACTTGAGGACCTTAACTTCCAGGAGCTTTAGTAAGCATTTTTGTTTTCACTCTCCCCCATGACATGCTCCATTTCACAGGGGTATTTCTCCTAGGATGTAGGAGATAAACTCATAGTTTCTCCTCTTCAGGATTTTCAGCTCCTCTCGTGCTTCAAATTAAAGTATGTTCTGAAGCATCCCCACGTCTGCTCTTCTTTTTTTGTGCACTTCTGAAACATTCTTTAGGCTGTGCTAACATGGATGACATGAGTTTACACACTCCTAGGAAAAGTAGAGAATCAATGTTTCTCAAAATAGGCAATTATTCTGACCTTTTGACTATTGGGAGAAAAGAGAATATAATTTTCTGAAGCAGAAGTTGAACAATTTGTTGCCAATTCTAAAAGGGTTGGAAGAAAGGGCAAGCAGAGAAAAAGTAAGGTGTAAGACTTGACAGGAGCAAAATTAGGTGCTGACATGTCTCCAGGGCAAAATGAGAAATTTTGTGAATGCCTGTATCACTTGATTGTTGACACAGATGCTCACAGAAATCTTTAAGCACAAGTTCTTCCTCCAGTGAATCATTATATCTCTGCTGGAATTGATAATATTTTGTGCTTATGGGGTTAACAGTATTTCCTTTTTGGCAGGCTTTAATAACTGCCTCTTCCACACCCCTAGGAAACATCAAGAGTTATTTATTACAGCCTAGGAAATGCTGAGGCCTGTGGCTGGGAGTCTTAAACATTTGTATTTATTACCATTTATCTAGCCACAATATTAACGTAAAAGTACAAAGTAACCAAGAAGTTACAGAACAGGAAAGCACTGGAATTCTTAAGATCAATTTATTCAATCAAGCAGAATACATCCCTGGGCAAAGGGACACTGATTTCTGACCAGCAATTTAATCCCAATTTTGAAGGATGCGGTAGGAAGTTATGGATACATAGACTTATGGATAAAGGAATGAATTTCTCCCTGGGTAGCAGTTGCATTTTCTACACCAAATATTGCAGTTTGTGAAATCCAGTCCTTACAACTCAAGTGCAAATATTAATATTTGTTTTTAAGTATTTTTCAGTGTTACCTAGTAACAGAAGACACAAGGCTCTCTGTTATGATCCGATTATTTTGACTACTAGAGAGATGCCCCTGCCCAAACTAAGGTGCAAATGAGACCATAATGCTGAAGTCAATAGTATGGATTTTATTCAAAAGGAAATGTGAGATAGAGAGAGACAGGAAGAAATAAAAAAGAAGGAGAGTGGTGAGAGAGAGCATCAGAGAGACAGATTAATTAGAAAGATAGTCACTGCCTCTGTGGATCCTGCAGCATCCCATTGTTCATTCTTCACTCTGGTCTTCTTGGTGGTGGGGTCCCATGAAACACAGACTTCCACAGGTTAATATACATACTCCTGAGGATGCCAAGCACCTCCCTTGTGGAGGTTTTACCCTGTCTTTTGCTAAACTGTGGATCTGTTGCAACACTGGATCATGTGCAGTTCTCAGGCAGAAGGCCTCAGGAATGATGCAGTGGGCTATGGCTTCCCCGTGCCCGAGCTGATTTTCAGAAAAGCTGCTGAGTTCACTTTCCTTGTGGGTTCATTCTTCTTACCTCAGCCCTGTTTACTTCCTAGACCTGAGATAATTGGACAATACAACTACCTTTATTTTATCTCAAGTTCCTGTTAAGTGGCTTAACTTACAGTCCAAATTCCCGGAAACCAGGAGGCATATTTAGGGGCTGGTGGTTCAGCTGTTGCAGATGAGCAGTTGCTTCTTTAGAGCATTTGCTACACTGGGCAAAGTCCTTCATTGTTCGTAGCAATATTTCAACCATTAGCCATTAACATCTCTCACACTCTCCCATTAAATTTAAATGCAATCTTTTATGCAATTATAACCATTTATAATTCAGAAGTACAAGTTGTAATTAACAGTTAAACTTCAAAATAATTACTTAATACAAGAAATAAAAAAAGAGACAAATGTAGAAAGAAGCAAATCATTAACTAAGTATGAATGCATTTAAGATTGAAATTAATTAAAAGCTTTTTTGTTCTGGGAAAAAAGTCATTCTGGACCAGCTTCCCAACAGTACAGCCGTCGCAGCCACCATACAATTATTTTAAGAGCTTTCCAAGATTATTACTCAAATAACTTGGCTGCACAAAATAGCAGAAGAATGATCTTTTATCTGTTAGAGTTCCTTGTCAAGCCTATAATCTGTGTACTTTGTTTCTTTACAACCAATACATGACTAAAAGAATAATACAGAATTACATATGCTAAATAGTGCATTTAGACTAGACTCTACTAACTAGGTTTCTTTGCAAAATTTGTTAGTGTCATATTGCTTTCAGGAGATTAAATATCTTCTTTTCTTATAGAACAATACCTATTTAGTTAGATCTATTTGGTGTTTATTGCATTGTATTTTCCATTTTCTAGCTACATCTGAAGAGAATAAATCATTTCCCTTTGTTCTATCATGCACAAAGCTTTCAAAAATAGAAAGAAAAGAGTACCACCAAAAAATGAAATAGAGTTCACCTTCAAAGTATTGCATGTGACTGAAAATAAAATAATTCCATTTCATGGAGTGATGTATTTTCAGTGCTTTTTCTATCTGCAGACTTACTGTCATGTCAGAAAAGTAACTTGAAATCTACAGCAAGAGAGGGACGATGTCTGTACTTCCTTATGGAACAGATTATTACCAAATACCTTGAGTTTCTAGATTATTGATTCATTGGATGCAGCACAGAGATTTTCTTTGAATTTCAAAAGGCCTGAATCAGCAAAACAAACCTCCCCAACCACACAAATGCAAATGATATCAGTTTAGAAGAGCCCATTGGCCTTGAAACCCAACTAGCTCAACAGAGCCTGAGTGTTACTAAAATACAGGTACATGGATTTGAATCAACTGAGTATAATATATATTGCACCACTTTGGAAACATTTGAGATAGACAAAAAAGTAGCGAGAAATACTCTTTCATTTTTACTTTCAAGGAGTTCAGTGAGATAACTAAGTTTATCAGAGGAACTAAGAAGACAGTCTTATCCATTCTGCTCGATACCTTTCAAGCTGCAATTAGATAACTGGCAGTCATTCTGATACCAGGCATTAAACCACACATGCCCCAAATCTTACCTGAACTTATACTAAAATTAGTATATTTGGCAAGATCTGAGAATTCAGGTGTGAAAATGTGCACTTTGAAAGTCATCTATGTAATTTTGAAAGGCCTATTCAATCTGCAGAAGTGTCTAAAAGTGTGATTTGTGCTGAATGAAATGTTCACAGTTTAATGTAAAACCCAGAGAAGTTCCTGGAAACTGAATGCATACAATGATTGCATTTCCTACTCCTATTGCCTCCCCTCCTAAAATAACTTTTAGGTAGGTTGAAAAGAAGTTTCTGTGGTATGCTGATATTTTCTAGGTGCTGAGGTTGGTGAAAGAGAGACCTGATTACCTTTGTAGGTATGACAAGCATGTGAAATTTACATAACCAACTCTATTTTGCTCATTGCTAGTTCTCTTTTATTCCTTTGATTGCAGCTACAAACCCAGCAATCCATTATTCCAAAGCATTCACTCTCCTCTAGCAGAAAATCTTCCTAAGAGCAGGGCTGATGACACAGCAAAGGTGCTGGTGGTTTGAGAGCGGATCTAAACTGCACGGTGCTGTGCACCCTGCAAAGCTCTGGTCACAAGGACATGGTAGCTGGTCTAACATAGTATTTCAGATCTGATAATTCTCAGTTAGAATCTAGTTGTGATAACTAGATAGGGAAAATTCATAGAGACTGCAGAAGGGATTACATTTTGCTCAAAAACTACCTTGAGGACTCAAGTAAGGGTTAAATGATATAAAGATGTTGAATAAGATATCTGTGTTGGTCTATAGGAGTTGACTGAAATTTTGAAAGCAACATGAAAGTCTTTAAAATACCAAAATAATTGTAAGAATGATACTGATGATATGGAACCCTTACTTCTCCATATCTTGAGGGTAACGAGACATTTTCATTAAAAAACCCAAAAATTTCTAAATTATCAGTGAATGTGAGTTGTCCTTCACTGAGTCGCAAAATGCAACTTTAGCTTTGTAATTATATATCACCATACTATGCTATTCAGTGGTTGATCTAATATGATATGTGAATTCAGAAAATCAAATAATTTGTTAGGAACAAATACCATGCAAGTAATATTCTAAGCCACCCTCTAATAATATTAGAAGAAATAGGAAAGAAAGTGTGTGTATAACAAATACTTAAAAATTTTATTTACACACAGAAATGTATTCACATGCATGCCATAGCTGATCTCTGTTTAAAGACAGTGTCTGTTATTACGCGCGTCTCCTGAAAACTTTGTAGTAATATTGTTCAGTCAGATATTATTCTTTGCACACCTGTTCTTAATACTGTAAATTCAACATAAAATATAGAAAATATCTGCATTTTTACCAGTCTTTAAAATTAGAGTTTGCTGTGAGTTGTGGTCCATGATCTGGGGAATGTAATAATATATGGAAGGACTCTGCTATGTCAGCAAGTGCTGAGTTATAGCAGTCGTTCAATAAATTTTTCTAATCCTCAGGTTCCCTGCAGAGTGCTTGTGGCTGGAACAATTGCAGCTATTTGGTACTGCTCAGCTGCTCCTCCCAGTGTTCATAAATACAGTGGTGTGTCCACACAAGGCACAACCAGTGAGTGCTGCAAAACTGAGAGAAGGACTGAGATGCAGTTTCTCCTGTATGCCTAGGTGCCTTATGCGGGACAATTCTCATCATTAGCATGCGTATGTGTGTTAGCGAGGTGTGAGCGGTATCATGTGCAACATGACTGCACTTATTTTCTGCTAATGGAGAGCTCCCTTTGCTGGATCTTTCATTTGCCTTTGGCTCATGTGTGTGTGGCACAGAAAGGAGGTGGAGAGCATGGGTCAGAGAGTGTCCATGGGATGTTGTGCTCTCAAGGGGAGATCCCTGTACTGACTGCAGTGGCCTATGATATGTCCTGCTCCTCTTTGTAAAACAACATGGTGGTTTTCTACTGCTCTCAGATGCTTAAGCCAGGAACAGCTTCTTGGTATGTTAAAGGTTACCCAGAGACCTATTTTGGCCTGTGGGATCAAGAAGGTTGAGTGAAGACCAGGTACTGGGCTGTGCACACGTGATATGTAGCTCTTGCTGTGAGAGCACCTTTTAGGTTTGTTATGTACTTAGGGTATTCTAGCCTGGGTTGAGAGGATCATTCCTTGGTCAGTTTAGGCTCTGTTCTACAGTGCAGCTGTGGTTGTAGGTTGTCATAAAAATCAACAGGCAAACTGAGAGAGAATTATAAGAATATGCCGGAGAAAACTAAATATGGAGTATTCTTGCACCAGTGGAGGAATCACTAGCAGAAATGGTAACTGATACATGGCATTCAGATTAAGCTAATAAGATTATGGTATAATATTGAAAAAAAGAAAAGAGAAGTGATTGTTCTTTACTTGGCAACAATATACTGACTTGTGTACTGATCCCTCAACAGAAATATTGATTTTTGGAAGCCTGTTTTTAAAAGAAATTATTGCTAAATCATGCTTGACAGACCTGATTGCCTCCTGTGACTAAAAAACTACCCAGATGGATGAGGGGAGAGCCGTAGATATTGTCTACCTCAATGTCACTATGGCTTTTGACACTGTCTCTCACAATATCCTCGTAGGCAAACTCAGGGAGTGTGGACTGGATGAGTGGACAGTGAGGTGGATGGAGGCCTGGCTGAATGGCAGATCCCAGAGGGTTGTAATCAGTGGCACAGTGTCTATTGGAGGTCTGCCACCAGTGGTGTCCCCAAGGTTCAGTACTGAGCCCAGTATTGTTTAACTTGTTCATCAATGAGTTGGATGAAGGGGCAGATGCCTCCTCAGCAATTTCACTGATGACACAAAGCTGGGAGGCATGGCCGATACCCCAGAGGGCTGTGCAGCTCTTCAGAGGGACCTCGACAGGCTGGAGAGATGGGCAGGGAGGAACCTTCTGAAATTCCACAAAAGGAAATGCAGGGTCCTGCACCTGGGGAGGAATAACCCCAGCCACCAGTACAGGCTGGGGGCCGACCTGCTGAGGAGCGGCTCTGCAGAGAAGGACCTGGGGGTCCTGGTGGACAACGAGCTGTACATGAGTCAGCAGTGTGTCCTTGTGGCCAAGAAGGCCAATGGAGTCCTAGGGTGCATTAAGAAGGGTATTGCCAGTAGGTTGAGGGAGGTAATCCTGGTGAGGCCATATCTGGAGTGCTGTGTCCAGTTCTGGGCTCCTTATGAGACAGAGAGCTCCTGGTCCAGTGTAGGGTAACAAAGATGATTAAGGGACTGGAGTATCTCTCTTATGAGGAAAGGTTGAGGGAGCTGGGCCTGTTCAGCCTCAAGAGGAGGTACTGAGAGGGGACCTCATCAATGTCTATGAGTATGTGAAGGGAGGTGCCAAGAGGATGGAGCCAGGCTCTGCTCAGTGGTGCCAAGCAATAGGACAGGAGGCAATGGGCAGAAACTGATGCACAGGAAGTTCCACTGACATATGAGGAAGAACTTCTTTACTAGGCAGGTGACCGAGCACCAGAACAGATTTTCCCGAGAGCTTGTGGAGTCTCCCTCACCGGGCATATTTAAGAACCATCTGGACACAATCCTGTGCAATGTGCTCTGGGATGGCCTTGCTTGAGCAGGGAGGTTGGACCAGATGAGCCAATGTGGTCCTGGTCAACCTTATCCATTGTGTGGTTCTGGGATTAAAACAAAGAGGTATAAATAATGAGACTGAATGTTTAGATATTATAACTGGCATAGAGGAAAGAGTCTAGAGAAACAAACATCTTCAGGCTAGAGTGGAAGTTTGAGAGATGTCTATGAATATTCATAGAGACTTCAGAGTTACCTATTATTTTCATTAACTGTTGAGAACAGAGGAGGAATTATGTGATTTAAACTACAGCATGGACAATTTAATAGATATCAAGGCAGATGAAGTCCCTTACATTGCAGTCCTTGCAAGTATCTCAGGCTAGAGATAACATCCAGCTGTCCTTGCCTGTAAAGTTCTTGTCCTTCTTGATAAAAGTCTCTGGTTATGGAAGCTTTGGTGTAGTCCGTAGGCAGAGAGACTCTCCCGCTCTTTCCTGTCATTCTGCTTTGCCTGGTGGTCAACAATGTTTCCTCCTACCCAAATGTCTTCATCCGCTCTTATTCCCCATTCAGAAGAACACTGACAGTATAATAAAGACTCCTCAAATGCAGAGACTGCAATTTTGAGTGCCTCTTACATGGGCTATGTAAGGAGTAAAGAAAGAATTAAAAAAAAAAAATTATTTCCTGAACATTTCAGGAAAGACACAAGCTATAAATCTGACTTGATATTGTTATGGATAATGATATTTCAATTTATGACATGCGTATATTTAGGTGGTGAAAATCAGCATTGTTTCATGTGGCTGAGAATGATCACTGATCTTTTCTTCCTACAGATACTGCATCTTTGTACTTTCAACAAAAATTGTCGGTGAGCAACAATCTACTGATAAGCCTGTGAAAGGAAATCATGCTGAATAGGAATTAGAGACAGAGAAATAAGATATCTGTCCTTTAGTGATTCAAGTATCTTTTTTGCTGTCGTATACTCTCCAGAGTTCTCCCTCCACGTTTTTTTTTTAATTAACTGAAGCAGAGAGGTCTCTTTTCCTTAGGAGTTTTTAGAGGTCAAGAGACCTTCACTGATAGGAGGTAACAGTGTTGGGTCAAAAATGTGTTACTAACGCTGTAATGCTGTAAAAAGGTTACTCACTTGTCTATGTGCAGGGCTGATCTTTCAGCTTTTGCTCTGTTTTGTTTTCTTTTCAATAATTGATAAAGACTTCTCATACCTTCAGCCCCTGTAGCTAGCAATTACTCATTCTGTTTTGCTGCCTTTATCTTTTTTTTTTTTTTTTGCAAGGTTTAACTCATTTTATGTAGTCTGCATTGGTTCCTTCCCTTTATATCTATTTCCTTCAGATCTTTCAGTTGTTCTTAGAAAGTAATGTATTTCACTACTAATTGATTGCATTTTTCTGTCAGCGAGATTATAGTCTGTTATGTGTTAATTAGTGTCTTGAAAGATTCTCTGAGTTGCAGCCACACCCAAATGTCCTAAGCATCTCTTCTTGTCATAGCCGAATCAGCATTTTATGTAATTATTTTCATCAATATTTTCATTTGAAATCCAGTAGCTGTGTGAGGCTCTCTGGGACCATTCTATGAAGCTAAAAATTCAATTGACTGCATTAGCCATGCTAATATCTTGGGCTAGGCATGAGCCCTACTATATTCAGCACTCTGTGTAGAGTGTTAACCCCCTTTTGTGAACCTGTAAGAGCTTGCACTTTCATTCTTTTTTTAAAATCAAATCAGTTTTTCATCCTTCTTGGTCTTGATGAAAGCCTAAAAGATGTAGTGCCTGTGGAGTCCAATCCCAGAAGGCAGAAAAGAACTGAAAACACAATTTTTAAATGTCACAATTCTGAAGTAATTCTTGTGGGCTTTTTGGTCTGACTAATGATGCTTGGATGTTGGTAATCGCCTCTGATCAGCGGCCTTGGTGCTTCACATCCTCAACTTGAGACACGAATAGTTCTGTTAGTTTAGGAGTTTAGAAGCTGAGGAGAGGTTGATCACTGATAATTTGCGTTGATCTGATGGTGCACAACATTAAGTGAAATTATAAACCCTTGCATAACCATTTTAGGCTTTAGATAGATCTTGCTCTGAACCTATGCTTCCCTACTTCTGAATACCCCTGGTAAAGAGCATATTGATGAAAAAACTAAAGAATTAAGCATCCTGTAAAATCTATCCATCTTATGATCTAAGTGACTGATGGTGCCTTTAAATTTGCGTCAGAGCATACCACAGTACTGCAATCTTATTCTCTGCCCTGTCTCCAAGTTTAGGCACTTACATGATCAATAGAATTCACTGAGTGGGAAATTTTCATTAATATCATGAGTACTAAGAATAAGGGAAGGAAAATTCAAGACTTCATTGCATTGTTAAATATGGGAAAGTATCTCACACTATTAGAATATCCCCAGGGTCTTTTGGAGTATTAGAACTAAAATTTTGTGCTTAGGGCTGTTTTGAACTCAGTAAGAAAGACCACTTTTTCTACCTCACTCTAGAATGTTTTTTTTTCTCTTCATCACTCCTCATTCAGGCTAAAAAAATAAAGAACTGCTTGTACGGATTAAAAAGGAAATGAGGGAAAAGTATAATCAGTTTTAAATTCAGGTAACTGACAGTGATCTATTATTCTGTTTTATTATAAAGAAATCTCGTAGAGATTAAAAAACCAAGGGAAACTTTTTTTAGGAAACCTTTTAAATGTCACTTTTTTATTATAGGACAATAACTCTGGGTATTAAAGGTATGATGTTTTGTTGCATTTAGGATTTGGCAATAGAGTTCTCTCTTAGATTTCATCCTAATGGTAAGAATTTCCGGATGGGTTAATTAGTTAACCTCTATAACATCTACCTTTTTTCGTATGATATTACCTCTGGAAGAAAGTGTTATGTCTCAAGTGAGCGCCTTTCAACTGAACTAAAACACATTAAATGAGACTGTTCATAAAAAGGAAGTCACAGGGAACAGTCTGAAATGCATTACTTTAGAAAGTTTGCAAGTGTCTAGAACAATTTTGCAGCTTCGTAAGTCTTCAAGGTCATGCAAGAGAGCTTAAGGCTTAAAAAAGTTGGAGGGAACAGCTGCAGATTTTGAAAACAGTAAAGGCAAACTTGAAACGTAGTTTTATCAAAGCTTGGCTGTTTTCCTATCACAGGCAGTAGACGCCACTAATCTCTTCCTTTTGTTTAAACAGATGCTATTTGCTTGGCAAGTAGCTGAATTTTAAATGCAGAAAATTATTATACGAGGGGAAAAAATTCGACTGGAGGTTAGCAACAGAAGGTTAAGTTCAGGAGAAAATCTTGTTTTCTCTGACATCTTCCAAGCTGTGTGAGGAAAGTTTCCCCCTACATTGGGAACTATAATTTTTGATATTTTTCAATATAAAGGAGAAGTTTTTTGTTTGTTATTTTTTGCGGTTTTTGTTTTTGTTTTTCTCATTTCCAAATATAATGATGGTATTCAAGTAGTAAATAGTTGATCCCTTTGGATAGATCTTGTTTGCATGATTGCATTTGATGTTAGTGAAAGAGGAGAAGGAATAATTCAGGGGATCACAAATTCTCCGTCTGTTTCCCTTTGGTGTATCCCTATACAGTTCCTTTTTATCAGCACTGCTCATTTTCACTCTAGCTAAATCAGATTAATCAGCATTCATGACATGGGGGCACAGGGTTTTTGGCCCATTATTAATTGCCTATAGCAAAGCTCAGCCATTTTTCCTCATTTCTGAGGCTGGTTTGGAAATCTTACGAAGGGTGGCTATCCTTGGAATGGATCTCAGATAGTGTCCATGGCTTTCTTCTAAGCCATCCAAAACATGTGAGAAGAACAGCATGGAGTCCTGATGCAATGCAAAGCTTCTGGACATTTCTGTTATGACTTAGGCAAGAAAATGATGCTTTGTATTGCACACGGAGTGATTAATCAGATCCCAGTGACTGTTAGATAATGTGTGAATAGCTGCTGTTTTTGGAATCAGCAGTGGACTGATTTAAAAGCTGGTTCCATCTAAGCATACATGTTTCATTTCTCAGAGCACACAAGACACATGTTGCTGAATATGATTTGGAGATATGGGTCTAATCTGATCTGCTCGAGAAGGGGTTAGCTTTCAGGGCTGAGGAATAAAGGTTGTTGCTGGAGCAAGTTTTGCCTCTAGCCCTTCAACTTCTCAGATTCAAACACAACAGATGGTACCTCTTGCAATACAATATCTCTTTAACATCATGCTGAGGTTTTGGTACACTAGGGGCTCTCAGCACTGATTTCTGCAGTGGTCTGGTTTTTTTTTTTTTCCTTTTATTGAGTGTCTCCCATTTCTGTAAAGACATAACATATTTAGCCAGTTATGGCTGCCAAGATCACTAACAGAAGTGATTCAGTAACACTCCCAATTTTAAAGCTGATTCCTTCTTAGTACTTTGTTACCAGAAAGCAAAGAAAAAAAACCCAATTCCCCGTGTTCTCACCTTCATTCTGTATTCTGCTCTGTCCCAAGATACATTCTCTTCACTCCCTGTGTTCCTCTGCTCCTTCTGTTAAGAACTGATTATTGAGAGATGCCTCTGCCTGAATTAAGGTGCAAATGAGACCATATGCTAAAGTCAATAGTACAGATTTTATCTAATTATAAAATGTGAGGTAGAGAGATAGAAAGAACTAGAAAAGAGAGGAGAGAGAGAAAAAGAGAGAGAATGGGTAAGGTAGTCACCATCTGTGGCTCCAGGAGTATCCCACTGGTCCTTCTTTGCCCTGGGCTTCTTGGTGGTGGAGGTCCTCAGTTTGTTCCAAACTTTTCATTTTTTATATATTTTAGCAAACAAGGGAATTAATGCTCATTGGCTACACAGTTCTCTTATGCTGTTGGTTAAATGATTCTCTCTCCTCTAAGGCTGATTAGTCTGCATGCTTGGTCTTTCTCTTCTGTTGAGTCAGTGGGTTGGAATCGGTGGTTGTGATCTCCCCCTGCCAGAATTACCTTTGGCTCACTCGGAGCTGATTTCAGCACCGTTGCTGAGTTGGCTTTCCTTGTTACTGCATTCTTTATGTCCATTATCAGTGATACATTCTTCTCCCTCAGAGTTGTTAACCTCCCCCTAGACCTGAGATAACATTCAGACAATATTACCACCTTTATCTTATCTCGAGATCCTGTCGTGGTGGCTTAATTTACAGTCCGAGTTCCAGGTACCCACAAAGGCATATTCATGGGTGGGGCTTCAGTGGTAATTTCTGGTCACAAGTGCCATCTGCCCCATAATTTGAGGTGATCTTTGTTTGACTGGTGTTATATGTATGAGCAGTTGCTTCTTTACGCAGTTTGCCACAGTGGGAATTTTTGTCTGGATGCAGTACTCGAGACGTGCTAGCCAGAGCTGGCTTCTGCCAGGCTTGGAGTTAGCACATCCTGTTGCTGCATTCTGTGCTTATCTCGCGGCAAAGCCCTCCTGTGGCCTAAACAATGTTTGAGACAGGCAACTGTGATCTTTAAGTCTTTACACCTCCCACAGGTAGACAGCTGCTCACACAATTCAGGAACAGAGATGTTTGTGATGATTTTGGGGAAGGTTGGCAGCAGAAAGGTGGTGCATTTTATTCTTGAATTCGTTCTTGCTGTGCAGGTATTTCATCCCTGGCACAACTCCACCTGTACAACAGAATGTTAATTTTTCCTTTGACTGACTCCTATTTGGCAGAGGCTGTAAACAGCTTAAAAAACAACAACAAAAAAAATAGATCCCTTGTTGCTCTGCTTCTGACATTTCCGTCACATACTGAGGGATAGATAGCAGCGTGATGGTGAGATGGGAGAGGCGTAACACTTTTGAAATGATTTGACTACTGTTACTGGAGATAAATTTTGAGAATAGTTTTGGTACTCCTGTGTTCCGTTTATTGGGTTCTTCCTCAGGTTTTCAGTGCTTGCTGTTGGATCACTCATTTTTAGGAATGGAGGTCTTTCACTGTGATTTTTTTTTTTTGAATGTTAATCGTTAGTGGTATTGTACTTAAATGCAAGTGCTTAGTTTTCCTTCTGTAAAACTAAATGTGAAGAGTAATTTGTAAGAAAATAAAAATAAGACCCAGACTTTTTCTTTCCATAGTTATCCTTACTTTTTGGTACCGTGCACTATGAAAAGGAACCTAAAGCAGTTCCTTCGTGTATTCTGCCTTCTTGAAGTTTATCAGATTCTGTACTCAGCGTAGTCCTTAGATAAAACCTTAGAGTTCATTTCCTTTTGTCTGTCTCCAAGGACAGGTTGTCATTTATGACTTCTGTATCTCCTGCTGTTTACTGATAAATTCTTTTTGTGGTATGTTCTCACAGTGAACATCAGAGGTACTACTCTAAAACAAAATTGCTTAAATATTTCTGTTTGTCAGCTTATGAATTCACCTGAAGTGAAACTCAGCAACAGGAGACATTTGTCTCAACATTCCCTCATTTCCTATATTTTTGAGGTTTAATATGATGCAGTAATTTTTCTTATGCTGTGATACCTTAAGCTCCACTTTAACAGGAATTAACAAGGAAGGAGAGGGTTTATGAATTTACCTTCACCCAGCAAAGGTTGGGGTTGCCTCTGGGAAGAACAGCTATTGATAAAACTATGTTTCTAATAAAATATCTCATGAAATAAGAACCTGCTTTAGGTCACTGGGGATGGCTCTTGATACTGTTCTGATTTGCCCTGTAACCTGTCTCTGATAACACTATGGCTTTAGACAGCCCTGTGGGATATGACTCTGATTTATGGATCCTTGCATCATGGTGAGCTTTGGTCTCCAGCTGGGCTTTTCTTGCCTGGATTGAATTTTTCACATTCAATTCCTGAGCATTACCAGGCTGCTAGGGGTTTTTTGGTGATTTGTTTGTTTCTAAAAGCTGTAAGTAAATTTGTAATTTTTGTTCCTGTTTTTAATACAGACCTTGATACTAGTTTTCTTACATTGCCTTGGTAGTAGTTTCCTTAAATAGCTGATCAGTCTGTCTTGGGGTCCACATTCATCCTTTAATGACTGTACAAGTTGCTATCACTTCACTGGTACCTTTTCCATCTTGAATGATCATATCCCTTTCCAGTCTGTTCTCCCTTCAGAAATGTATCCTAAAAATCCTCCGCAGAATACAAATAAAATAAATAGTATTATGTAATATTATAAAGTAATAATATAATATGGAATATAATTGGAAAATAATGTTATATAAAAATTATGGAAAGAAAATGAAGAACCTCTATTATCTGATTTTTGCTTTAGATTTTCTGTCAAAGGTGCTCATTAATTGTTTGCTTATGGTTACACTATGCCTCAGGAGTTTTCATCCTAAGATTCAATTTCTCTCTGAACTGCATGGCTATTGGAGGCTCCCAGAAGAAATTAAATCTCCTAATTCCTGAAAAGCTCTCCAATGTGGGTTTAGGGGCAATACTGCCATTCTTCAAACATATGTAGATGGATACCTCTGGTGTACCCCAGTCCTTCAGCTTTATGGTTTACCTCTCCCATAGGTTGCGCTCCTGTGATGTTTTGGGATGTGCCTCTGCCTCGGACCTCCTTGTCTTCACAGAAAAGGATTGTGGTGCTTGGGTTGAGTTCTTCCAGTAAAAGACAGGAGGCTGGAGGACTTTTAAGACCTGGCTAAGGATGATATGAAGGTAGTAAAGACTTGGAGCCTTGGAAGGTGGAGGTAGAGGTCTGCAGGTTTTGCTGGATCTGGTCTCACGATTCATCCCCACCTGTTTGCACAGGGATGTACTTGAGTACATGTGGCTTTGGGGGTATTTGCACAAGTAAGAGCATGGCCTGATGGCTTTCCTTCAGATGAAAGCCCTAGCTTTCATTGCCAGTTCTTCTCTCAGTTTGTCTTACAAGCTTCATGGTTGTGTATTTCTTGCGCATTTTCTCTCCTCCTGATCGTGTTCTCCTTCTTACTCAGAGGATTGTTTTGAAAATTCTGAGAGATTGTGGATTTCCTTTTTGTTTTTTTTTTGTAGATTGAAATGTTCCTGTGATAGATAGGGTGTACTCTTCTGTATATGACTTAGCTACTAGTACCTGACTGAGGAGGGACTGTTCCCTGCTTTGTGATCCAGTGTGTATCAGGAGAAAATATCTTCCTCCATTGAGCCTTTTAGTGCCTCACAAACTGTTGAATGGGTGAGTATTTTTCATACAGATGGAAAAGCAGTTTCACACTGGTACTTCTCTCTGACTAGTGATTCAGATGAGACACAGAGGTTTCTGTTCTTATACGTTCTGCAATTTCTTCAATTTCTGCTGGAATTGGTTCTGATAAATGCTGAAACAATTGGATTTGAGGGGATTAGCCGTAGAAAATATTTTTTACTTTTAACTCAGGTGATATTCCTAGTGATGGTGATATGATTTTATCATTATGTGGATTTCCTTTTTGTATAGAAAAAGGGTTTTTTTTCATAGAAACAGCACATAGTGCTGTTCTTCAGAGAGAGCATTAAGCCAAAGCCTATTTAAATCAACAGTAAGTCAGTGTCTGACTTAGTGAATCAGGACTGAATAAACAAACTAATTTTCAGAAGTCAGGAACTCCTTTTATTCTCTTACTGTTCTTCACTTCATGGTGATACTTGTTTCTGACAAACACATTACTGATTTTAGAGATTTCTCCCACTGCTCCCTTTTAGTGGCCTGGGTCTGGTTTGCAGATTCTGTGCCATATTTGCATTCCCTATAACTCTGGTTTTGGCTATGCTGACCCTCCCATCGAGGTCATGTGTGCTTCAAGTAGCAGCAGTTGATATGCATACCAACTCTCAATGTCCTGATCTATGTCAACATTTTTCCCTCTTTATTCAGCCTTTTCACAGGGAGGATCTTTCACTATCTAATAGAGGTAACCAAGACACCAATTTATTTCCTTTAGGGAACTGAAACCAGTCTTCCTGAGCTGTCAGATTGCCAATTTTCTGTGTGAATGACTTTTTAAAGTCACTGAGATGCAGAGAGTAGATGCTTTCTGACCAATTTTTATATTTATAAGGCAAGGTTAAGAGCTTGATAGATTCGGTTTCAGCAGGTAACATCTTAGATGATATGTCCAAAAGAAGCAGTTATAGTATAATAAAGAATAGATTTTCCAAAAAAGTAAAGAACAGAATGAAAAGCCTGAAGTCATTGCTTACAATCCAGACAATGTCCTCCCCCAATTATTAAGTAAAAACCACACAATATCAATTACACAAATATGTGCTTTTTTATGCCCAAGAACAGTTAGTGAGAAATGGAAACAATGCAATACTAAAACTTAAAAACCTGTACCCGATTCAATTGACTCTGCGCTTACCGTCAGCATTCAAAAGCAGCAATATTCATGACAATTTTTTTTACAGTTAATCTATAATTTGCATGTAAATTGTGCAAAAGAGGTACAACTCCCAGTATCCCCACTTAAAGCTAAGATAGGTATTTATAAAACTGGGCATAAGCCAGCAGGTTTATTCAACCCTCATATTTAGCAGTAATAGTACATTTCGTATCAGTGGTGTAACTTAAATTTGGGCCCTATCTTGTTGGTCAGCACAGACTACTGCAGCCTCTGCTGGAACCATGTACATAGTCTTTGATACTGCATTATTTAAAAATCAAAAAGAAACAAAGGGTTTTACTTGATAAAGAATAGTAAGCTGTGAAGAAATATATGGAATTATTTATTTTGTGGTGACATCTATAATTTACAAAATACCTCACACTGCTTTTTGTAGTAGTCTTATAAAACCTTTTAGACACATTTGTCTGACAGCGTTTCAAAGACAAATAATCAGAATTGCTAGGTACAAGGGAAGTATCAAATTTTATAACACATTGTCAAGGCAAACATTTAGTTTGCAAGCAATTAATTTCCAAAGTTTTCATTTATGAGTATGGTTATCTTTCTTTGTGAGGAATGCTTTGCCATTTATATTCCTTGAAGCTGGCACAGACAATTCTCATCCTTCCACATTAGAACCTGTGTTAATTTCAGCTGAAATATTAGAAGTGCTCTGCATAGCCACAAAACTTCACTACTTTTAAAGTATGATAATGGCATTTCAGAAGGTAACCCTTGGAGGTAGGCAGTTAGAGGGAAGGAGCTGCACTACTATGACTCTTTTCAAGGCAGAGATTTTCCCTTTAAGCTATTGTCTAGATGTCTCATTTACCAACATTGTTCATCATTTTCTGCTTCCTTTGTTCGGGTACTGAGGAATTGGAAATGGAATCCTTTGTCAGCTTTGTAGAGCTTTCTGTGATTGCCAGTTCATTAATATAAAAACCAGACAGACCCTTATGAGTGGTTAGTTTGACCTCTTGTATATAAACGTGGCAGCCCAATTTTACTTGAATCGTGCCACTAATTCCGGCTGAGCTATTGTTTGTAGTTTGGTGTGACATCCAGCCTTGATTCAAAGACTTTGTGATGGAAAACCCAGCATGTCCCTCGGGAAGTAGATCCTAAAATGTGTTGCCATTACTAAAAGAAGTCTGTATTTTTGAGCCACAGTGGCCATGCCCTGGCATTTCCTAGTCTGTTAGATTGGGGAAGTATCAAAATTTTTCTTCCCAGTCTAGAATTAAACAAGTTCAATAAAAAGCTTGTGATGTTTTTGGGGTTTTTTGGGTTTTTTTGCGTTTTGTTTGGGGGGATTTTTGTGGTTTGTTTTTTTTTTGGGGTTTTTTTCGGGTTTTTTGGGTTTTTTTTTGGTTTTTTCTTGTTTTGTTTTTTGTTTTGTTTTTTTTTGTTTGTTTGTTTTTGTTTGTTTTTATTTTTTGTTTTTTGACCTGATTCAAAACAGCATAAATTTCCTCTTCATGTACTTCTGTGGCATGTTCTTGCTGTACAAGAACGTGATTTGACATGATTTCACAAGTTAATATATTTCAACTTGAACTTTATTAAAGATGGGCAGCCCTTTGGGAAGCACTGAAATAATCAGCACAGGAAAAGGTGTTTTCATGAATGCTTCAGGAACTGATGAACCTAGTTTATAGATCTTGAGTAATGAGATCGCTTTTGCAAACTCCTCCACTGTGACACTCTTGGCAGGGGAGGAAGGAAGCATACTCTCGCATTGCCAGACATAATGCATATTTTTACATTTTCATTTAAAAAAAAATCTGGCAGTTATGGGCAGTGAAACATGACTTGAGTTGCTTTTCTATTCATTCACTGTTATAGGAGTAACTGTGCATCTGGGTGCTGCATAACTATATTTTCATGCCTATTATAGCTCTCTAGTGCTGGAAAGGATGTGAAGGAATCACTTGCTTATTCCCTTCCCTGAAGACGGGATGAAACACATTTAAACTATTCCTGACATATATTATTTGTTCAACCAGTTTTTAAAAATGTTTGGTGATGGGAATTCTTCCACCTCTGAAGACAATTCACTCCAGTGTTTTACCCTCTTGACTGCTAAAAATTATTTTAAAGGAAAATTGGACATAATGCTCTCAAAACTCCATAACTGTTGAACTGGGTGGATGAAATATTTTTCTATGTGTTAAGAAGGAATGTGGTTTATATAGTCTGTCGGGACACTTGAAGAATATAACTTCCATCTCTTTACTATGTACGGTTGTAAAAAATATGTCTTATTTTTTTTGAAATGTGTCTTTTATCTTTCTGGCATGGTTGTCAAAGTCAGTAAAACTTAGTAGGGATTTTATAATTATCTATGTTTGCACCTAGGTATTTTTACCCTCCTCAACCCTCAAGATCCTGTAACAGAAAAAAAATGGCGGTGGTTATAATTACTTTCTATCACTGTCAACATGAGGAAGCACAGTTTCCTTGTAGTTGGTGAGGTGGCTATAGCTTTAATGAGACAGTCTCTTATATCGGCTCAGTGAATATGAGATTTTCTTCCCTGAGCCAGGAAATCTTTCATGGCAGTGCAGCATGCTGGATTCTTCTGAATGTCTGATGAGTTTGGAGTGTTTCTTGGGTGCATATGAAAAACAAACCCAAAACCTAATGAAAAAGCCCCACTTCTAACTGTTATGGTTTGACACAGCTGAACAATGTGCTAGAAGTTTATTGAGGTCACTGATCTCGTTAAACTTTCATTGTGTGATTAGTGTTTACATCCAGAACACAAGTCCTGTCTTGGATGTGCAGTGGTTACAGAAAACCCCCTTGCAACCACGTATGGAGCTATGTAAGTACAGGCTGTGATTCCTCCCTCCAGTGGTTTTACACGTCAGGACAACAATTTTGGTTTCCCAGATCCACCTATCATGAAGTGTCAACTGGTTCGTTATCTCCATTGGCACTGATGGATTTTCACCACATGCACTAAAGTTCTTTGAGCTCTCTTGATTGGTGGAACTGGGGGACTGTCTGAGGCCTTTGCTTGGCAAATCATACCAAAACAAAAAGAAAAATAATACAGAAGAAATTGGACAACGAGTAAGTGGTAAGATCTGTGCAGAAAGGAACACTTCATCATCATTCTATTCCTGATATTGCCTTGCTAATACTGTGTGGATAAATTGAAATGGTGTATTTTCATCTCTATGACTGGTCTTGAAATTATATTGTATTTTCATTGTCTTTATTTGCTTTACGTAGAGTTTTTAACAGTATGCATTATTTCCAATTTTCCTGGTGGTCTGCTGTACCAGAGGCAGAAAAGGCAAGGTTTTGGATACCCAAAAAATGTTGTGAAGCTTATAGATGGAGCTGGTAAAAATGGCAGCAAAGTGCATGTGGCAGAAAATATGGATTACTTCTATTAAAAGTATTTTAAAATATGAGTAAAATTTACCAAATTATTTCACTCAAGTAATTTATTTGGATATAAGTAAAAATGCTACTGTAATAATTTTCCTCTTTTTGTTTTTACCTCTGTGGTTGGAGGATTTAGCGAATTTCCCAGCTAGAGCCAAACGTTCTGTAAGATTCTGAAATATTCTTTACTCTAATTTCTTTCATGTTTATAACGCTTGCATGAGAAGAGATGTGGTAAGATCAGAAATAGGTTCACTCCTTTAAATCTCTAAAAGTCCCTATGTCCTTTTCTCAAAAGCCTTATATCCCTTAAAACTTGCACTTTTTGTTGTCTTCTAAGTTTGAAGTCTTTTGCCCACTGTTTTTGATATTTATATTCCAGACAACTAGACCTTCCCCATTTATTTCTTCAGAAATCCATCAGGTGTGCATTTTTTTCCTTATCTTTGGCATGCAGCAGCTTGTATGACTGTTTTCCCTAAATCCTATTTTTCAGATAACCTGCTTGTTTTTCAAGTGCCTCTTTAGTCTTTTTGCGCCTTGTTTTCCCCGCCTTTTTATTTTATTTATTTTTTTTCTTTGTGTCAGGATATATTTTCTATCTTGCAGCACGTGCTTATGGAGAACAGATTTTCTACCTTTCCTGAGTATTTGTTTGTGGTCACTAGATGTATACACGTACCCCAGCGCCACAGCTCAAATTCTTCTGCCCTTTGGTAGATTTAAGAGAAAAGCAAGTATCAGTTTTCCCTCAGACATTTAACTATTAAGTGAAGCAATTACTACAGTCATGTGAAAGGCATGCAGAGGCCAACAAGTTGCTTCCTAAAGGCAAATGAAAACTGGATGAATTAAAAAATGCCATTCTTGGCCTCTCACTAACAAACCAGCTCAGGCAAACATGGGAGTACTCCAGGCATGTGTACGGCTGAATTCATGGTGCTGACACATAGAATTAAATTGTTCATGTGCGTGTGAACAAACTCTCACTGTTACTAGACATATTTGAAACATGAGTCTTAGTGATGTGAAATAATTTTGAAGTGTGTCTAGAACCATCGGAAAGACCTCTTAGAATATAACTTACGAAAAACAAAAAGGTATCGATGTACCTTTAATCTCTTCTGGTACTTCTTGGAGAACAATGGCAACGTTTGGTGTTGCTGACTATTAAATTTTATTGTATGGATTTATGGATTTCAATTTTAGTGTGTAGTTGAGCTTCTATTTAATGGGATGTATACCTATAATCCAAGGAAGTTCTGCTGCTTAATCTGCTCACAATTCCTAAAGCATCACAAAATTCTCTTATGAGTCCTATATTTTTTCTAAGCATTCTCTGGCAGATACAGTGCAACGTTTTTACTGATGCTTTGGAAATGGCCTTTTCTTCAGGCACATGATATCTGATTTGTTGTCTTGCCTCTTACTTCATTCTTGCTTTGCAGTGTGATAAAAGTTTAATAATTGAAGAACTGACACCTTCCATTCTTATTTGGAAAATATTCTCTCCTAGGAAATAATTAATGGCACTTACTTTCAGACAAGTCATACACATAAAATGAGAGAAAGCACAGAAAAGTGCTTCTTGTCTGAGAAAATGTGATTTTTTTTTTTTTTTCTGGTTTGCTGTGCCTGAGATGCTTTGAATGGGGTCTCCCACCCTAATGAGTTGGCATTTTCTATAACAATCTCCGGGTAGCTGTACTCTAAAACTGCTGTGATGACGGATTGCTGAGTCAATATATTATGACTTGCCTCCCTCTTAACTAAGTGCTGACCAATGGCACTAAACCATAGCTCTGCACAATTGACAGTGAGCACTCAGTACCACCCCAGTGAAGGCTTGTCACCAAGAAAACCCACCAAAGTCTGCCAGTTCTTTACTGATTGCAAGAAGCATGCACAAAGAGGGCAAAATGCAGAAAGATGGAAGGACAGGAGTTATCTGTGGAGCTAAATTTCTAGAGAAGTAATTTTCATTCATTTTGCTTGGCAGGCCCAGCTGGCATGTTCTTTAGTTGTGCTTCATATAATCACAACTGCAGGGAATTGTCTCATCGTGAGTGTGTGATATTCCTTCTGTTTGTAGAGATGGGCACAGTGAAAGCTACGGCACTGCACAAGTAATTAGAGCTACTCAGTGTTCAACAAGAAACTTCACTAACAGAATGCTAAGAATAATAGTTACACACCCATTGTACAAGGAAAAAAAGGTCTAAATTAAATTAAGAAGTATCATGCCCTCTGACAGTATGTTATTACGCTATAAGAACAACCCACTTCTTGAGTAATCCAGGGAACGTAAGGAACTCATGTCATGATTTGGAAACAACCATGTGGCTAGCAAATTTCGCACCTGTGGCTAGGCACTCTTGGTGTTGTCTGGTGCAATTTGATAGGTTAAACTACGTATTTTATATGAATTTGTTGAGAAGATGAGCAAGTAAATACACATCTAAGCAACCCATTATTGTATGCTATCCTGCAATTTTACCCAGCTAATTAAAGACAGAAAAACACAGTATTAAAGTCAAGGTCACTTTAACATTAAATCAATAATCTGCAATTCTTGAGTCTTGAAATCACAGACTAATTCCAAGTTGTAAGGTTGGTAGTGGTTTTCTCATGGACAATTTTAAGTGGAGGACTGATCCTTTTCCAAGAGTATTAATCTCTTGGAGAATTAATGGTAAAAGATACAGATGTCCCTCAAATGTATTTATTCAAGTACCTGAGCATTTGCTCTCCTCTTCCACAGCAATCAATACAGTCTCCTTGTTTTTCTTCAGGCAGTTCCGGAAGCGCTTATAATGATTCCTTATTTCCATTTCCATCTTAAAGTATGTTCTTCTTGGTCATTGTTGTGATTGATTTTATTCTTCTCTCCCTTCCTAAAATGGGACAAAGCCTTTCAATAGAGGTCTTGGTAAATTATACATAATAGCAACAGTAACACAATAATGCAAGATTTTATGCCTGAAGTACCTGTTGACTTCTTCCATTATTGACTGATTTTTACTTTCGAGAAGCTGTTACAATCATAGCTTCCATACACACACACAAACTCACTCAGTATATCCATAAACCCATTAAAAACCATTGGTGCCTATTCACTTGAAAAATGAGGTAAAATAGAATGATCAAATTCTTTTTGCTTTGTTTTGTAGTCTCTCACAAAATTTGTTGCTGTCTAGAGTGGGAACCTAGAAGCGTGATTTGTCTCAAAGTATGTACAGTGAACGTGGTTGTAAATGAGAGCAGCCTTAAGGAGAAGGGCTTAGGGGTGTTGGTGGATGAGAGGCTGGACTTGCAGCGGGCACTTGCAGTACAGAAGGCCAATTGTATCCTGGGCTGCATCCAAAGCAGCATGGCCAGCAGGGCGAGGGAGGGGATTGTGCCCCTCTGCTCTGCTCTGGAGAGACCCCACCTGCAGTGCTGTGTCCAGCTCTGGAGTCCATAACCTAGGAGTGAGCCCAGACGAGGGCCAGAAAGCTGATCAGAGGTCTGGAACACCCCTCCTATGAACACAGGCTGAGAGAATTGGGATTATTCAGCCTGGGTAAGAGAAGGGTCTAGAATATTACAGCATTTTCTGGTATTTAAAGGGACTTTTCCAGAAAGCTGGAGAGGGACAATTTAGAAGGGCATGTAATGACAGGACAAAGGGAAATTACTCTAAACTGACAGAGAGTAGGTTTAGATTAGATATAAAAAAGAAATTCTTTACTGTGAGGATGATGAGGCACAGGAATAGGTTGCCTAAAGAAGTTGTGAATGCCACATCCCTGGAAATATTCAAGACTGGGTCGGATGGGGCTTTGAGCAACGTGTTCTAGCGGAAGGTGTCCCTGGTCATGGCTGAGAAAGTTGGAACTAGATGATATTTAAGGTCTATTCTGACCCAGGCTGTTCTGTGATTCTGTGATTAACCTTCATCAGATCTGTTGTCCTGGTAAGTCATGTTTACATTTCCTGTGTCTTTGCACAGGTTGTACAAGGCAGGAGAGATACACCAAGTTTGGAGATGGTCAGTGGCATAAAGAATTGAAAAGCATTTTTTTATTTCATGGCCTTTGATTTTATAGAGAATATTTTCCATTGGTTCTGCCTCAGGTATCGCTTCATGCTCAATGGCAATTAGATGAACATAAGACTTCAGAGTATTTGCAAGGCAGCCTCTTTTCACTGCAGGAAATGTTTCAATCTTTCATGATATGTAAAGGTCTCCCACTGAACTAACTTGATTTCACAAGAATATCCATGGTGAGATGATGTACAAGTATGAATGCATGGAAAGGTGAGTAGGAAATTTTGTCTGAAAGAACAGAACTGCACTTTCTGCCAGAGACAAAGTACATAGGACCTCAAATAAACAAAACCATATCCTGTAAAAGTATTAAACAGTCTAAACAGTATGCATTCAAACAGTGATGTAAATGACTCATGGCTCTCCAATGTTTTCAGCAGTTATTAAAAAAACTCTGCTTCCTGTGAGTGACAGTGAACTAGGAAACTAATTTGCACTATAATTTACACTGTGGCTTTGATCACAAAACCCATGATATGTTTTATTACAATAATTTCCATTCATAATGAAATGATTAGCATCCTCCAATGTGTGCCTCAAATTTGGACCTATTTTCTTCATGTATCTCATACAATTTGAAACGTATCAGTTAATTTGGGTTGTCATTTAGCTGCAGCTTTACTGGAATAGATTTTTAAATCCATGTAGGACACATTGTAATTGAGAGTGAGGTTCCAGGTATCTAGTGGTCACTTCATGGTGCTCCAAATAAATATGACCATTTAGAGAGTATAAAATTAGTCTCATCTGCTAAACGCATCCTGCTGTGAAATTGCAGCCAGTTAGAAAAGGAAAGATGCCCTTAGCATAGAAAAATGGTTTGAGAGAATATGAAAGTTATAATGGAAAATGTAATAGATGCCAGAAATAATTACACAGGTGACTTCCACAGAGTATAACTGCTATTCCTTGTATTTCTTCAGAAAACCCAAAGCCTGTTACTAATTAAGCTGCAAAAATAGGAATCTACTGTAGTTCTTTAACCATCAAATAGTCTGCTTTTCTTTTATATACATTATGTTCTTTCAAAGGGTACTTGTTTCTGAAATCTTTCTCTGTGGAAACAAAGGATCATTTAATATTCGACTTTAGGGGCTGTGCTATTCTCTGTCTTAATCTCCTGAGGTATTGCTTTGAAACAATTTAGCCAATGGAAAGTTAACATGCATCGGTGCTTTTAAATATATATACAGAGAAAATAGTGCAGGAGAAATAGCACTGCTCTGAATACCGACTGCAAAAAACACTTCTATTGCAAACCATCCATGTGTATTAAAAATATAGGAAGGTGAAGAACTTGCAAAACTATCAGGGTGTTGCCGCCTATAAGTGTTTGCTACCTTCAAGGTGGCGGGTTTGGTTTCTAACCAGGAATCATATGTCATAGTGGGTTCTGGGCTGTTTGGTTTGCTAAACAGTTTCAGACATTTTTCTTCTGTTTTACTCTTTTGCTCTCAGTGGTCATTATTTGATATAATCCCACTGTTATAATTAAAAGGGGGAGAAAAATATCTTCCAATTAAAAAACCTGACGAAATAGACAGGTCTTATGTGTCTTGCCTCACTATAGATCAGCTCTTGAGCTGCTTGTACCACTTAATTTGTTGGAATCAGTCTGAAGAGTCTGAAGGCTGCTTTTACTGCTCCCAGTAAGAGCTGAGATGGCAGGTGGTTATTGCAGCACACCCAGCCTTCCTCTTGTTAGTTGTCCCTTGCTTCTCCTGATGGTGTTCATGAGGGGGGTGGGACAGACTCAGCTGAGGTCACTGAAGAGGAATATGGAAACACACCGAGGCATGATGTGGGTATCCAAAGTGTGATGACACTGCTTGTGGTATTTGTCTAAGCTTGTTTAAAGCTGGTTTGGGTGCAAGGTGTAAATGTAAGCTCTGAACTACCAGAGGGTTAGTTCACACTGGAGAGCTCCTCCAGGTATTAGCTAATTTAATTTTAGATCAAATTTCAGCTCTGAAGGAGACTGCAACATACGATGTGTTTAACAGTGAATGGAAAAAACAAGCAGTTTGCGTTGTGCCACAAAGATCTGTTTGTTGACACAGATTTCACTAGTGCAATGAATAAAGTCAGAACTAAGCGTTGAAAATCTTGAGAGGATTGAAAACATGGGGTTGGGTAGCAATCTTGCAAAGCCAGATACAACATTTAATTGACTGAGCTATGGTGTGGAAATAAATAGAGAATAAAATAAACACGGCAATTGGAAGAAAATACAGTATTTGTTATTCTAGAAAAATAAGGCAAGGAGGAAAAATAAGGCAACAGGCAATAGTAACAGGTAAATGATGTACTACTATCAATAAAATGTCTCAAGGTAGTATTGCAGTAATTGTCTAAGGGATTTGGTTAATGTTTCGAATACAAATCTGTCAAAACTAACCTTGTTTTTCACTGAGTTAGGAAGGTTTTCTTTTCCTAAGTATCTTCCTGCTGCCAACACTGTTAAAACTTATCTCAGCAATAATTCTGCAAGAGAAATCTTGTGCTAGCCATAATAGAGAAGTGTGATAAAAATCATGATGAATAGCAGACTTGACTCAACTGTGCCCCTCAGTTAATGAATAACATCCATTTTTTATTAAATGATTCAGCCAAAATATTAAAGATGGGACAATCAGGCAGGTCAGAAGCCTTGAAGAGCTACTATATTTTATGAGTTTCTTATCAATTAAATAAGTTTGTTCTGCTATATGTCACTATTGATTTGCATTTTTTTTTTTCTGGCTGAAGCCTGGTTTCCACATTCCTTATAAGCTCTGTCTCATGCATTATACAGTGGAAATAAGAGTCATGAATTGCTGGATTCCCTTCTTTAGATTTCCTCCTCTGCTGATTCACGCATTCGTTTACCAGCTCTCTTCATTATACAATTAAGCACCGGATGTGGAGACAGGGCAGGTTGTGATCTGCAAGTTTGAATGAAGTAGTTGCGTAAGACAGAGAGGCTTGGGGTACACCTCACTCTCCTCTTCAGATTACTGAGATGGCACTAAACTGTGGGGACAGGTTCCCGTGGCTTCCCTCTGAGATTCTTAGGCTCCCCCACCCGGATACTGCAGGGGTTCAAGATCCAGCTCCCCACGACTGGATCATACCTAAGTTGAAATTGGAAGGTCTTGTTTCTAGTCTGTCTTCCCACAGTCACCCCTCAGAGGGGCTTATCCCAGGTCAAAGACAGAAGAGCAATCCTGTAAATCCATACCCATTTGATTAAGCCTGTTTCATGAATAATGGCAGGAGTGGTTTTCAGGGTTTGGTTCTTTAGTTTAGAACCCAATTATGAGATCACGACTTATGTTCTTAAGCAGTGAGTATGATCATTAATCAGGATGCAAAGTTTTCAGCTCAGTGGGAAGACCCTGTCATGGACTGATTGCTCTTTGGGAGCAAACGTCTTCCACAACCTTCACACCAGCTCACACCTATGGAATTGTGCCAGTGATTAGACATGGCAAAGATCATTAAAAGACAGTTACAGTCACCTCAAAGAGATATGTAATAGACAGGTAAACAGAAATTGGGTTATATCTAATGTCCATGTAAAGTTAAAAGTACCTTATACCAACAAATGCTTTCAAAGTCAATGATTTGGTGGCTTGTTTACTATTATTATTTAATACTCCTGTGGGTATATGTAGGGTTTTTTTAAGCTATGTCAATTATTTATGCTTCAGCACTGGTAAGCAACTTAAAATAGATACGTCTTGATGAATATTACTCAGATAAATATTTTAAAGGGTACAGATTAGAAGAAAAGGGAAGCACCATGTCTAATTCATCTATTATGACAAACCAATAAGCATTCTAAAATATTTTTGCTTTCCAGGAAAGATGTTCCACACTAAGATATTGATTTTTTGATAATTCTTTCAAGCAGAACTGTGTGCAGTTTTGCTGCAGAGACAAGGATACTGTGACACTGCTCCAAATCATGGAGAAACTTTTCTTTTTTATAACAGAATGAAAAACCACTTAAGATAGCTAATCAAATTATTAGCTGGAATTTGTCAGCCTGGTAGATATTGTCACACTTAAACCCAAATTATATTTTGGGGAGGGGGAGGGGGAAATGCTGGTTTGCTGAAAATTCCCCAAATTGTCAAGGTTGATGAGGCATTTTGTTTGTGTAAAAGCTGTATCACAGTCATTGTGTAATGCCTACGTTTTGTCATCCTGCCCAAAGAAGTCAAACTGCAGCATTACTGATTTCAAGAGAAGGAAGGGGCTTAGGAATGCTGTGTAGAGATGCAAAGACAGTCCTATAACACTTTTGGGGGAGCAATAGGATTTCTGTGGGGGCTGCTTCTGCCCAGCACAATAACTACCACATGCTGCTCACCTCTGTGTAGACCGTCTTGCTCTCAGGTACTTAAAGATATGACGTGTTAGCATTTTGGGATGGAGGTAATCTTTCAGGCAGACTTTGAACTATACTGGGGTAGTCATGTGCTCCATAGCCATACTTGCTTTCCGAATGAAGAATGGGGAAAAAAAGTAAGTCTGTAATCTTGAGAGAAACATGAAATAATTTGAATATATAGCCTAAAATTCACAGGTAGAAAATGAGTTTACCACTCCCCACCTGCCTGCCCAAAGCCCTGTGGCCCAGGTTCAGATGGGTCGAATAGCGAACATGTTGCTGTGAGCAATTTCAGGAAAAATACAGGAAACTTTGTTGACATCATTGTGTCACTCTTGAAAGATGGAGAAGACTGGTATGGAGCTGACACTGTTCAGTATTGTTCAAGAAAATCACAGATTGGTCTGAATAATCATAGTTTAAGTCACCTTCAAAATAGCAGCAAGCATTTTGTTATCGATAGTTTAAAAATGAATATAACTGATACTTAAAATGGAGAAAAAAATTTATAGAGATAGAGGCCATAAAATACCAACAGCTGTTAAAGATAATTTAAGGAAGAAACCAACAGTAGTAATGAGGTTTGTTTGGTTTATTGCATTTCGTATTGTAGGATTGGAATTCATAGTTTTTCTCGAGCTGAAGTCAGCATACAGTTTTGTCTGTATTGTGTGTGGGCTATACAAAACTTTGTGTCTAAGAAAAATAAATAATCTCTTATATAGTCTAATATTTTCTTTTTCCTGCTATATTCCTTTAGTAAATGACATTTTTGTTAAAAGATAAGAGCAAGGAAACTGATGGATATCTTACTTGTATTCTGGAGAGAATAGTGTTATTTTCGTTAGTGACAACATGACAATTTGCTCCTATAAAAATGTTTTTCATCTATGCATCACATGCTCTTCAAAGTGGGAGTATTATTCCAATCCTTGTGTTATGGCTGGTGGAACTGAGTCACTGTGTAGTTACGTCTTTATCCAAGGCTGTGTAGCATGTAAGTGACACATCTTGCAATAAAGGTACTGAAATGAGCTCTTTAAATTGGATTAAAAACAACAGTATCAGCAGCAGCTAGACATCTTGGAAGTCGAGGATGAGATGAAATCTCTAATTGGAAATCCCTACATTAACACATCACATCAGGCTGAGACTTTGTCACAAGCAAAGTGTGCTAGGGAATAAGATGAAGTACAGTGATGATTCACTGGTGAAATCAAGCCCTTCAAAACAGCATTGTCACTTGCTAAGTAACCCAGAAACGTTTTACCTACCAACTTCTTCAAATGATATAGTTTTCTTTGAAGGATCACATATTTAGAGAGGGTTTGTCTGTCCTGGTCAAGGTGCCTGAAAGTTACAGTATGTACAAGTGAGAGCAGTGGCCATAGGTTGCACTCGAGACAGCTGAGATTCACCATCACCAGCAGATTGTCCTCTGGAGATGCCTCATTCTCTCCACTGACTGTGCAGTGAGAGTAACAGATTTTGCTGTCGTTATCTAGCCTCTTGACAGCTAAAAGTCAGGAAAGATGGTTGCTTCAGAAAAATAATATCTCTGAGACAATCTTCAAATTTAAAACTTTTTAACACTTATGTTTTATTACCAAACTGCTTCAGTTTATGAACTACAGGATATTAGTGGAAGTTCAGATCTCTTCGAAGTTTTGGATGGATGAGATCTGGAATACATTTCGGAAAGTAAAGAGCACTAATGTAAGGCAAGAAGCTAGAGGCGATGTGGCAGACTAAACAGATATTAGAATGCAGATAAAAATCTTTTCATCAATTAAAAAGAAGATGAATTACATTTAGTGTTGCAACTGTTCGTTAAATATTTCTTGATGTTGTGTCATTCATATTTAGAAGTTAGGTGCTTGAGAGCTCAAGAAGAAAATTTTGCTTCAGATGTTTCCCAAGGCAGCTGCACAGGCAAGGAATGCTATGGTGGCTGCCGTCTTTTATAAACCAGTGTATCCACCCTTTTGTGAATAACACCTGATTCTGAGTTATTTTATTGTCTTTTATATCACTTTCAAAATTCAGATATGCAAGGAGGTGTTGGAGGTGACAGAAATGCTTCATGGAGTTAGGTTTAAGGCAAGAAGAGATGACCAAGTAGCATAACTGAACTCTGCCTAACACAGACCATGAGATTTCTTTGGAGTCAGTTGTGGGTTGAGCCCTAGCTGTAACTGCTCAGAGTGTCTTCCAGCAATAAGATTTCGTTTGCCAACACCAAGAAATGGAAAATATACCCATATCCTCAGTAGCTTGTTCTCTGAATTATTGAAATCTTATTACTAATAAGATCCACAGCAAACATCAATACAGGATTAAAACAGATCTCAAGTAATTGAATTTTTTCTTAAAGATACTTAAAAGTCATACTTTTAGATAGCACTCTAATTACTTTTACTTCAAGTAACTACTAAAACTTCTAAGTAAGAAGAACTGGGGAAAATTTTTCTTTTCTGTATCTAACTGTGCTTATTTCTTTCTTTGCAAGACTTTAGTTTATCTTGGATTCTTGTTGCTTCTCTATAGTGAATTCTATGTTTTTCATGTGGATGTTTTGAAACCAGACAAGGGAAAGCATTTTTTTAAATTGAGAAAATGTTATTACATGACTACAAAAAATTGGCAGAGAGATTCAGAGAAAATATTCCATCTGCCACTAGTTTTAATTAAATCAAAAGCCCAGAACAGAAACAATTAAACATGCACAAACCCAGAATTCAGTCAAATGACTTGTATACTCAGAGTTATTTTTATTGTACAATAAAATGACCCCCAAATATTTTTGTTCCCTTTTATCTACTATGTGTTGTATTATTGTATAAAACAGAAGATTCTTTAAGTAATTAACTCTTTTTCAAGCCACACTATTCTTGTTTATTTATCTTTTGAAAGTCTGCATATTATATTGTGTAGCCCTTGAGCCATTTTAGTTAGTATCGAAATCCTGGTTAGCCTTTTTACCACTGATTTTTCTTCTGTTTCCCTATAATATAATTTTTGGATGGTTGTTTAACTGATGAAGAGATAGATATTGGCACTATTTTTAGTGGCATCAAATTAACAAAGAAAGTTCTTTGTAAGTGTATGACAAGAAGATTATTAAAAGTTCTGTCCAGATTGACCAGCAGTTTATTTCTTAAGACTGCTAAGATGTCTACTGATGTCAGTTTGAATTAGAGACCGCAATAAATTAATAGGCATTATAAGTTATGATGAGAGAAAAAAAAAAAGTCTGCTATTTTCTGGTATTAAACAGTTAGGAAATGAAAGCTGATGGGTGTTAGAACAGTTCTCACACTTGGAAAATATTTAGGAAATTTATTAAGTATGCATATCACACACTCACTTCATGATCTACCATTTTTAACGCTTTCTGTATGCAATTCATCACTATTATTGTCCATATGCTTTCCTTTATTCCCTTTTGCTTTTCTGCCTTCATGTATGCATACACAGAAACATGCATATTATTTCTATTTCCTATAAATAATAGTAATTCAGACGAAAAAGTCTACGGTTACTATTTGTATGTGGCAAATACAGTGCAAACTGTGTTCAGTTTTCAGAATGCAAATCTTTATTCTTCTGTTCATAACTTGACAGGTAAAAACAAATTCTGTGATACCTCTGCAAAACCTTAGTTAAGGATTACGTTTTTAAGAAAACAGTCTACATGTGCATTTGTGTTGTGTAGATGCATAGGCTGTGAACTCTGAAGTTTTTGGTTTCTAGTCAGTCACAGAGTATGAGATGCTGGAGAGGCAAGCAATAGAGACCCAGATATCACATCCTTTATCTGTGATGATGGAGGGATGTCTCAATGTGTCAGTTGCCTCAACCTACGGGGATATGTGATTGGATTTGTAAACATACTGGGAGTCATAGAGTAGTTTGAGTTGGAAGAGACCTTTAAAGGCCATGCAGTCTAACCACCCTGCAACGAGCAGGAACATTTTTAATTAGATCAGGTCACTCAGACTGCTGTCCAACCTGATTTCAATTGTCTCCAGGGATAACTTCTGTTCCCTTGCTTAGGTTTTATCTGCGTTCAACACCTTATAGCATCAGACTTAAGGAAGCATTACTGCCAGAAACCAACACCACAGTGTTCAACCTTCAGAAACAAGATGGTGTAACACCTCTCCTGTTTCTTGGAATGCTGTTGGTTTGAGTCTAGTGCTGTATTCAAACTGACATGGCTAATAGCAGATAGTGTGAAGCAATGCTACCTGCTATGTCAGTGTGTCCTGAGGTAGCCTCTTTGCCTTAGATGTAAAGAAGATGTGCTACTGCTTCTGGGCTAGGTCTGTTTTTGTGTCCTTTCTTGGGAGACATTCTTGTACTGTGGTTGAGAAATGTGTGTGCAGTTTCCCTGTGGTTCTCCTTTTCCTGAGAACGTTGCATGAGGTAAAACTGTGCGTGCTAATACCAGGTCTGATGGCCTCTGTGTGGGCCACACTGCTGGTAACACAACCTGCTTAGCCTGCAATTGAGAACACCCACACCTCACCTTTACTTCCAGAGCCGTCTCTGCCGCCATGGGGAATTTGGCCTTGTGTCTTGCTGGTCAGTGGCTGGTTGAGTGCCATGCATTGAGGTTGCGTGTTCATTCCTCTTCTGGTCAATATTAAGGGATGCACCATGCTGTTGAGAACTGTGCTGTTGGGTCTTCCTTTCTTACTGCTTTGTCCCACCTGCCACAAAGGAAGTGTTATCCACTGGTTTATTGAGTTTCACTTGACTGTCTCATGCTAGCTGAAGACTTATTTCTTATCATGTCTCATAGCAATCACGTCTTTGAAGAATTTGTGGTGGTTTTGCCATGCATCAATAAACCCAATTCCCAGTGGGACTTGGACCCACTATTTTCCATGCTTGTGCAAAATCAGTTTTTCAGTCCATGGCAATCTACTGTCTGTTGCATATATTCAGGAAGGTGGCAATCTTGAAGTGAATTCTGTTGTCCTAAGAACAGCTGGAAAGAAAAGTGAACTGAGTAAGATGGATGTAATTAAAACCCCAGCGATCTTAAAACAAGTATAATTTTAAGAAAAAGGTGGTTTGAATAATTTTCTGCAGTATATTTACACTGGCATATTTCTAATGCAGCTGGAAAAAGTAAAGAATATTCCAGAATTGTACCAGAATAATAAGTGTGAATTTTGGGTTCTTTTTTGTATTTAGCTCTTTCCCTCATGCTTTTATTGTATCAAATTATTCTGTAATATTTGAAAAGCTGAAGAACACTCCACCTGAATAAAGTGTAAACCACTAGCGATATAAATGTACTTGATATATGAGGAAAGAAGAGAGATGCAACTTTTCATAAGCTTAGTAAAATGAAAAGATGACCTTACAGCAATTTAGAATTTCATAAGGTGCCAGTGAAGATTCTAAGTTCTGACAAGTTGATTACTGTTAGTGAGTGAGAAAAGCCTCTTGAGGGTACTTTGGAAAAAGGAATTACAAGAGTTTTCAGTCACAAAATTAAAAGCCGTTTCCCTAAAAGATGCTGAGATTTAATTTAAAATTTGAACCTTTGAGATATGTACTAAAGACCCCTGTTCCCCATACATTGAGACAGGGTAATGAGCAGGATTGTAAATTACATGCCAAACGATTATGGATGAAATCATAGTGAACAGAAGGCTCGTGTCAGTTATGGCCTAGGACTTATGTGCAACTCTGATACCCAGCTTAGGTCCTCATCTGCTGTCATGGATGTGCCTCTGCTGTTCTGGGGACATTGTGGTGAGTGATGTGAGCCAACTGGCTGCTTGATTTTATTTTCTGTGAGGAAAATGAATAGACTGTAGGCTAACATTAGCAAGAATATTTATACACATAGTGATCTAATGACACCAAGACATAAGGAAAAGCCGAGAAATAGCACTGTGTTTCTTTCAGATTTCTATTAAAGGGTTTAATGATAAAAATGAGAAAACTAATCACAAATCTCAAGTTAGTTTCAAAAAGACATAAAAAATTCAAGCCTTATATACTTTAGAAAAATACTTTTAACATAGAGCTTGTTTTTAATTGAGCTGATGTTCAACAAAGGTATTTAAATATTTAAAAAACTCTCTATGCATGTTATCTGAATCAGTGGCCCATATGGAATTTAAATTAGTTAATTTCACAGATTTTAATAAGAAAAAATTGACTCTGCATTTCTGAGTCTTTCAAAAATCTGTAGCTTATTCCTAATGATATAGAGATCTATGGTGGGGTATCTCAACAATGATAAGAGCAATGAAGGGTATAATTCTCCAGATAATGAAAAAGCTCTTCATCTTTGATTAACTGAGGAGGTCCAAAATTGTTTTTTCAGGATGAAGAATAACTAGCTTCGGAAATGTTTTGCACACCCATTCAGGGATAACAGTATATGCTAAAAAAACAAACCCCACTGAATCATACTGGATCTTTCACTCAGTTGTAGTGTCTCATTGGTGAATTGAACGGCTGATTTTTAATTTGATCCTTTGGAATTGCTCCTATAGTGCTGAGGAATTCTTTGGCAGACACAGGGTAATTTATAAGGTCATGGTTACAGTTATTCTTCTGGATTAGGCCCTGTTTGCAATTATTTACATATATTTAAGGAAATTCATAAAGGATATGAGGGGACTCTGTGGAATATAATGTTCACACGACACAGAAAGAGATGCCATTAGATAACTTGGTACTGATTCAGTGTTAAAAGGCTTCGGTGATAGACTTCAAGTCTTACAAATATATTGGGCATTTAAACATAACCGAGAGAGTTCAGCAGGTCTCATCCCACATATAGTAAGTGTATGGTTACCATTGTTGTCCTTTGTTTTGCAGTTTGTCCTTTCTGGCAAAGATATATATCTTTTTATATTAACAAAAGGTATTTATAGGTCAGACATATGAATTATACCACTTACTGTCTTGTACAGCAACTAAATCCCAGTTTTGGCCACATGGAAGAAATTTTAGGTCCTGCTTATTTTCTGTGTTTCTTTTATTCACGCATAGTCTTGTAGGGAATGCCTATCTAGATTTCTGTGTCCCTTATTCCTTCTGTCTCGTTTGATCCTATTCTGAGTGTCTCTGAATTTCCTGGTTTTAGGCTGTGATTTTTGACAGTTTTCTTGTGTCCCTGAATTTCATCAGTTATGGGGTAAGACTACCTTCTTACCTCTGTGTGAAAAGCTTTGTATTCTTCTGTTGAAAAGTGCCTTGTGAGAGCAAGGCATTATTATTTACAAATTTAACTCCTGGCAGCCATGAGTGGTACCACCAGAATGCTAAAAGATCTGTAAATCTAACATCCACTCCAATACATTTTCAGAAGCTGAAACGGGCAAGGAAAAGCAGCAAACTGTGAAGATGGGAAAACTACTGGCGTAGCATGGCAGGCTGGGATGGCAAATACAATTCTCTTTCTTGCTTAAAACAAGGGGGCATCTTGTGTCTGAGCAAGTTGATGTAAAGTAGGCCTAGAGGAGTCGAGTAGGGAAACAGCAGACACAGGCAGCAGTAAGACACTCTTTGGAGCAACAAGAAAACAGATGGTTCAATGGCCCCCTGTCCACTCCAGAGAATATACAATTACTTACAGGACAAAGCCCATCTGGTCCTATAATAATCTGAGAATTCATCATGGCTAAAACTGCAGTAGGCTTTTTGCCAGCTCTTTAGATTAACTTGGTCAGTCCCCTCTATAAACCTACCTAAAAAAATTCAATCCTCTCCACCCTTTAACCTGCTGTAATAGGTTCACCTCTTGCCTTGTGATCAGAAAAACAGAAGAAACCTGTGCCACCTGTTAGCTTTGGGAAGGATGGCCTGTGCCTATTGGAAACTGCTGCAAATGAAGTGAGCAGTCATAAAGTTTTAGAGGCCACCCTGTAAACTTGTTTGAAATTTTGGCACTGTGACTGATTGTCCGAGGCCAGACAGATAAAGGAGATAGAATGTAAAGCTGTATAAAAGTATAGCTCATCATGAAAGGACAGTATTTTCAAGATGCTAAGCCAAGGACTTGTACTGCACTCAAATGGAGCAGGTGATTGTGCTGTAAATAGGAGCTTGTAGAGGTAGAAGGAGAAAACAATATAGCCATACTGGGATAGACTGCAGATTTGGGAAGTGTGGAACAGCAGTGGTATCTTTTAATATTTAAGGTCCATGAAGTCATGGCTTTCTACCTTTTGTAGTCACATCTGAACAACAAGATGCACACAGAAGTCTCTCAGGTCAGGGCAGGAGCCAGTTTGCTGTGTATGTTAAAGGCTGTGCAAAGCATGCATTTGTGTTAAACTGGGCCCTGGGTGTTTAGATGGCAATACGGAGGGTAGGGTGCAGGGCAAGAATAAAAGGTGCTCGAATTCAAGCTGCAATCTCCTGGAAGTATCCTTGGAAAGTATCCCAAGCACTTATTTCTTAAGGTCTTTCATGCACATTGTGTCACTTTGGAGGGGTCTCTGGGTTAAGTTATATATACAGTTAATTCCTTACTAAATTTTATCCTCTGTGCACATTATTGCCATTTTCAGCATTGATCTGATTTTAGCTTTTGCAAGAGCCCAGCTGGTTTCAGTACGCAGTTGGCTTACGGAAACCCATTTAACCTTTTTAGCCATTTACTGTAACTATCAAAGAGGCATGATTGCTTCTTGCAGGTGACAGAGGGAAAAGAGAGGAGTGGAATGAAGAGAATATGTGACTATAAAACTCGTCTGTCTGCGTGTGGAACCAATACTGTCCTAAGGATAAGACAAAAGCCTTCTTCCTCAGTCAGACATCCAGTCTTGTGAAATGAATGCTTCCTCTAAACATCTTTCTAATTCAATCTCTATCATTTTCATACCTGCACTGCAGCTAAGATTTTAGTAACCAGCTGTCAAAGAAAAATGTAGAGGCGTTGCAATATGTTTTTGGAATCTGGAATGGGTTTCAGGCTGTCACTGGCTCAATTTCAGGCTTTTTGACAAGCTATAATCTGTCCTTCTTGGAACAACTGACAATTTTGCAGGCAGAAGCTGCACAAATAGCCTGAAAAATGGACAGCTATGATTTAAAAAATATCATTAAGAATAAGAAAATGAAAACTAAAATGTGCAGGTGTTCTTATTTTGAGTGCTGTTTTTCAGATTAGTGAATATAATTTTTATAATTCTACCTGGTGGTAATATTCTAAGTAATGACTGTAAAACTGTGACTAGTTTAGCATTTGCTAAGAGAGGAATATATGCTATTTATCTTATGGGAATATACAGTGAGCTGGTATGCTAGACGACACAAAGAAAGGAAATATAATTAGATATCATATTAACTGTCACAGTGCACTCGTAACATATAGATGCTTTGGTAATAATAAAAGGTGCTACTGCATGGGAATTTGACACTTCTACCAGAAGGTCCTCATCTCAGTACTTTTTGCATTTTTCATCACTGTGACCTGAAGAATGACCTGAAAACATCTCACTGATTCTACATTTTTTTTTTCTTTTAAAATATATATAATATGAATTTTCTTTCAAAAAGTTATACTTTTATTTAGTAGTTAGAATGTTGCCTGGTTTACCTGATTCTGGTGTGGTTCTTGCAGCTCTGTGTGCGTGTGTTGGTGTGTCTGTCGCTGATGGGCTTTGCTGCCACAACAGCCCCACTCCCAGCCTTGCTTACACGGAAGACATTAGGTGTCACTGAAGTACAGACGCGCCCTCAGCTTTCTTCTGCTTTAGCACTTCAGGTGTACACTTTCTTAGTATGTCTTAAGAGAGTTGATAATTCCCTCTGCAGCGATTGTGTATGAGAATATACAGCATCCTATGTTCCCAAGCAAGCCACAGCAGTGGGAGCAACACATAAGGATGTTGTACCCAGAGATGAATTTTATCCCATTAAGACCCAGGTGTAACTGAGAGATTCAATGATGCATGAGGTTTTCATGCGCTGCTAGCACACAACTGAATTTTATCTGAATTGACTACTGTGCAAACATCCCCAAATCCAAACCTAATGACTGTGGAAGGTATTAACCTCTATCAGTACTGTACATGACACCTTGGCATCCTCTGTGTTTACAGTTTGTAGTGAGTGCTTCATTAAGATTTCTGTGTGTGCTTACCATTGCTGCAACACTGCAGCGACAGATTAGAATAAAATGAAATGTTTATAAATCACATTTAGGAATTAAAACAGTGAGCACAAGATTGCTACTTTCAGGTGGGAGAAAATAAGATTTCAAAGCAATTACAGGAAGTTTAACATATCTGGTCTTTTGCTGCTTCAATTCAATACCAGGTGTTTCTGTACATAATGATGATGGGAAAGCAGTTGCTACCTACTACTGAGCAACTGGAAAATAGTTCGGTTTTTTTTTCTCTCAATCATTTCCTCTGAAATAACATCACTTATTTGGCTTACTTTTACTCCTTAACATTCAACATAACATTCAAAATCAGATACATTTCTTTTTTTTTTTTAATTTGAGTAATTTGAGGAAGGTCTTAAGATGCATATGTTATTCTGTGTCCTTAGACAGTGTATTATTCTTGACAGAATTTTAAGGAGCTGACCAAAGGACCTCTTTTCACTGTTTCAAGCTTGAAGTCACCAAAGTATTTTTTAACACCTTCATATCACGTAAAGCTCCGTGAATTTTTATAACTATCGTTTTTATTTGAACATGCAGAGAAGGCAACACAAAAATGGAAATATTCTGTCATTAAAATTTCATCTAAGCTCCATGTCGTTGTTATTTAACTAATTACACGATGCATAATACCGTGCATCAGATGAGATATAAGAACTGATCTTCTGCTGGAAGCATGCAGTACTGGCTGTGCTGGTTGAATGGGTGAGAGAAGCTCTGTAGTTGCACTGAAGTTGCTGTTCCACCTTGTTACTGAAGTAAGGGCTTAATGTACTTAGATAAGGCCATTTTCCTAGGCCATGGCCACCCTGTCTGAAAGGTAAAAAGAAACTATTTGAACGACCTCCTTCTGTTTTGGAATAATAGAAGGTATTACCTGCACAAACCCCCTGCTTTGTTCATAGCCTTTGGCCGTCACAACTACAAAGGCACTGCTGTCACAGTTATTGAAAGGTTTTTAGGCACCTGTCTCCTGAAAATTTCAGATTGCTCTGAATGGTTGGGATTGCTCAGATGACTAGGATATCACATTTCTGAAGGGCTCAAGTGACATGGCATTTTGACAAGTCCCAGTTTTCCTATAATTTCTATGAAAGCTTGTTGCTGCTACGGATTTGAAGTGGCTCAAGCGTCATCTCTGGGAAAACAACCAGCAAAACCAGACAAACTTTTGGGTACTTGACACCCTTTGTCTGTCTTCAAGTCTGGGAGAAAATATGGATCTGTGTGTGACAAGCATATCAAGACATGCACATATATTAAAAAAGGGCAGTGAATAGTGTGATGCAACATGTAACATTTGGTAAGTGGTCTACCTGTATTACCAAGGGGTAAATCCTTCTCCAGAGATAGAGCAGAAGGAATATACATCATTTTTATGTAGCTGTTATATGCATAACAATGCCAAACCAGTGTTCTGTTATGAGAAGCATGACCTTATGTATCTTCTGCAAACTGAATAATGGGCTCCATAGAGATAGTGTTCCCAAGACACAAAGCTTTTGAAGGTTTGTTCCTTTTCCTTGTCTTCAACAGTTTCATAGCAACTGAGAAAGGTGTTCCTATTGTATGAAGATGCAAGGGATTAATTTCATATACAGGTCATGCTTAGTGTACAGACTTGAGTCAGAAATATTCTTTTATAATGTCACAGAAATGCTAAAAGTAATGGGACTCAGTTCACTCAGTTTTGAGACGGGGAGTGGGATTAGCCTTGGCTTTAACTGCTGTCATATACTGAAGATGCTTCTGACTGCATGTATTCCAAGCACATTTTCAGTTCTGGGGAGAGTAATGTTATCAGTTCCTAGATCTGCATACTAAGAAAGAAATGTTATTCAAGTTAAACTTCAAGAATTAATCTAATGTTCAGGCTGATACTAATGTATCTAGCTTTATTAGTTAAGAAATGAGTGCAGTAAAGTGGGTAGTATAAGCTCAAGACCTGCTGGTATAATAAATATTCTTATGAACATAAATATTCTAGGAAAGTTGAACAGTTACTCTGAAGACACCTCATGGCTTGTAAGCATCTCGCTTTTGCATTATTAATTATTTAGCTGAAAAGGAATCAAAAGATTCAGGAGACTGAGAATGGTTACTTTTGTCACCCTTGTTCATCTCTCCACTGTTAATTGTGTTGTAGGGAAAAAGTAGAGCTCTGATGGGATTTAAAGGCCACATAAATGTGTGTCAGAATTTACAGTGGTCCTTGGAGACAAACAAAACCAGTATTTTTGGCATTCCTCTGAGTGGCATAAATGAAATCAGGCACTAAGCACAAGTGTTGCATGCAAAAATGTGCTCTAAGACACTGAGAAATAGATAAACAGATTGTTTACATTTGGTCTGTGTCTTGGGAAGGCCTTAATCAAATCATCTTAGATTTACATTGCACAGTCATCCTCTGTCACTGGTGGCATCAGAATTTTCAGGCCTTTTTAACTCCACACACGGTGTGGCAGACTGTTGCTCCAGCACAGTCTGTCACTTTGGTGCTCTTCCATGCAATGAGGAACAGGATTGTGATCAGGATTGTGATTAAACGTCCTTAACTCCACCCTCTTGGTTGTTTTCTGCCTCTGCTTGGTGGGATCATGCAGCAGATCACAGTAGTTAATTCTTCTAGATGCCTGCCTGGCACAGCACCAACATGTGTGCCACTTGTGTTAGAGGTTGCTACAAAACAGAGAGCTGTCCCTCAGGAGCTTGTCAGAGGTTGCTCATTTCACAGAGGATATAAAAGTTAATACATGCTTGATAAGCACGTCATATGAGATGACAAGACGTGAAGAAAAACCCTGCATCACCTTAACACAACCTTCAGTAGATGAGTTCTGTCTTGTTTTCACAGTAGCAACTGCTGAAGGCACATCTGACGCCTGCTGCATGTGGCTGCAATTTGATTTAATACTGTTCCTGTCCCTTGCTTACCTTGTTGATCACAAACAGTTTTTGCAAATGTCCATTCCAATTTGCTTTCAGCCAGAATGGTGTTTATTAAATGATTGTGCCTACATCTTTCCTAATTCTAACTTGTCTTTTGTAGATCAAACAGAAATGAAGAGGGGTTCAAAAGACACAGAAGATTGGAGGGAAACTGTTCCCAGGTGTTTGCACATCAACTCTGTGATACATAACAACGCTTGCTCTGTGGCTCCCAGGGTGGGGAGGCTCTGCCAGGGAGCCACTTCCCTGTCAGATGCTGCTGCAGAATTTGGAGGTTTCCCCAAGAGAGTGATATGACAGAGTTCCATAAGACAGTTTAAGGTGTTAAACTGAGCCAGGTGTGAAGTGGCCCAAAATGGCAGACTAGCTTCATGGCAACGAACAGTGGCCACTACGCAGTAGTTATGCTGAGGCCATAGAATCCTAGCAGAGCCCTCGTGTACTGGACAGTGTACCTGAACTTACAAGCTGAACTGTTTGCAATCTCCTGGCCTTCACTTTTCCTTGCTATTTTGCACTCCGCTGAAAGGGCATGTTTTTAACCTGATGTAAAGGCACATGGATGATAGGTGTTAGGTAACAGCCTTAATGACCTAATGTAGCATTACACAGTGAAATACCAAGACCTTGTCAGGAAAGGCAGAAGTTTCCTGTTAAATGACTGAATTTTCAAACAAAAGGTACAACATCCTGGATGGTGACTTTATGTAGCTACTGCATTAAGTGTAGCTCTTGTTCTTTTAGCCGTCTCACTGAGCATTTTATGTAAATTTTAGCCCAATAAGTCTCCACAGGTTATTTGTCCTGAATGTATCTGGAGGACTTTGAACAGTGAATAATTAAATATTATTTTTTTAATGTTTAACTTAGTCTTGGAAGATGTGTCTGAGAAAGCATAGGCTATAATTTATTTCAAAAACAAATAAAATAATAATAAATAAATATAATAATTCAAAATAATAATTCATTGCTATTATTAACATTTACAAGGGACTAAGTCTCTTAGAATCTCTCCAAAGCTGCTAAGAACATTATTACTAGAACACTCAGTTATCACCTTTTAATTTCATTTTTTACTAACTGGCTTGGTTAATTGCAGCATAGCCAGTGAGGTGGGTCAAGGCACTATTTCATTGGTGATTTCATTTGCATAGAAATCTTTGCTTTAGTGCCCTTAAGTGCTCTGGAGAAATCTTTCTAATAGATTTCCTAAAAAGCAATATTCTTGCCTTCCTTCCCTTTCCATCCTTCTCTTTTTTCCCTCTTCCCCCTGTTTATGTGGGTGTGTATGTACATTTTAGATGAACCATTAACCTGTCCATGTGTTTGGAAAGTTTTCAAAAATTACTTTCCTATTGGTTTAAGGAGCACTAGCAAAATTAGAAAGCACATCCTGACAGTGGAGCATGCAGCCGGAGAGGGGATGGAGAAATCTGGATTTGAAGCACATCAATACACGTCAAAACACATATTAGTAAATTCTCAAGCTATAACCAAAGGCATTTTTTCCTGCAGGACAGACTAAATTTAGAGTCAGTAAGGCAGATAATTTTAAAAAGTGTTTGGGATTTTTTTTTTTTTTGTGTGTGGTAGTCATTAAATGAATGCATGAAAAGTTAGTTGAAGTCTTCACATATAACCTTCTACTCGAAGAGAACAGATATCAATCAAAAATAAAGGGAACCGCTAAGTTCTGAGACAAATGTTGTGATCATGTCTTGAGATAGGTGCAGAATGTTTAACTATCTGCTTTCCAGAATTTGTACGATCACATATTCACAGAGGAAAGTCTCTTGAATCTTTTCTTAGAATTCTTAGAATGGAAACTCTTGAGAACCCGGTTCAACTCCCTGTGGAGAGCAGGCATAGAGAGCTAGCTATAGAGTCATCCTCATCCTTTGGTGCATGCACAGTTGTGGCTCAGGTGTGTATTATTTTGTTTGTTGTCTAGCCCACAGCTTTACTGCTGATTCTGCTGACAGAGATACTTTTGCTGTTTCCAGAACTCAGTCTGGGAGTCTCTTTCCAGAACCACATGGGTGAAGTTTCTTGGCTGGTTATCTATATATTTTGAATTCTGAATTTGTCCCAGTGTCTAAGTCTCGCTTTTCTTTCAACGTGTGTGCTTTTCTCCCCTTTCACACTTTTCCCTATGCCTCTCAAGCGTGCTTACTCTGGTCCCAGTGAACACTGGGAAGAAAAAGTCAAGAACAGTGCTCTCTCTGGGTATGGCCCAGAGCTCTTTTAAGTTAAAACCCCGAACAGGTTCAAGCTTAAAGTCCTCTATGCGTGCTCTCACTGTTTCCTTTATTATGTATCCCCACATAGTCCCTAAATACTCAGAACTGACTGTCTGGGTGTACAGAAAAAGATAATGAATCAGAAGACTCTCTAAATAAATCTATACACTTTTTACCAAAAATTTAAAGCAAAGTCTGCTAGCAATGTCACCAACCCTGTATTTCTACTGTTCTTGAGAGTATCTCATTAAACATCAAGAACCCGCTGAAATATTTCAATAATGTTGTTTATTGCAACACATGATTACATATTAAAGTGTTTTATATTCCAGTTGATAAAGAAGTTTTTCAGCTATAACTTTAAAAGCCACTGGTAAATTTACAGAAAAACCTGTAAGCATCAACACAGTGCTAAATTCTAATAAAAGAGCAAGGAGCCTGGAAGCTGATAAGAGAGGTGATGACTCAGAGAAGAAAGATAGTTCAGGCAAGAGTAAGCAGAGAGCACTGAGTTGTAAAGAAAGAACATAAACATTTTCAGGAAGTCTAATGCAAATATTAAAGCTGTGTATGAGAGCTTTAAATAACACAACTGGAACGTATGTAATACTAAGAACAATGCTGACCTGGCATCAATTAGGGGGTTAATCTTCATATAATTGTAAGTATTAGCCGCTGTATTTATGGAAGAATAAAATCTTATGATTGAATGTCTTCAGTATATTATGTCGAAGACTGTGTTTTCCTTCTGTGGGTTTTACCACAGCTATGAAGAAAAAAAAAAAGACATTGTAAAATTAAACAAGAAGGGTGAGCAGACATTCGGGGTGGAAAAAACGTGGGTTAATTCTTCCTCAGACTGCTGAACTGTCAAGTTGATTTTGGTAGTGGTGGGGTAAAGAAGTGTGGTGTCAGGGTGGGATATGTTGGTGCTTCTGTAGGTGGCTGAGGTACTGTGGTGGTGAAGTCCAGAAACAGCACAGGAAGAAGTTCTGGCATTTCCTTCCCTCACGCAAATCTTACTCTGACCTTACTTACTCAAGCTTCATGCTCAAGTTGCTTGAAAGCTCATGCCACCAGTCATTCCAAATTATAGGATGTTTTGTGATTTTAGAGGCTCACTGTGTATTACAGATATTTAACTCCTGCTATTGCCAAGAGACATTTTCAGTACCATCTCAAAGAAATATTCTTTTCTTTGCTGTGGGCGGAGACCCGTGAAAGAAGGGGGGATTTCCTTGGCAACAAGTTGTAAGTAAGTACCTGGCTAGCTGAGGTTCAGATGTGCTGGGCTTCTCTCCTTGTGAAAAAGGGTAAAACTGGTAGCACATAGACTAGGAAAGAAAGTCAGCATCCTTCATCCCTGAGCCTTACAGAAAAACATGTCTAGGCTGGTTTCTCATGGTCTCAGGAAAATCTCTTATCACAATGTTCTTCCAACTGAATGGAAACTGTCCATGTTTAATGATTGTCTGTCTTAACTGAGCAGACAGTACCCTGGCAGCAAAACAGTGGGAGTTACATCCAGTTTAACATTTACGGTACAGCAAGCTCACTACAACAAAAAGTAAAGGTGTTCACAAAGGCAAGTTCACAAACATAAAGTATTTTCTTTCTTCTTTATTAAAGTATTTTCTTTCTTCTTTCTTTTTATTTAGTCTTCTTTTGAATCACAGATGTACTTGCAGTGCTTTTTCAGTCAAATCAAGTGGAAAAAAGTAATAAAGGCAGATGATAGAATAATATTTTAATGTGTAATGAGCCAGCTTGTATAAATATGATGCGGAATTTGGTACTGTTCTTGTAGTCCCCTTTATTGGTATAGGGTAAGACAAAATGTTTTTTTTCAAACCATTACTGAATTTTTCATAGGCTGAAGAATCCTTGATTTATAAGCTTTGAATGTAGAAAGAGTAACAGATTTTCATGTCAGTGAAAAAACTGTTATAACCTGGATCCCCTGGGGAAGTGTTTTATTTGTTCGGTGGGAGATTTTGTACGGCAAGTCTGTGTTTCTTACTTGAAACAATGTGTTGTCAAAGAACTGAGATTCAGCTGTTACCTTTAAATATGCTGTGAATATTACAGTAGTGTATTTATGCTACCTGTGGGGCAAAGTGTCCTTTAAATAGAAGTATTCAAAATTTATTGTGAGCATCATACGGCTAAAAAGTTATGTAAAAATTCTGGAGTGAAAACAGATTTAATGAAATATTAACTACTTATAAGTTTGATGATATATGCCATACTTTATTCATATTTTTGTGCCAGAAAGAAACATTTCTGAGGAAGAGTTGACTGGTTCCCAAATGGAAAAAAGAAGAGGTTATAGCTGATGCGTGATGTAAGTGAACAGAGTGAGTGTTTATGCAGGTGATAATTAGCCAGAAATTTTAACCAAAGAATTATCTACTATTCTAAACTAGTATTTTAGATTGTTTTTATTTGGTGCATTTCACAGAATATCATGTTCAAGATGTTCATCAATTGTTCAAGAGAGCAAAAATGTGTAACAGCATAGTTTATATATCTTATGTAAACGTATTTTTAGTATGTATGTTAGCCCACGTGCATAAAACTTCACACCCTTGAGATCCATGCTTTCCCAGCTCAGCAGGCTTTCATTTAACTTGCTTTGGATGCAAAAATAGGGGCTCAAGCAAATTTTTTTTTTAATTGAAAGAATTATCATTTCAGAAATTGGGGTTTCAAAGTCTCTAGATGACACAAATTCTTAAAATTCCCGAGCAGACAACTGTATAGTTTTTAACCAGGGAGAGAAGTATTCCATTTTGAATATACAGCACTACAAACTTAAGGGAGTCAAAACTCACTTGTTTCACACACCTTTGAAACATAGCATAAATTTCCTCCTGGACCTCATATAGCATGATGCACTTTGCTAAAGCATCTACTGTGGTGGGTCACTGAGAAATGAATATTTCGTCACGGCAGCTTTGATTTTTAAAATTATTTCAAAATGCTCCAGTTTTATGTTGAGGCTATTTATTTTTTAATCATGCATTTGTTTGAATTAGTAGCATTTCTAAACAAAACAATTGCAAATACATTGAAATGCTAGGCAATTTATTTGATGAATGATAAGCAAATGATTTGAAAAATTCTGATTTTGTTGTCTTCCTGTTGTCACTACTTCTGCTTGTCCCATCTTCCCCTTCTTACAAAAAAAAAAATAAATTATTAAATCTGCATTTTTTTAAGTTAGAAATAATTTGTGAAACAAATCGTAAAGGCACACTAGCCATCAGCTATGTTTATAGTACACATTTATTAACATTTTTACTGGTACTTGCACAAAGTCCACTGCCTGATTTGAAATGGTGGTGGACATTAGCTTCACAAAATATTTGGTCTTTAATGCTAAAGAATGTAATTTTTTTTTCAGACTCCGCCTGCTATTAAATACATTTTGCAAGACTTCAAATTATTTCATATAATAAGTTTTCATTCTGCATCTGAAATTCTTTCATTCATAGAACTCCTCTGTGTTTAATGGGAATTTTTCTACAGGAAAAATTCAAATCATTAAAGACACATATAGAAAAAATAATTCTATTGCTGATGTTAAACTGAAGGCCATTGTCAAAATTACTCATGTTAACAGGCAAAACACAGACCTAGGAAAACAAAAAGTAGAAAATATTAGCTAATTTTTGGATAGAAAAATGAACTTAATAAGTGCAAATAGACATGCATAAAGAAAACTGCCATCCTTATTTCGCTTTAGATTTCTCAGTTGCTGCATCATCTCCCACTTACATTTCTAACAATATATCAATTTTCCTAAATCACCATTGTACTCTCTGAAAGCTCTACTTGCAGATCCTCAATGGGATATAGACCTATGCCTTTTCACTTCATGTTTCCATTTAGGCACAGTTATGCTGAGTTATTTCATTTCTACACATTCTGTAGAGATTAATTTAAGTGGCGGTTGTGCAAGCCTGTGCAAGTTTCCTGCCACTGAGGAATCTAGATTTTAGTTGAACTCTGGGACAAAAGACTGAGCCTGACTACCTTTGTTTTAATTCTCCATGCTTCTCATTTTTCCTCCTTATAACTGAGAAATAAATGATTTCGCTAGGAAAAAAACACAAGCTTTTTGGCCCTCAGGTTCTTCCCCAAATACTAAATATAGAGGTAGTTCATGCTTTGTAAGTAACCACAAGGAAGAGTGCCTGAGACTAGTGTGTTTTGCTCAGAAATATGTAATTCTAAAAGTAGGGCTGGGCCTATATTCATATTGCCTAGCTAGCTTTATTTGAGTATTCACTTAATTAAAGTGATGAGATTAGGAGCCCTCTCATGGTGGGGCTCTCTCTGTAATCACAGGAGGGAGACAGACTTTGCTCTAGAAGTGTTTGCTGGGATGTCGTGGATTGGGGATAATCCAGCCAAGAGGTGGTCATTGACTCCAGCACCTCGTGTGGCACCTGGCTGTCACCCTTGTCTTGGAGCTGGGCCTTTCTCAGGGTGCTTGGGCCACACGATTCTTAGTTCTGCTGATCACTGGACAAGCTTAGTTTTAAACTGTTTGCAATTCACTTTGGAAATAAAAAGGAAGTGATAAATATATAAATTGTCTCAAAACTGATTCAGTCTTATGTCTCTCCTAAGGAATGAGGAAGGTGCAAAACTGTGCATTTGACATTTAAAGCTTTGTGGAAGTTAAGACAAAGTCAAGGGTATGTGGGAGGAATTTTGGTTAACGTGATAACTGCTGATCCGTGTAACATTCTTAGAGGTTTAGAGAGATTTGTCTTCTTCTGTTATTTTCTTTTCCCTATTGATTTCTTGTTCAAGCTATTGAAATACCGATTTAACTGATTTAATCCTACTGTACTTGCAACATCTATGTGATGCCAAAATATAGAGGGTGCGGATTACATCTGTAGGTATAAATAATTCCATTTACTGTGGATTTTCATGACTATCCCTTGAGGTAAGGAAGCAGCCTTCAGTTTCTAGGCAGGGATAGTGAAAGAGGAATGCTGAAGCTAGAGGGAAGAAATGCAGAATCCTGAAATACCACAGTTTAGGTTTGAGACTGAAGTCACCTCAACATATTTGTTCCTGCAGATTAGTTCTGCTGACTTACTGTAGCATGCACATGAATAATATCTACGTGTCCAGTCCTCCATATGGTTGACTGTGCTGTTATTAGGCAATTTGGTTTTGCTTCAGCTGTCACTCAGCTGTCACAAAATTTGCCAAGTCTTTGCTAAGGCCTAAATCTTGGCTGGTTGTGCATGTGGGTGCCTAGAGCTGTGCTGGTCAGCGTCCACTGGGAAGCAGTAGCCTGGCTTCTTCTCTAAATGCTCAGCATTCCATGACACAAGCTCCCACACAGCACAGCACTCAGTTCTCCTTGCTCCTTCCAGACCCTCCCTGTGACTGCAACTCAGTAGTGGAACAGAGGAGGAAGCCATAAAATCACTTCTATTAAAGACGTTCTGGTTACTTGTTCAGGTTACTTATACAGTGGGACAGAGGCAAAAAAAAAAAAAAAAAAAAAAAAAAAAAATTAAGTTTTGTAAAAAAAGGGAAAAAGGAAAAAAAAAAAAAAAAAAAAAAAAGAAAAAAAAAAGGAAAAAAAATCAAGGAATGGATAGACCCTTGATTTTAATAAGCATTCCATGCAGAAGAATTTTTGATGCAGATTACATCTTGTTCTGTTGCAGTTAATGTCTTAGAGCTATGGAAACGTAGGAACCTGTGGATGTTCAGGTGTTGTCCTTTTACTCCTGAATAGTCTGGGTAGAAACATAGATGTTGTTTGCTGTTGTTTTGAGGGTGAGGTGTTATTACTTGGCTGTCAGTAGTCATAGTAACACTGCTTTCCCTTGACTATTGAATGCTTTATACTGAAGGTTTCTTTAATTCTCGCAAACTGTTTTTCTCTTTGTTTATTTTTCTTGTCAGAATTTGTTCCCCTGAGACTTTAAAACTAATTTGACAAGTTAGCCTATAATTTAGCATGTCATAAACTGGAGGTGCTTCCGCAATTTTGGTGCAGAATCTGTGTTGGTGCCTAATAGTTGTATTTGTTCTGCCAAATTGTTTTAATGCCCTAAATTTAGGACACGCTTTTCAGCTGGTGTTGATGGCCAAAACTTCTGTTGGGCTCTTAAGGCATGTCTAAACAGATGGGCACAGACAGCTGTAAGCTTCCCTGTCCACTCTGTGAGCCAGCCAAAGTCAAGCCAGCTCTGCTCTGGAAGTTGCAGAGCTGCATTTGTGAGATGCTGTGCCCAAGCGTTTATCTACTGCCTCTTTGGCAGAGTTTCCAGGTCTGAGCTGGCTCTTGCCTGGCCATCCTGGAAAGTGAACAAGAATGTTCATGCCTGGCTCCATTCTTCGTCTGCGTGTGCGCCTGAAGGAGTCAAACCGTGGCTCTTGTGGGGTGTGCGACTGACTTGACTCTGTCAGTGTGAGCAGAGGCTCAAGGGCTGCCCTTTTGTGTCATTCAAAGCAAAACTGAATTAGTGAGTAGTGCTGGCTTTTGCTCTAAGTCACTTGCCATGGTTTTCACCTTTAGGACCCCTCCCATGCAGGGGTGGTGTGGCAGTCCCCAGTTCATCTCTGAGCACATCCTTGGGTGGATTTGTTTGCTTTAAAATGCACCGTCATTTCATAAACCTTTCCAGTGCCTGGCCTGAAACCACAAGTGCAGGAAGACATGCTAACTGCCATATTTGAAACAAACTCCTTTGACTGCCAAACACATTGTAAGGAGCTCGTGCTGTCATGCACAAGGCTTCTCTACTCACAGTCTTTTCCAATTTTCCACATCTTTGTGTGCCTGCCATCTGCTGATGTGCCTTCTCTAATTTGGATTATAAGGTCCCTAGGATATCACTCTAACTTTTAATATCTTTCCTCTGAAACGTGGTTGGTACTTATAATAACGATAGCTAATTAGAAGAAATAGAACAGTGACAAAAGCTTTCTTCTCAATGATCTGACAGTTCTAGTTTGATTAGGTAGGCAGGCACAAAGCTTACATAGAGATACGTTCTGCTTCAAGTATAACTTGCGGTAGATGGTGCTTCTGGGAACTTTCACAGAGGGCATGTCAACACACTCACGTGGCTATAATACTCTCAGCTGAAGCATTTAGTGCTGCATAGCACAGAGTGCTGCTGAGAGAAAGAAAGCATTCATCGCTGATACACAGAATTTGGTGATGCTGCTGCTGTTTCTTGCTTTTACTGTTCCAGATGTTCAAAATGAAGCTTTTGGCTGTCAGCTCTAGGGAAATATTCAAAGAAGCAAAGAGCAACTAGCTCCGTAACTCCCACCAAGCATGAAAGTGTGTAGAGAATGTAGATAGCATTGAGTAGGGTAATAAAAAAAGTCCAAACTATTTTCTGGGCTCCTGACTTTTGAATTTTTGCAGTGTGATGTAAAAGTTAGAATGGCACAAATAAACTTCTGCTTAAAGGATAAGGATCAGTTTATAGGTGCTTTTTTCCATCTGGCTTCAGGAGGAATTGCACATGCCATGTATATAAGCAGACTGTGGACTGTCTAATTAGGAGAGTGCAGAATTGGAGGATTTTGTATTATGCTTAATCTTGGCTAATAAGAAGCAGTACACTAAATTATCCTCTTGCAATTCAGCATCATGCTGGTGAGTACGGAATTGATGCAAATCTATATTTTTGGGGGGGAATCGGTGTTAGAAATTGAAACTAGGCAATAGAAACATGTACCTTCCTCTTTAACATTGGTTTCTATTTGCCTCCATATGAGCTACAGAACTTGTTTTTTCTTTGCATTGTTTATATCTTAATAAAAAGGAAGCAAGAGCTGTCCTTTGGTTTGATTTACACAGAGAGAGAGAGAGCCTCCGGATGAGCATCAGATCTAGTGAAGCATATCCCACGTTGCATAATCATCTATCTCCTTTCTTTAGTGAGCTGGGTTTCTGCGTCCTTGGGATGTTAGATTTAAATCAGCAGGTGATACAGGCACTGTTCATTTTGATTGTAGTTTTCTCCCTCCTATATGATGGTGTCAATATCAGCTTCTCATGGGCATTGCAGCATATCAGCACAAGAGGCAAAGCACTCAGGTCTGCTTTTAGTCTCAGTAGGTCTATTAGAGATAGAGAACAGAAGTGCCGGAGAAGCTGACTTGGTATCACAACCTAAAAATAAAAGAATCCTTTTCTGTCAGTTGACACAGCTTTATAAACCTCACAGTGTTTTATGAGAATAGTCTTTGGTTGTCTTTTTGCCATACAGATTCTTAACCTGTCTGAAGTTATCTGTATTCCCCAGTCTTTGATCCCAACACATCTGTTGAAGCCTTTTGCAAGTGTCCTCTACTAGTCTCCTCCAACAATTGTCTGTGGGCTTTTTGTTTTGCTTCAGCCAGTTTGTTGCAATTTTTCAGGCTGACAGGCTTTGTGCACATTCAGAAAGATTTACTTTCAAATATGAAGTAGCCAAGTCTTTACTTACTGAACTTGAACATGAAAAAATGGTTCACTTACCCATATAAAAGTGCAAGCAAGCATTTGCTTTCAAAGCAATGTGCTTTTGTGGCTTTTTCTCACATGCTCATTAAGGGCTGTGAAGTGCCTAGGAATAGAAAAAGGGATTTAAGATGCTTTAAGAAGACAGCGTTTTTGTTCTGCTGTTATTCATTTGTACTTGTTAGTGTGTAGAGATCCCTTTCAGGCCCAGTGGAATTGCTACCATCCAAATATGTCATAATAGACAACCCTTGTCCCAGAGATTTGCCAGGCTAAAGAAATCATGGGCAATGGTCCAGAGAAAGGGACAGCAGAGAAGTGGAATTACTTGGCTGAGGACACCCAGGATTTACTGTGATCTGGAGAAGAGGAAAACGTGTGCCTCTGCCTGTGCCAGGCCTCTGTATAATACTGTAAGCCTGTCCCATTATTTTAGTGCTGAGTTGAACCCCTCTGCCCTCATTAAGCAGCCACTCATGGGGGATGTAAGTTGCAGAACTTAATACGTCTTTTTTCTTAATTTTATTATTTTAATGTTGAATTTCCTTCCAAGACTGATATTTTAAAAGCTAATTGTTAAATTCTAGGCTGCCTGGTTCACATTGAGGAACCGAGTTCTTTGCAAAAGATTTTTGGATTAGTAGATTTTTGTGACTGAATCAAATTAGGGTGCACATTCCAGTGTCCCAGGACTAGGCTCCGTTTATAAAGCCACGTGCTTTGTCAGACAGAACTGGACCAGTGAGCACAAAATGCCTTTCAACACTGGGGAGCATGATTCTCCTCCTTCTCCAGGCTGCAGAAGGTTGCTATCTTTACTGCAACCTGCCAACACATGGAATTTTGTTGCTGAAGGAGTAATGAGAAGGAAAACCAAACAGTTTTCCACTTATTTCTTGTTGTTGTAGGAGCACTTTTTCCTCTGAAACTCTTTACAGAGAGTGTAGGAATTACAAGGGTAAACTGTGGATGTCCATACAAAATAATTTTATTTGAGAGGTGTGTATGTGTGTTTGTGGGTGTGCATTTGAATACAAGTTAGAAATGGCAGTAAGAAGGAAATTCCCTGTCCCTTCTCTAAGGTTATTGAAAATCCAAGCAGGACAAGATATTTCTGTGCTCATTTGCATGAAATTCATATGTTAAGGTATATCTCAAAAAAAATAGGACTAAAACCACCAGGCTTTTTTTAGTGGAAAACTGGTCCTTATTTTGAATAGAAATAAAATACTTGAGCACCATGAAAGCCTGGAATTCAGAAGCACAAAGTCATCAATTTCCCTTTGCTATCGAAGGAAGGCTGATACACAATTTTGAGTGCCAATCTGCTAAGGATGCTGAGTTTCCTGTTCATGTTATTCTTCAGTCTACAAATAGAGTGTGAAAGGCAACATGGCTGCTGGAGATACCATTGCCTATCGCTTGGCAAACACGTGATCATTGAACAAACACAGATATCCCCCCCAAAACATAGTGCTCTCTGTATGCTCAGATGGTGGAGTAGAGCAAGACGGGTGAATTACAGGGTGCTCTGGGAGCCATAGATAACAGAATTGCTGATGCTACATCAGCACTTCTGAGCACCCAACAGCTCTGTTCTTACTCGGAGTGATGCTGCTCGGTACGGTGCACCCAGTCTGTTAGAGGTCATTGTCGTGAGCTATCAAAAAACAAAGCGGAACAAGAGCTTTTTGTTTGCACCTATGTACATACATTATTGTATTTGTGCACAAATGCAGTGGCAAGCAGTGGTATTCCTCATTCTCTCTGAAGTTACAGTGAAATGAAACATAGATGTGAGGAGGTGATTGCACTCACTCATGTCTTGTCTGTAATAGTTATGATTGGGATGACTAGCAAAGGGAACTTACTCAAGTGCCCTTATTCCTGGTGGAACATGGGAATTGCCACGTTAAATGTGCTTAGTGTGATACTGCCCTGACCAGTACCAGTTCTTCAAAGTGAAATAGTATCAAAGTTAACTGTACTTAAGTAACTGATTTTTGATTGCCTTAAAAAATCTGAGAAAATAGAATTGATTTTTCAGTTTAGCTCCGAACCAGATCAAATTCAGACAAAAGACTGTGGGCTCTTATCACTTTCAAACAAAGGGGTATTTTGAAAATATGAGATTAAAATGTTTTAACCTTTTAGAAACGCAATTATTTTACAACTCTATATTTCACCCAGGTAAACTTGAATTTGTGAATACCTATTTACATCGACTGCTCAGGTCAGATCAGGTAACCTATGTGTGCTGTATGGCTAAGTTATTTGCGTGAAAAATTCACTAAACCTTGAAAAAAACAAAATAAACCCTAGGAATATCACCCCTAACCTTCTGCTTCTAGCTACTACTTTCATTTGAGCCATGACAATAGTTTATTCAGCTTTTCTATCACTTGTCTCTAGGCCAAAAATTTCTATATTTTTTTGAAATAAATGTGGAGATAGCAATTTTATTATGCAGGTTGAATGCTTTATATAGCTCTCCTAGACTTGCTGACATAATGATGTCTTGTGGCAATACTTTTCTAAGATTAGTATTGTAGCACGTAAAAAATTATGTCCTTTCTATAGATTTTCTTGTTTCTGTGAGCAGTGCTTTAGAGATTTAAAAAATGTTATTGGATTTGCCTATAAAGATAACGAGTTTTGTTCCTGTGGCACCAAGTGTGAGAGTATATTCATTGTTTATACACAGACAGTCGAGCTAGAAATGACAACTTTGAATTGTTGACAAAAGCAAAATATTTGTACTTTCCCTGACAAATGAGGGCATATTAATAAGTTTTGACTTAATCTTACAGTAATATATGCTCATATAAGTATTCTCTGAGCCTCGCACAGGAGCTGTTTTGTCAATCATTACAACAAGTTCCTTTGCCTTGATAAATTAATTTATACCATATTTTGCTGATATTGCAGGACCATTCTACACAGGAGAGTAGTTACCTCAGGTCAAGTTAACAGCATTTTATTTTTGAAGGCAAAATTACGTTCCCCATGCATTTGTCTAAAAGCATTACCTGGAACCAAGAAAACTTTGACTTTCTTGCTTACTGGTCTGTCAGACCCAGCGCACATGTTGTCACATCTGTGTCAGGTGAGCCTTTCCACATCTTTTGTCCTGAAGTATCTAGCCACGGTGGGCTTTGTTTGAAGCCAAAATGGAGTGAACGCAGCTCCAGACTTTCTGTGCCAGTCCACGGGCAGGGCATAGCTAAAAGAGCACACCACTTGAGTGCAGCAGGGCCAGTCAAGGGACTGGCTGCTGAGATAAACTTAGGATCAGGAATTCAGCTTGACAGAAGATTAATAATTTGCCTGGAAGCAGCAGAGAGGGTAAAAATGGCATCAGAGATTTTACTTGGTAATTTTGGCATCTGGGAGTAGAAATCTGAGAAAAACTTCATGTGTTGGGCCTTATGCATCAAGAAGTGCAATATTAGCTGTCTGATATAACCCTTGAGGTTGGTGTCGTGGTGGATATCGTGTGGGGATGGCTGGTTTCCTCGGGATCTGCAGGAGCTGATTGATGGAGCTGTCACAGCCCCTTATGTGTCAGAGCCCGGGGAGGCTTGTGAGGGAAAATTTTAATGGTGCTTGTCATCAAAGAAAAATTTTGTGCTTCTCACTTCAGTGGTCCTGCTGACACCATCAACGCAGGATCATGGCAGGCTTTCTATTGTCGGCCTGATCTTTGCTGGGGCTTCTCATAGATCCTTTCCACTGGATGTGTCTCTTCTGCACCATTAAAGGCGGTGACAGGACTCCAGCTGCTCAGAAAGACGAAGTCTAACAGCTCTAGAATATTCTAGCTAGATACAAAAGTCATGAATATATAAGATTTAAATAAATGTCATCTCGCTTGCAGGATGAGAGGAATAGGGAATGAAGTATTTATGTATTTGCTGTTTTGTTTTGGTTTTTTTAATTTTTTTTTGTTAATATACGTTTTCATAATTTATAATTTGTCTACATCCACAAAGAAGCTCAGTGCTGGTTCCTGTTCACAGGCTGGATGTTGGAGGGTGTGTGCTGGCAGAAAGGCTCGTGGGACACAGGTTTGTGCTGAAGAAGAGCAGTGCTTGTCCCAGAGGAGAGAGAGCAGAGCAGGACAGGCAGAGTTCGGCTGGTGAAGGAGTTTACAGCAGCTGCAGTAGTGGTAACTCTGGCACAGGGAGAGGAGGTGGTGATGAGGACTGCAATGTGTCATGGGTTCTGATTCTTTCTTGTGACCTTGAAAGGAAATTGAAGGAATAAGGAGAGATTGTAGTACATGTGTTAGAGGTGCTGTGCAAAGCATAACAGAAAAGATGGGAATTTTTTTATCCAAAATCCCTTACTTCTAAGAAAAAACCCCTGAGTATGATTTCTCAGAAAATGTCTATGTCTCAGAAAACATATGAAATGTGGATAAGCAAAGCCGTTTTTTTTTTTTCTTATTATTTTGTGATGCTATCTGCAAATGCTTGAAACAAAAGGAGATGTTCTGTTCCCAGCTGCCACGAACCTGGGCACTGCAGAGGTGCTGTGTGCTGTGGAGGCTTTTGTGGGTAGTGGGAGCATGAGCCCCTCTGACCCCAGGATCAGGGCTGAGTCCCCCTGGCACAGAGCACACTCCTAGGGTCTGCTGCCCACTGTTCTGGAATGTCTGGGGAAGCCCTAACATGTCTGCCCAGCACTTTTGGTGGCAGCCTGAAGCATTTTGAATATAAGTGTTTCTCCAGTTTGAATCTGGTGTAATAAATGCAGTAAACTCAAATGCCTCATGGAGCATGACCCCAATAATAGGAAAAGGGCAACAGATTATCTTAGAGAGCTTTTCAGAAACAGGGCAGAGTCTTTCTTTTCTGCACTGAAGCAAGATTGTAGGGAAATACCTAGATGAAAGGGAGAGGACGGTTTCATATTGTGTGGACACAGATGGAGGAAGCCACATCCAGGCCTACATTTCATCTTCTGAGAGATGTCACTGACAGGTTGTGGTTCTGTGTTCAACCTCCCTGCACTACAGGAGGAAGCAGTTATAGGTCCTACTGAAAACAAGCCAAGTAGCAGCAGCAAGATAGTTTAGCAGTAGGTAATTAACCAATTGTGCCTCTTTGCTCACCGTGACAAGGAGATATTTATATCTACTGTGAAAAAACTATGCCTTCATAAAAGCAAAATTAGTTGTTGTGATTACTTCACTTAATCTTTGCTTCTTCTTGACAGTGATGCTTATGAAACATTTGAATCCTCTATCAGCTTGTGAGTAACTGTCATTAAGTTAATGTAGGTGCAGAATTTCCTTTCATATTGACAAAGGTTCTATGAAAATATTATAGTTTTGTAATGTAAGCATGTGGCAAAATAGTGGTAAATAGATTTCAAGTTTAAAGATTTTTTTCTAGTATAGCTTTATGTTGCTATTTTAAAAGTTGCTTCTATATTTATTGCCTTTCCATTCAGAGTGAGTTCCTTGAGTTGCTGCAGCGTGATAGGATGTTTCCTTCAACATTTAAAAAAAGTTTCCATGTTAAAACTTAGTACAAGTGTAACAGGGGATCTGTCTTGCTGTCATTTTTTCAAAACAGCTACATTTTGAAGTCAGTGGGGATATCTGTTGAACAAGGTGTGGCATAATATGGCCTAGGGCTACTAAGTTGCTTACTTGATAAATGTTACAGGAAATGTGTTCTGATTATTGCACTCTTGCTCTTTTTGCTAAGTGCCTTAACTAGCTGCTTCTTCTAGTTAATGGTTCCCCCATGAACGTGGTCTTTCTGCCAGACTGGCATCACTTGAGAAGAGGGAGGAGAATTTAGTCTGACAGCTGTCCCTCTTGTAGAGCAGCTGGTCCATCTTCAGCAGTTATGGAACACCAAAGAGAAGGGACAAGAGTCCATAAACAGGTAGCTCATCACACTTGGCATTTTAGGACAGGTACTCAAGGGGGTGTATAAGCACTGCCTGGCTGACTTTGAAAGAAATCAGATGGCTTTACTGTGTCTAAGGCCTTTCATCCTTTTAGATACTTCCAGTCTGGATATAGTTTGTGATGTTTTGTGCATTAGGGTTCATAGTAAATCAACAAGGATTCTTCTAGCCCTGGAAACTTCCAGGGAAGAATTGGAAGACTGAAGTTGTTTCTAAAGCATAATTACTTTTAGCCTCAGTAACATGGCCTGTGTGACCATCTATATATTGGCAGAGCTGGCAAGTAGCTTTAGCAAACACATTACTGATTTTTAGATTGCAGCTTGAGCAGCACAAAGATGAAGATAGCCCTTAATATTTTGGTTAACTTCAGGAGCAGAGTGTAGCTTTAATATCTGATTCCTACTTATTGTGAGCACTTCTTAGCAAAAAGGGCACCTATTTCCCAGTGAAGGTCAGATATGGAAGAGGTTTCACTGAAATTATTTGGTAAATTCTAGACCAGTAAGTCTCTGAGGTGAAAATAGTTGGAACCCAGGAATGTATTCAAGGAAAGCAATTTAGTGCAAATTTCCTGTTTTTCCTCTTTCCAAAGTATCTGCTTATAACCAACTGCTGCTGGAGAAAGGCAAATTCAGTTTAACCATTCTTAGTTTTAAGATGTCTACTCCTTCCACTGAAACCATTAACCTTTCCCCTCTTTGTCTTTGCATATCACAACTGAACAGTGGAAAATCTAAGGCAAAGTTGCTTTTGCCCAAGTCCCTGGTTTGTGCAGATAGCAGAAGCTATTTTTGAAGTGTACTGAATTAGAGAAAGGGAAGTAAGTCCTATCTCCATAGAGGAAACTGATACATGTGACCTCACCCATGCACAGCTACGTCAGAAGCCTGACGTAAAGACAAGGCTCTGTAATGAGAAAAGGAAAGAGAAGAATCAAACTTTAAAGTATATGTGGGTCTTCTATTCTGATGCAACACTGTAGGAAACAATCCCCAAAACATGTACATATGCTCGTCTTGCTGGGGCTTGTGGGTATCAGTGGGTTTTGGGCCTCAAAAAATGTGGTCTGTGCAGCAAGTCTCACTTTGAGCTCGTTGGTAAAACTGAAAATATTTTTTCTTCTTCTTCTTTTTTTTTTTTTTTTAATTTAGTACAACAGCATAATTTTTGAGAATGTCTTTGTTATAAGGTGTTTTCAGGTCCAAGAGAGATTTCTGATCACATATGTGAATAGAAAAGCTAAAAATGACTTTGTGTGTCCAGTCACTGTTTGAGATGCAGATAGTCTAAGTTCAAGTCAGTTCTGTTATTGATGTGAAGTTGGGGTGTTTCTCACATGTCTTTCACCTCATAGAGAAGTCTCAAACTTTGCTGGAAAAGCTAATACTTTTTTCAAATGAAAATGCATTTTGCATTTCACACTGAATCAAGGCACGCACCCTGCAACATGCCAACTTGTTGACTTCTCTGTCTGCTTCTGCTCTTCTCATTTTTAGGGAAATGTCTTACTTGCTTTGTCAGCACCTGTAATGACAGCTGTAGCCGTGACATTTGTTAGAGATTAGTAAAGCTGGAAAGGAACTGATATCAGCTTATGCTATGTGAAAACTAGGTTGATAGGCTTCATAACTTCTCCCTGACACCTGAATGACTCTGATTTTTTCCACGTAGTTATCAACATAGCAAGGCACCAGCTTTGATGTGTGTGTTCATTCCTGTGTTCACCAGTGCAGCCTCATGTCTCTGTTTCCTCACTTATCTCTTAAGTGTAAGTTCGCATCGGGTTGTTTCAGCTCCTTTCCACAAGAATATCTTCTCAGTCACTTTTACAGTGCCAATAACAATGGGGTTTTCATCTTTCATTGAGTTTTCACATGCTACCGCATTCGAGTCGTAAAGAGAATCTGTTCTCTTTGCCCTTGACACTTGTTTTATAAAGGGGATACACAAGAAGTAACCAGAGCCAGCTGTTCTTCAGATGAAAATACAGAGCTTTATTGCCACTGGAAGAGTTATGTCCACTTTTACAATCTCATGGCATGCCATAAATGTTTTTGCCCTCTGAAAGAATCTATTTGAAAACATTTTCCTGCATTCTAATCCTTGCTGTAGAAAGATAATGTTTCCCAGTGTTGCCCTCTAAGCAGCTAATCACTTGCTCAGCTTCCCACACTTTAGCTTTTAACTTCTTTCTTTCTGACTGATGAAGATAGTTTAAGTCTGGAAGATAAGGTTTTTCTACTATAATATATATATATAGGGAAAGCAGCTTTTTAAAAAGCCAAGCAGACTAGGGCCTGCAAATGTTTCACTTCACAAAAGTATCAATTGAGGAAGGATAATTATCTGAGTGCAAACTTGAGTAACTCATTAAATGCACCAAAAATATGAAAGTAGTTTCTTGATTTGACATTGAGATTACCTAAAAAAAAAAGCAGCTGCTTTGCCAACAGAAACAAAGAATTCAACACTTTGCCTTATCCTCTTGCCAAGCAGCTGCTTAGTCTTATCTTTTAATTAAACCTGAACTTTAAAATACATGTGTCTAGCATGCCAGTTTATTAAATGAAATATCAATAGGCAAACAGTATTCTTGTCAATTAGCATTCAGTATAGAGGTTTCTGGTTGTTATTTTTTCCTCCTTACAGGATGGACATATTAAAGGCCCCAGTTTTGCTGCAACTTAGTTTAAAGTCACTAATTAAGAAACAGAAATTACAGTCTCATGCTGAAAATGTTTTTAGTTTCCACTAGAATTATTTTCTACTGCAAAACCACACTCAACTGCTTTAATTTTGTGTTAAACAGAGAAATTACTCCCAAGAAATGAAAACTAGAATAGCAATCTCTACTCCTTATCAGTCCTTGATAAAGAACTCATAACATCTTCATTCAAAAGGGAAGACTTGATTTGATAAATTTTCTTCAATTCCCAAATATTTTTCTGTTTTTTTCTATTTTAAATTTATTTTTTAAAGTTATTTTTAAAACTTTTTGAGGAATTGAGTCTCTCTGGGGAACTGGAGATAGAACCCTAACTACAGTGAAGCCAGTGGGAATTTACCCCTTATTGGAGGCCAGTTTTCATAAGGTTCTTCAGATGAGACTGAATCAAATCACAAATGACTCCCTTAATTGCTATGCAAGCCCACAGTTTTGACGTAGGGGTAGTTATTCATTCAAGGAATGGAAGTAAAATGCTCTGACTTAGATAACCAAACCCACAGCACTAGAACACAATTCAAAGTACTGAATGTCAAAGAATGCAATTTCTGACTACAGTGGCTAAAATCCACATCATTTTAGGCATGTCCCAGCCCAACAAAGGACTTAATTCTGTCCTAAAATAAGAAATGGTGATGGAATCAATGATATTCTTGAAGTTAAATGTATACTTTTCTAGGTTAAGCCTCAAGTGCTTATAAATAATAGAGAAATTACAAAGCGATCAAGGTTAGTCCCAGATTACTGGATGGTCAAAGAAGGGGTTGAGTATATAAATAAAATTGCTGTTCAAACATATGTATGCCCAATGGAAATAAAGCATATATTTAGAAGTCTGGTGATCTAAAATACTTTCACCAGCTTGAAAATATTAACAATCAAGGCCACCCTTTTCCTCAAATATAGATGACGACTGCATTTTCATTTCTGTTCAAGACAGCATTACATTGCAGTTTTGTGCACATTAATAATGCAGCACGGGTGTAATGTTATAATGACTTATAACCTAGAATAAACATAGTATATTGATCTAATATAAAGTGATGTCGTAAGCAATGAGGCTAAAGTAAGTATCTAAGAAAGAATTCATAGTGGAAGAAAGCAAGACTGTTTCCAGTAACTCTATGCAAACATTAGGAAGGTGGTTAATTGGTAAAATGAATTGGAATTAATTATGCATGAATCCTGAGGCAGGTACAGCAGCACTCAACTCATTAAGAAATCATAGTTTGGAATGCAGAGTGCTGTTCTGACTGCTTTATATCCTCAGTGTGCTTATAGCCACTTTTCAGAGGATTGCAAGGTAGCTTTGTGGAGTGCACTGTCATTAGGAGAAATACCTGGGATTTCTGAAGCATTTGGGAACTCAAGAACCCTTTGAACTTGTGAATTCTCTGACAGATGAGTGGAGAAAATATGCTATCTTTAAAAATAGAAAAGGGATAACACTCAAAAAATGAGGCCTCTGGGAAAATTTAGAAACAAATAACTAATCAGTTTGCATTTAAAAAAATCAAGAGATAATAAAATGATAAAAAGTGCCATTATTGGTTTTTCAAAAAAAGATTCTGTCAAAGCAATTTAATTTTCTTCCTTGACAAGGTAACTAGCATAATATCTAGAAGAATAGAAAACAATAAAAATGAGAAATCTGTATTTTAATATTGCTTTTTTGATGCTCTTAATTGTGACATGCTCATAAGCATTGTAAAGAATTATGGTCTACCTTTAATCACTGTAAAGAGGATGCACAATATGGATCAAAATTTCCCCACTTTAATTAGTGTGGGTTACTGGGCTCTACCTGGGACATGCCTTTTTAGGGAAGGAGCAGATAAACAGCATAACAGACCATCAGAAATGATACAAAAATTTTTAAAGAAAAATCTAAAAATTTAACTGTATAAGGGAATATTCCACTATAGAAATTAAAGAGTTTTCTGTATTGCTAATTAATGACAGAAAAAAAATTGCATCAAATCAGATTTACTTCTGATATTAAGAAAATCTTTTAAAATGATATGGAGGATGAAGTATTGGGATGATATATGTGGTGTGTTCAGAGATTAAGTTACTGAACAATTCAGATGGGAAGGGTCCTTAAGAGGATATTTGTTCCAACTCCCCACTCAAATCAGATCCAACAAGAACAGGTTGCCCAAGATGATGTCCAGTGAAGTTCTGACTATTAATTTTTGGTTCCAGAGGCTTATACTAAGTTAAATACAAGGTGTAGACAGATAGAGTCCCTTTATTTTTCATGAATTACAAAGCCTGGTTGGTATTATATGAAGGGTTAAGGAAAGGAGGAATATTTTAGAAATGCTCATTATTTTTTTAAGCAGGATTTCTCAGACATGAACCCTGTGATAAAGCTTTGGAGATATAGAAGGAAATTAAAATTACCAGGACATTGTTTAAAAACCACACAGTTCAAAGAAAGCTTCATAGAAGAAGCTGAGTCTTCTGCTGTTGTGGGTTTAGAAGACATTTGAGATGAAAATTTAAGCTATCGAGTATTTAAAACAGAGGAAAGAAGGAAACTAAAAGCTGATATGTGTGCTCTGTAGATGCTTGCAGAAAAAAAGAAAATTAATAGCAAAAATACATGCAGTCTAAAACGAGAAAGAAAAGTGACAAGGAGGAAGAAAAGGAAAATTCCAAATGGTGGAAGAAGTCCTAATCAGCTGCATGTGTTCATTTTCAATAAAGATGTCTAATAAGGGCATAGAAATTAAATCAGGGGATTTGTGCTGGAAGCAAAAAATAACTAGCAACAAGAATTGAATGAGAAAGAGCATAGAGTAAACAAAGTGATGTTTGATGAGAATGTTACAAAACAAATAATTAATATGCAAATTCATACAATATGCATAGAGAATATGAAAATAGTGAGGAGAAGAAGTCTGAAATTTCAGGAATTATATTTTTCAAATTCGTGGGAGCCAAAAGGGTTCCTCATCACTTTTGGAAAGGTAGATTTTATATCCATATAAAAGAATAGATGGAAAATTATTGCATAAATATGGTAGTGGTTAATTATTCGAGAAAATATCTAAACAGAAAAAAGGAGAGTTGAAAACATTGTGTACTATTTTCTTCCTGTATCTGGATCGAAATCCAGCATCTTGCTAAACAAAGGTTGATCTGTAGTGGTCCTCCTCTGGTACTCACGTCCTCTACACCTGGGCCATGATCTTGCATATCATCAGAAAGCACCCGCTGCTTTTGCAAATGGCCAATTGTTTGAGTCATTATCCATTAACATTCCAGTCTCTTACATATGGTTAACTGAAGTAATAATAGTGTTTTTCAGTGACACTGAAGGCAAGAGGTAAAGCAAATGTTGCTTTAGAATTTTGGTTGACCAGATATCATGATGGGCCTTTAATGACACAAAAGTACTCTGCCTTCAGGCTAGAGAATGAAGGTTTGGTGAAACATTGAGGAAAGAAGGAAAAAGTCTTGTAGATGCAATTAGACATTACACAGTGTTTAGAATATAATTTTCTGTATGGTATTTTCTACTCAGACTGTCCTCCTTAATTTTTCGTAATGAAATGTACTCAATCCCATTTTCAAGATACCATTTTGGAGCACATCAATTACCATGATTATCTGAAATGAATTTGTAGTTCAAGGAAATGTATTATCTCTCTTTTCCAGGCCTGGATTACCTTTCCTGTGAAAAGAACAAATGACTGCAGATACAAAGTCTGTTAATCATGATAATACATAAACTGAACAGCTTGCCAGGATTGCATTTATTAGTTTGCTCTGCAGCCACAGTAGATATTTCCTTCAGCTTTCCTTCACAGAGATATATTTCTTCAGCCAGCTTCAAAATAAGAAATATAACATATTTATGTAAACATTGACAGGTCTGCAGTCTTGACAAAACATTCATAATTTGTAGTATGAGAAATGAGGAGATAGAAAATCTTTAACTATGTTTTACACCATCCTACCATTACATCCCTGGAAGTATTTGAGTCCTCTGCTCAGCAGAACAGGCATACCACATCAATTTTTTAATGTCACTGACCCTATGGCCACCTTCCTATTGAGCTTCATCAATAATTTTTGGAGAACACTTGACTTAAAATGTACAGTGTTTTAAATCCTTCTTGCAATCCTTGTTGTTCAAAACACGCTTGTAGGACAAGGTGGTAATAGCAGAAGACATCCACTCTCTAATGGTAATGCTCAGACTGCATCAAATCTAATTTTGGTTGCACCCTTTGCCTGATGTCTTTTTTTTTTCTGCAAGTAGGAGGAGGAAATTCACCTACCCCCTTGCTGAAATCATTCTAATTAGATATTAATTCATCCAGAGAGTGTGCCCGCAGGCAATCAAAATTAATGGTTAAAGCACACATGAGCAAAGGTTTCAGTTTGGGTCATGCTGAATATTTGGAAATATCTGATGGAGTGAAAACTGGAGTGAAATTCACTAAGATTATTCTTTCTTTCTTGTGCTTATTTTGCTGTCTATATCCTCTGTCTTTGTATGGTTATTGACAAAGGACATAAAAGCAAGAAAGTCTTCAGGGGAACTTGCCCCTCTACAGCTTGCCACCTATTTGTCAATAGTTCAAAAACGGTGGATTTTTTCTTCTTGTTAACTTACTTGCCTTTGGAGTCGCTATGCGGTCCTCACATCCCCAGCAAACCACTTATACTGGAAATGGGCAAAGAGCATGACTCTGAGAATAATCTGTGAACAGCTTGAAAAAAAAATAGGGGCATCAACAAACACATAATTAATTAGATCCTTGTCAAAAATTAATATGAAACATTAGACCTGGAATTCAGTACTGTCATCCAATACAGGGAGAAGCAAAAAGCATAAATTAAAAAGAAAAATATTCTGCTTGTAAAAGTGACTTTTAAAACCTTATCCCTTGCCTGGAGGAAACACTAGGAAAACCATGGGTATTACGTGTTCGGTAGAGTACGCATGTGGCAGATAAAGCTTCTTCACCAAAACAAGTGGCCCTATCCTAGGCTGAGGAAAAAAACCCAAGCCAAGCTTGTAGAAAGCTTGTAGAGCTGGGTATGCCAAAGCAAAGCTGAGTGAATGCCAACCAATCTTGTTGGAGGACCTTACAGGAGTTTTCTAGGCTTGAAACCCTGAAGTACTAAATCAGCTTTAAAGTGGATTTAGTGGGTCTCACAAGTTTTTAATAAATTCAGGTATGAAATAGACTGAAGAATTATCCCTCAAATAAAAGGGTAAAGGAACTATAATCTTGATGATATCTAAGAAATAATCTCTTATTGTAAAAGTTACTCTTACCAGATGCCACCAGCCTGTAAGATTTAACTATTTATGAAATTTGTTTTTTGAATACTTTGTCTGCAAACCATATTACTTGCAGTTCTTCAGTTTCTTAGATACTTCTTACTTTCTGAAATCCTCTAGAAAATCCTGTTAATGTTTTGCTCTTGCAGCTGCTGGATTTCTTCCTTTTGATGTCATTATAACCTACTGTGCATCTTCTGGGTGAGGGGCTTGAGACTAAATGGGAGAGAGGTCTACGTGTGGGTTTAAGGATTTGCATTCCAATGGAGATGTAAATTGCCTGTGATTATAGTTGAGATTAATGTCAAGGAAAGCAGCACTGGTACAATCTTGGGTTAATGTGGTGTGTCCAAGTGTGTTAGCAGCAGTGAGCTGATATGAATATTCCTGTAGTTAGATGACCCTGGTTTTCCTGGGAAAAATGGATATAATAATTGATTAGGCCTGTTGACTCATCACTGATCTTTTTCTTTCAGTCAGAAAAAAAAAGAAAATCCATCCTTTGATCACCAAACACTTTTTTTTTTATTTACTGTGCTATTTTCTAAGAAGAAAACAAAAAAGTATCCCAGCATCACAAGAGCAAAAATAATTAATTACTATGCCACGTGTAAGTGGCTTGCCCAGCAGACTGGCTCTCTCCTTCTGTGCCATTGCAAGTGTCATCCACCTGGGGCCATGTAGACCATTCCACGCAAAAGGGAATTGCAGGGATCCCAGTGCTGTATCTCTCAGTCTGTCTTGAAGTCCATTGAATCTTATGGGAGGTTTTCTGAAGACTTCAGTGGTATTTTGAACACATTTTTCCACATGCTTTTGAGTGTAATGGCTATATGTAGGTGCTCGTGAATATCCACTCCTTGAAGACATTCTGGCAGAAATTTCCTTCAGGCTCTGTACCAGAGAATCTCGGATGTGATTTTAGGTTCTTTACTCAGCTAAATGCGGAAAATTCATGAGGTCTCAGGGGTTTGTTCCTCCAATTTTCACAAATATTGGTAGTTCTATCGTGGTCTGCATACTGCAATTTAGTGATTATATCAAAAGAACTGAAGTGCTAATCCCAGCTGAGCTGTTGACTGTGTAATGAGAGGCTTCTAAAGTGTTTCAAAGTTACTGAAACAGGTGTTGTGAGGGATAAGAACATCAGACCAAAGCAAATAAAATCATATCACAGAAGCTGTGCGTACACAGAAGCAGATTTCCTTATGCCATCCAAGTTAGCATGTGGTTTCACAACCTTTTGTTGTTTTTAAAATCAATCTCCTGCTCCAGCAAAGTTCCAGACTAGCAAAACCAGAAAGTGAAACTACACAGACCAAAAATTTACAATAGCAGTGACAAGAACAGTTATCAGCCTCTTTTGAAACTACTAACCGGAGCACTAACCTTTGTATTTGTTTTCGCAAGACAGACAAATATCTACTGGTAACTAGATGGAAGTCATCCACACATTTCATATGGGTCACTGAATAACGATCATAGGGTAGCAACTTTCATTTTGAATCAGTAATGCAGAGGTGAAAAGCACCATATTTCATTATTAATGCGACAGGCGTTCCAGGTCTCTGCCTTCATTTCTTTATCCTACTGGTTCTATGAACCCTCAAGAACCTGGTTACTGTTAGGGCTGAGCAGGCTGCTTTTTCTGACATTCAGAAGGGATTTTGAACCTTAAAAGTTGTCTGTTCACAGTTGCAAAAGAGGCATCTGGAGGAGAAATGTAGTATGTACGCAAAGTACTTTTCAAGGAGCAAAGGAAAGGAATATATAAGAGGAAAAAGAATAAGCTATATTCTTTTTATATGATAAGAAAAACTATAAAGTAATGAAAGCAAGTAAATAAAATCACTGTGAAAACCAGAAAAGTAATAGTAAAGCTTCCTTCAAGCAGATGGTTTGTTTTTATTGGAAGAGATACATAAAAAGTTTTCTTATTACCTAAATTCACCTTCCTTCATTTTATGACATGAGAGAGAAGAAGAAAGACAGGAAAAGGGAAACTAACAGCTATTCGAAAACACAGTGATGGAATATGCCATTTCAAAGAATCAACAAAATGCCCAGGGTTGGATATTGTTGTGCGATAGGCACGCCACAGTACTTGATTTTCAGCAGGCTTAATTCTCAAATGACAATCCAGAGGACCGAGAAATCAGGCTCTGATAGCTGAGTTTTCATATAATCCCCATATGGGCTTTTAAAGATTGACTGTGAAACAAAAGTATAAGCATCTAATTATAACTGTAAAACAACTAGAGTTCATTGTTACCATTTTGTTATTAGGACGAAGTGGTTTTCAGTTCAGGCAACCCCAGCTAGCCTTATGTTGCCTTCTAATGACAACATATGCTTGTACTGGTGATGCTATAAAGTGAGGCTGTGTGTTTACTATAAGTCATGGGATTTTTTTCAAAGAGAATGTACATCCAAATTTTAAGTTTCCCAGAGGGAAAACTGCAACAAAGAGAGCAACTCCTGCAGTATTATTTCTTCAAACTGAAACCATCTTGCTGCTGGCTGAAACAACTTACTGAACTTCACACAACTTTAACTGTTTCTTTTGAGGTGACAAGGAGACCTTTCATGTTGGTGTTTGAGAACAATGTTTGAATCTCTGTGTCTGATATTTAAAAGGACTGTGAGACTAATATGTCTTAATTAAATCTGATGTTTTAACATCTTTCTGCCTGTTAGCCAGATGCACTTCATGTTGTGAAAGATACTTTTGGTCTTGCTGTATTGGCTCTCATTCTGCGAGATGCTCCAAGTGTTTAGAAGCCTTGAGAGCTGAGCCTCTAATGATTTTCAAGGTACCCCTAGAATTCACGTAGGTGAAGTTTTCTATGTATATCAAGTCATCAAACAAAATTACTCTTGCTGCTACCCGGTGGTGATAGAGCTCTGAAGCTTCAAAACTGGCTCTGTCAGGAGGAACTAAGTGCCTGGTCATTTGGTGATGGTGAGGCAAAGGTCAGTCTGCCTCCAGTGCACAGGGCTTGCCCCAGAGTTGTGAGCTGGCCTCAGTGTGCTGCCAGAGTTCAGTGCAGGCTTTCCAGTGCTGGTCAATGCACATTTTGAGATGCACGTGCTCTGCACAGAGGTCAATGTGCACACAGCAGTCCCTGGAGCATCACAACATGATAATCTACTGCTCTAGACATCTTTTCAGGTGTGAAAAATCTTTATATTTAAAAAAAAAGTTTTTCAAGAGACTTTTAGCCATAAGATAACCAGGAGCGAAAAGGCCTTTTCTAAGGTCTCGCCTCAAAAAGTATTCCCCTTTTTATTTTGTTAAATAAGAATATATCATATTTGACTAGCACAAATGAATGAATTTTACAGGATTTAATAACTGAGCCAGTGACTCAAATACAAAATTTTGACCCAAGGAGAAAAGAAGTTCCAGAGGAGCAATAACAATAAAACCAAAACAGCAGTAACACCACCTCTACCAATAACAACAGAAAATAAATAGGTAATAACTAAACCATATTAAAGATAATAAATATATTTTTAACATTTTGTGCTCAATTTAATATTTAGTCTTACACAAAAAACATAAATTTCAATTGCTGGAATACACACCTGAGCAATATACTTTACCAGGGGCATGTTTGTTTTTCCACTCTGACATTTTTATTGGAAAGGTGGGTTTCTACTATTAGTCTGTAAACACAGGCGAGCAATTTGTCTACCTCTTACACCTCAGTAATCAGTCAGTATGGGACCAGCACAGGATTTTCTGGTTTGCAGAATCACCTTGAGGTATTACCAATCAAGCATAATCAATCAATCATCAGGCAATACTTTCAAATTTTTACACAACCTCACTTTGTTCCTGTCTTCCTCCTGTGCTCACAGCAAACAAAACACTGTCAACAAGGGCCTTTTTGCAGAATAAACTGAAAGCTCAAAACTTTGTTTCTTCCAACCTTTCTAATCAGGGCAGTACAGTGTGTTTATTAATAGCTGTTGATTTTTGAAGATAAGAAGCATAAAACATTTTTCTGTGTGTCAATCTCTAATTGTCATTAAACCTTCAACAATTTCTGAAAAGCAATATAGCTTTCAAGTGTTCTCTTTTAAAATCTAAAAGAGACGATTGCTTAACTTGGAAAAACACCCAGTAAATCCAGACTGGCTCCCCCATTGTTTCTTGGCTTTATCTCTCCTGCTCGTTTAGGTTTTACAGCAGAATGACTAAAATTCTGCTCTTTCCAGGACTCTCATTAATTTTAGCTGCCTCTAGGGTCCGTTCTCCAATTCCCTGCTTTTTGCAGAGAAGTAGCTTTTGGCCCAGCTTTTGCTCTGTGCTAGACAGGATGTATTCATGACCACTCATGAGGTTTGTCTTCTCCTCTCCAGGAACCTGATACAAGCCTGAGTCTGGTCATGGCAGTGTCTGTACACATAGGAAGGAGTAAGTGCTTCTAGCTCTAAATAGGTGTATTTTTAGATGTCAAGTAAATGGCACCTGTGGCACAAGGCAATAATCAGCCTTCTTTGGAATCTCGTTATCTCCACTGGCTACTCTGATATTTTTCCACAGACCTTAATATTATTTAGATTTAAGACTTTTATCTCTTTACTGTGTGCATAACTTGAAAATTGTGTAGTCATTCATCAGGTCATGTACACTGGTTTTCTCAAAACTGAAAAAAATGGTCACTAGGCACTAAAAGGTGCTTTGTACAGGTTTCTTATAGGACATTTTTGAGTGTGCTGGATGTCTGCAAGTGAGGACTACAGGGTAGGTAACGTGCTGTCCCCTCCTCCAATTTTCTCTGCTGTTCTTTGATGCTGCTGCCATGGAGAGAAAGAGGGGACCGGAGTCTGCCTGGAAGCCTGCCCTGTGCCAGTGAGCCTCTCTGCATCTCACAGGGAAATGCAGACTCCAGACACAGAGACAGCATTTTCCTGGGTCTCTTTTGATGCTTGAGGACGCTGTCAAATCCAGACATGGGGAGAGGATGATGTGAGGCAAACTGAATGCAGCTTAATGATTAGGGTGTTTTCCTGGGAGGAAAATGACCCAAAGTTCCCATTTCTGTGTTTTATTTTTAGCTCAGTAATGGGCTCATGTTAAATGTATGCAAATCTCAGGGAATGGGGTCTGAAACCCCAGCTCCATCCCCTGTAATTGCTGTCCCTCTCACTGCATGATTTCTGCTCTCTTGGGATGCACTAAGGCCTGTCAACAGCACAAAGGGCATCAACCATCCTCTTCCCTTTTCCCTATTTCCTCTACGTTCTTCACCTTATACCTGCTGAGGTCCTATTTAGAGTTCTTTTCTAGAGGCAGGGGAGAGGAGAGGAGATGGTCATAGCATCATCTCCCTCAGAGACACATCTCTCATCTCCTTTGCCAGGAGTTATGATAGATATGTATATTGTAATGTAGAAGTACACTTGTGTTCACATGAGGAGAGGATGGAGGGAAAAGATATGCTGCTGCTGTCATCCTCTCTTTTAATGATTTTTTTTTAAGCAAATATAGCATTCCTTCATTTAGCGCCTAAGGACTTTGAGCAGACTCTATAGCAAGTGCATTATTTTAGAGGGCTGCCCCTCATATCTTTCATTTGTAAGCCATCATTTATTTAAAGGGTTTTCATTTATTTCATTCACATGAGTAAGTGGAAAGCTCAATTAAGACCTTTGTAGAGCAATGCAAAGAAATGCTACTGCTAATTAAGCCTGCATCAGAATTCAGGCCGAGGACACTTAACCACAAAGCTGAAGAAAGGCAAGTAACCTACTGTGCTACACATCACACGTGAAATAGAAGTTGTGTCTGTGTCTGCAAGGTTATGCCTACGCCTATTAAAACCTGATGTTATACCACATTTCCACTTTTTGTACTTTTAACGCAGGTGAGGAAATGGCACTTGAGGAAGAGTTTGAAAGGTCTCTTCTTTAAACAGCAAGTCACAGAATAATAGAATGGTTTGAGTTGAAAGGGAGTTTTAAAGATCACATAATTCCAGCCACCCTGCCACAGGCAGCGACGTCTTCCGCTGGACCAGGTTGTTCAAAGCCCTATCCAGCTTGACCTTGAGCATTTCCAGGGATGGGTCATCCACCACTTCTCTGGGCAACCTGTTCCACTGTCTCACCACACTCATTGCATAAAATTTCTTCCTTATGTCCAGTCTAAACCTATGCTCTTTCAGTTTAGAAATGATTCCTGTACACAGACACTAGGTATTTTTCTTGCAAAGGCTGAGAGAGTACTGTCCTCATGATATGGCTTAAAGCATGGTAGGAAGCCAGCTCCACCGTGCTGGACTGACACATTTGTTCTGAGATAACTTATACACTCTCTGGAAATTTCATCAACAATCTATGAATAATTGGGGCATGCTGGTGGTGAGGAAGACCTGGTGTGCCATGAAGTCTTAACTGCTGAGCAGATGGTAGGAAGGAAGCTTAGACATGCATGATGGTCATAGAAAGAGTAAGATAGGTATTCAATTAGGTTATTAAAAGGGCTGGGTGAGGGTTTCAGAGAACTTATGAGGTGGAAAGATATCTAAAAACAAGGAAATGAAAAGTGAAGATGTCATCTGTCTTACTCAAAAAGATTTCTACACCAGTGCATGCAGACAGAAAAACACAGCTTAAAGCAAGAGACTGGGGACAGTCTTGAGTGCATTTGCCTTCCAGGGAGAGACTTCTGAGTAATGAAGTTGGAAATACTTTTACAGAAATCTGTTTAAGCTTTTCCTTGCCTTTCTGTCCAAAACTGAGTCCTGTGCACAAATAAGTGTGATACATTTGTGTAGTGCCTTCTAAAGCAAAGAACCCTACATTTATTTGAAATCTGCATATAGAATGACCTTTAACTCCCACTTAAAAAGGCCCAAACTGTATCTGGAGTGTATTTTCAGTGAAGCTTTTCTGTATCTAAAAGAAATGCAGCAAGTATTGCCATATAAACTTTATGATCTGTGTATTTAATGATGATAATACTCTGTAAATTTATAGTTGGCTGCACAATTTTATAGTTGGCTACACATTGATTGTGTTCTGTTTGATATCTAGAATTTATTGGCTAGCAGCAGAGGCTATTAAACAGAGTTATCATGGTCTCAAGTTGAGTCTAACTATTGATGTCTTCCTAGTGTCTCAGATTACATCCCTGCAGGAACTAAAAGCATGACAGTGACTGTGATGGTCACATTCTATCAACAAGTTAGGTACACACCCTCAAGAGAAGAAAAGCTTTGCATTTTCTGTCATGAGTGGAAAAATGATTTTACATGAACCAGTAAAGGTAGCAACAGTTGCGATAGGGTTTAAGTAATTTATGCATAGGTTTTTCAATTGTTCGTGTTGGACTGTCAGGTGAAAGTCAATGTGTAAAAGTAATTATAGCTCAGCTCCTAAGAACAAAACTCATGAAACACTTTAGTCAATAACAAATGCCCAAATACAGGAAATGACAAAGTGACTGTTGTGGGAGCATCTACAATGCAGTAAAGGTGCTCGCTGAATTAGACAACTAATTAGACAACTGAATTAGATTTTATCAGGTGTAGTCAGTGGAAGAGATCACTTAATTGTGTCAGCAAACTGAATAGTAATTTGTTTCAAGATTTACCATTAAGTAAAATAATATATCTTAGTAGTTCAGAAGTTTCATACATTGTCAGAAATATCTTATCCACTGTACTAGCAGGGAAAAAAGTTACAGCTTTGGTTTTCCCATGATCTGTGACATTTACACATGGCATGAGAACTTGCTGGAGGTAATTTTTAAGTTCTTGAAAGATGATAAAGATAGGGATGATGGAGGATCACTTTCAGTGTCTGAAGACTAGTTATATTTCTTTCATAATCTGCTTTGTGGTACAGACTTGAAGTTAAAATATTCTGATTTTTAATGACCTGAAATTTATTACATAATACATTCATTGATAGGTCAGTTACAATAAAAAAATCGAGGAAAAATCCATAAAATGTAATCCTTATCTACCTAAAAAGATGTCATGAAAATGAAGGTACGGTTATGTTTGTCAGTGGTGTACATAAGCTTCAATGACTTGACCTCATGGTTTTGCTTTAACTGAAGAAGATTAGCTTTACTTGATTCAGACACCTTCTTTGAAAAATGTTGACTTTTCAGGAAATTGCAAGCATTTTCAATGATCAACAAGCTGGATATGGTGCTCTTTGGTAAGAATTATTGTTTACTAAGAGACTCAGGACAGAGTCTGCACTTTCTTCAGAAGTATAAAAAGTCTAATGGTCTGTCTTCAAATCTTAGTTCTTACAGTCCTTTTAAAACTTACAGGATTTATGAAGTCCTTTTTTACCTTGTAATGGGCCCTGTGAAATATTTCTTCCTTGTCTAAACACAGTACAATTTTCCAAGATTTCCAAGTATTGATTTTGTTGAAGATAAGCTTCAAATTAAAGTTTTTCAATTGTACACTTTAAGAGTTTCAAAACAGATTTCAAAAGAAAGACTGCCCCTCCTTCATCCTATTATGTTCCTGCAGTCTTTACTTTCAGAGGTTTCTCAATTCCCTTTCAGTGGATAAGTGTTGACAGTGTCAAAATCTTTACAAAATTGAGCCCTGAATGGGCTTGGAGCTCTTTTTTTTTTTTTTTTGTCAGGTCCGAGATTTGCAGAGCCTGTGGCATAGTGGACACAGAATGACTCCTGGTGCTCTCTCTAAGGTGAAATAGCTTTGCGCCTCAAAATAATGCTTTATTAGCTCAATTGAAGCGACAGTGTTTGAGATATCTCTAAACTGCTCGGAAGGGTTGACTTGCCTCCAAACTTTATTCTGACCCCAAGTGCCTGGAAGAGGTCGCTAAGGACTTTTCCATCTTTGCAGTGCACAGTGAAAACCGGTTTTCTTCTACACAGACATTTCTGTGTGCATGCCAGACTCACAGTGTGCAGGAGCTGGTCCACAGCTTCTCACAGCACAGCATTGCATCACAAAGGTAAAAAAATCTCAATTGCAAGTTTTGGCTTTGTTGGGTTTCTACTGGTTAGTGTATAGGTGACAATTATTCATGATGCCCTTCTTATCTCAGTTGTTCTTATGCCCCGAAGATTCATTTTAGATTTACTGCAGCCAAAGTATCAGATGCAGCTGAACCCTTATGAAAATGATGTGCTCTTTAAAAAATATTCCTTTTCAGACCGTAAAGTACCAGAATTCCCCCCCTCCCCCACCACATTTTTCAAAATCCTTGTGTTTCTTTTCTCTGGTTTTGTTTGGAGTAGTGTTTTGCTAAAGGATTTTTAAACAGATTTGAAAATCCCAGACAAGATAAACTTTGACTCCTTTGGACCCCCTTCACCAAACAGAGCTAATCCTGGTAGTTACTGAACAGCTTTGCTTTGTACCTCTCTGGTGTACACATTTTGCTTTGCCAGGAAAACATCTTGCATGTTTATTTAAATAATGTTTTATTCTCTTTGCAGCTAGGCAATGAATGTTATCTAAGACATTGCCGTACACCTCCTGTCTTCCCTGTTTCTGTCTTACCCTACTATAGCAGCTAAAACAGGTATTTGATAAGTTTTATGGAGGGTCTCAGAAATGCTTCTCTTTCTGTTTCTATTCCCTGATTACCATTAATTGGAATAAAATTCTGGCCCCACTGGCTACATCTGTGCTGCTAAGTAACATTAGGCCAGGGACCATTTCTTGTCTGTCATGCCAGATGACACGACCTACATCCAAACTCTAAGGCACTTGACCTTCTGCCTTCACTGGGCCCCGTGTGGCTGGAGGGCAAAATTGTTATTTTGTTTGTGTTTCTTTTCAGTTTAAAGGATTTGAAATAGTGTGGGGATTATGTAGCAGCCTTTAAGAATGGTGTTTTTATAGCAGGAACCTGAAATTATGCTGCATGCCTCTGGGTGTTGCATGAAGGCAACGAGAGAGTGTGAAGGTAAAAAGCCCAAATGAAAAGTGTTGGAATAGTCATCGACTGGAATTTCATCCTGGTCAATATAAGGAGTATTCTAAGGAAAACTGCAGCTGGATGAGAGTCTTGGAGACATTTTCAAAATGTGTCTACAAGTTTAGCAGAAGCAAAAAAGACAGTCATTTTGCACTGAGCACAGACTGGCAAATATACTAATCGAGGATCAAAGAGATGCCAAACAGAAATGAGGAAGAAATTGGAGGATATTTTCTGGATGTATTTCTAGGTTGACAGTTCCCTGAATGGGCTTGGAGCTCTTTGTGTTTTTGTGTTTGTTTGTTTGTTTGTTTTTTCTGCAGCCTAATTAGAACACTTCATTCTCACAAATTTCCAGGGACTTAGAGAAAAGTTTGTCTGTTCAACAATCAGCATTAATAGGTACAGTTGACCTTTATTCCTTCTGCCTTAGGCAAGCTAAAGCCTTTCTTAATAAGTTGGCGTCTTTAATCTTCACCTGTAGACTACCTCCAGCCTGAGCTCTGAGGTCATAATTCTGATGATCTTTCACAGGTATTGGTTACACTTGATTTTAGTATGAGACATAAACCTTAATTGGAGGTAGGGAGAAATCTAAAACATTTGGATTGCTTCTCTACAACAAGTTGGAATTTCAGTTTTTGTCTACATGAAGTTGAAAGCTTTATATCCCTGTATTTTTCCAGCCTCCTGAAGGTAAATTCTAACCTTCCTCACATCTGTTCAGCTCAGTTAATTTCAGTGGAGTTGCAGGGTTTTTTTACAGTTAGTTTTGCTTCCTTTCCTCTCTTTGGCTGTTTAGTACTACAAAACAATCTGATCCATAACCCTCAGCTATAGGCTGGTCTGAAACAAAAAAAAATGGAGAGCAGAACAAAACAGAATGTCAGCCTGGAATGACACTAATTACATTCTTTTCACTGGACTTTACTTGCAGTTCTTTTAAACAACAAAAGTTTCTGCATTCAATGTACTGAGCCTGATCCCTGTCTCTTACAGTACACTAATGAAAATCAAGAGGAATTCTATTGATTCCAGTGCAGTTAAATCAATGTAAGAGAAATTTAAATTAGGTCCATTGTAGGCAAGATATAAAGCTGCAACCTGTCAAACATTTATGCAGTCCAACAGCTCTCTATGCAGACAGATAAATAAATGCAGAAGGTTCCCTATCCCAACCTGTCAAGGCAACTGCTCAGAAATTAGCATTCAAGAAATTCCTCATAGCATGAAATCATTCAGAAACTATACTGGGGTGAGGAAAAGATTATATGTATTGTTAACTCAGAGTACATTATACCCCATGTGGAAAGTCAGGACTATTTGTTATATTAGTCCAGAAAAATGTGGTTTAAAATGAGCAATGAAATGCCTAGGAAGAAATATAGTTGAGATGAAACAGCAACTATGACTTTTATCTTTTTCCCTTGTAACTACTCACTCTTTCAGATCAGTGAATTCTCATCATCCCTTGCTAGCAGGTGGAAATTAGATTAACATCTGGAAGGAATAAAATCTTGAAGGTGTTTCCTTCTGTCTGATACTGCTAATGAGATTCCTGGACTCAGCTACAGTGCTAGGGACTGCATGTATGTGGTAGAATATGGTCTCAGTAGGGTTTTTTTAAATCGTCTTCTCATCTCGAGACTGTAGTTTGCTTTATGCAGAAATAGGTATTTTATATGCCACAAAATGGCCTCCTAAGACACCTGGCACGAGTTTGTAAATAGAGGATCAGTTTGTACAAGAACTGCCTTTTTTTTCATGATAAAGAATCAGGAAAAAAGAAAGGAACCAGAAATAAAAAATGTGCCATTGAATACTGAATGGCGAGAAATTCCACCTAATTTGGCAAAAGAAATGTAGCTTTTGTGACATTGGAGTATGTTTGACATTCTTTTTTTTTAACAACTCTTTCACATCAGTAAAAATCTGGTCCCCTTTCCCCAGAAAATCTGAAGCCTGATGGAGGGATTTTGTGCCAGTAAAGGCTCAACTTTTCCAAATATACCAGACGTTATATCAAGACACACTGTATTTTCCTACTAAAATGATCTCTTAATAAACCCAAACAAACGGCACCCTCCCCTTCTTTTTATTTCCTCAATTTGCAGTGAAAGTTTTTCTTACTAAAATAAGTTTTCATTTTGAAATTCACTCAGGTTTTAAAAGATTCAGAAACATTTTAAATGGATGAAATTATAAATTTAAAAATCATCTTGAAATGAAAGATTAATTTTTTATCACGTAAATAATATGTATTTGCTTGCCAACTCACCTGCAGTTTCAAAATCCTCCATTTTTACCTCACAGTTCATTTTATTCTTAATTCCCCAATAAACAGAAAAATCTATAATTTCCCTGAGAATTATTTTTAACATACTTTCCTATGTCTCTCTGTAGCTCTTCTTCTGTGTTCAGACAGTAGGAATTAAAGCTGTTTTCTGCAGGCTGTTTTCAAATCCATGTGTAATGTGTAGTCTGTCAATGAACTCTGCAGCATTCAGTCATTGACACATGAAGAAGGGTTTTTTTGTGAGATGCTTCTTGTTTTTAAAATTTTACTAAATCTCTGCTATGTTCCCCTTTTCCATTAACTCACCCTGATGGCCCCACTAAATTCAACGCTAAAGCTACCTTTAATTTCAGAAGGATCAGGTTCTGGCTGATGATTAACAGGATCTGATCAGCCTGGTGCCGGGAGCAATTTGGTGCTAAGTGTGCAGGCTACAAATAAACTGCTTTTCAGTAGGATGCCATTGTACACACTCACTTCCATATAATAAAAAAAAAACTCATCAAGAAGGGCGTGAATATGTCAGCTTTTCCTCTTTGTTACCACTGCACTATTTTGATGTCAGTAATGTCCTGCCTACCAGCTGAATAAATGCTGAAAAATGAGATCCAATGAAATCTTGGAGTTAAATGCAGATTTTCAGCAACACCAGTTTTATTAATATCAATGGAGGCCGCATAGTTGAATATCCATTATACCAGGCTATAATGTAAGCCTTGGGGACTATTTCTGTTCTCCTTTTGCTACAGCCATCAGAATTAGAAAAGAAATCCCAGGATTCTTGCGGATCAAGCTGTAGCTGTTTGTGCAATAACAGAAACAACAGAGACCTGCCACATCAACATGAGGCTGAGAGCAAAGGAACAGAGGCTTTACACCTAACTCAGAGATAAGTCCTTGTGAGATCTTGGACAACACTTGCAAATCGCTGTGCACCCCAGATTTTATATCAAAAGACATGCTTCTATTTGCAATACATTTTGAGATATGTTAGGCTACACGGTGTAAGGTATATGGATAGCACGAGATGTCCCACTGTCATTAATTATCAAAATATAATGTGAAAATTGGTGGTAGACCATATTCAGAAACAGAGGCATGAAGAAAATAATGGGAAAACAGAAAGAAATGGAGAAAACAGTTGGGGATAAAAAAATTCCTTGTGTTTTTAGGGAACAGCATAAGTCTTGCAGACTCTCATTTACTTCATTTCAGCTATCTTCAAAGAGAAACTTTCATCCTTGGAAGCACCTATTTTGATTCAAAGTATTCATATTCACTAGTTTTTTAGTAAAACATGTCTTAGATTGTCTAGTAAGTGCAATTTCTCTTTGTTCTGAGTAAGCTTGTATTTCAAGACGTCCTTAGATCTTGAGGAAATGAGAGATGTTAATTCCATTTGTAAGTACTAAGGATCTAGTTCCTTTTATATTTATAAATGTTCTTCCAACGTCACCATTGCTACTTACAACAGTGCTTAATGACACCAGCATAGCAGAAAAATAATACCTGTTATTTATTCCTAACTTCAAAAATTCTCCTTAATATGGAAAATACTTTCCTCTGTGAATAAATATGGTTTTTTGCTCTGCAGGGTGGTTTTGCAAGTAGGTATCATTTGTGGAAATATTATTAAAATATTAGAAGGTAAATTTTTGAATCCTTACCAAAATCTTGACACCTTAATTCAAGACTTTGTCTATTTCAGTAAAATAAGAGCATTTGTATTAAACTTTAAGGGTTTAAGATGCCCCAATCAATGCCATTTAGAGAAAGGCAGTCAATAGCTTTGCATTTGGAAATGAGACTCATGAATCCTTATTTTTGCACTGGATGGAAGATTAATGAGGTTAAATTGATAAAACCCAGAAAGGAAAATAAACTACCAGATCTGTAGTTTAAAAAGACTCTTGGTACAGCCACTGAACTTGAAAAGAAAACTTTGTTTATAGTTCAAAAAGTGTGTTAAGAAATTACTTAAAATTGCATTAATGTAGTAGTGGTATCATCACCTATCATAGAAACCCTCTAAGAAATTTCTGCTTCTGTGGATATTTTTTTCACTGAACTCCAAACCCAAGGAAATATGTAATGATTAATATAATTTTCTTGCTGTTGGCAACATTATTACTTTATAATATTCCAAATAATAGGAAATTGTTACATAGTGGGATAGCTTCTAGTCAGTTGCCTAACTTAGCAGAAGAGTGTACTCATCTAGGACCAACCTCCCAGCTTGTACCTAGCAAGGCACAGACACAAGGAAATCGGCTTGCTGGCTTAACAAAATTTACTCTGAATCTGGTGTTCAAGTTTGCAGACAGGGTAGAGGTAGACTGTCTGGTGCTTCTCCAAGATCAAATCCTGAGAAACGAGCTCAGAGAGCTTAAAAAGGGAAGGGAACCAAAAATACATCAGATGCAGATGCTTTTATGGATCAGACACTAAAATCTGCTTGTGAACAGTCTAAAAGTAGTTAACTGAGAAAGGAAATGCTCGTCTCTCTCTGCATGTGATGAACTGCAATAGCCTGCTTTGGAAGTGGCAAAGGCATTTCTTTCCATTACATGAAATAACCCCCCCCCGCTATATCTGTAACCTCTGCAAATTATTCTAGCATTAGTTGGAGGTATCCATAATGAGTGATTCCCATGCAAGTCTTTTTTTTTCAGACAAACTGTGGAGCAAAAGGATTACGCAGAAAAAAGAGACTTTCAGATAAAGTCTTAGTGGGATCTTTTTCATTTTAGGCACCGTGAGGACCTGTCTATTGCTAGTCTTGAGACCAGAGGTGCAGCGAAAGAGAAACTTTTAGCCTACTCTATGTTGTTATGTTTACCTAGGTCCCATGAGACAGTAATGCCTTGTGCTCATTAGCTCTGAGTTTTATTTTGGGGAAATGCTCCAAAACATTACTGAATTCCGATGGCAAAAGACTTATTGTTGGACCCCAAATCTCACTTAAAAACCAATAAATAGAGGAATCTGGAGAACTTTAAATAGTTGTCATGAGTACTGTTTCTATTGTTAGCATTAGTATTACTTTGGTGGCTAAGAATATTTAAAATCTGCAGTTATATTGATTTAGATTAACCATAATCTAGCCAAAAATATCACTTCATTGGTTTTAAAACTAAAACTTGTATCAATATTGTATAACCACCTTGAAGCACTTTAAGCAGTTGACTCTTAGAACTGCTTTGAAATTTGTCTTCTGAAAGAGATTTTTCTGCTTTTCTGTCTAATTTATTTAATATCTCTTTAGAGTATCTTCTCCTACCCTCTGAAGTTGTGTCCAGCAGCTTCATCTGTGCTGATGTCATACCTTCCTGGAATTCCCTGGAATCTTTCCATCTTGAATTAGGTAAATGGTAATTCGTGGCGATACATATTTTTTGCCATGTCAATATGAGTAGTAGCTTCTTAGTTCTATTCATGATCAGAGGATTTATTTATAATGGTATAACATATTCCTGCAGGAGTGGAAAACTGTTTTAAAAACATCTCAAATACTTAGTTTTGACAAGTCTTATAATGAAAAATCAGGGCAATACTGTATCAACATAAACTCTTGCATAGCAATCATTTGCTGATCAATAAATTAAACATTCATTTAGTTTAACTAATTGAAAAACAACTTAAGTGTTTCTGAGTCTACATAGCATAGGCTTCTATTAATAGATCAAAATTTAGCAGATCACGCAGATTCTAGCCTTGTGGCTTTCAACAAAATGTGGATGTATCAAATTCCTAAATGACGAGAATATTCACAGGAGTAGCATGTAAGCCCGCAACAATGGTATGCAGGATTAAGTGTTTATTCATCTATATTTAATGCCCAAAGGTAAAAGTGGCATTTCAGATCCATACCATCCCTTAAACTAATACAAAATTTGCTCATTGCAGATTAAAGATTTCAGTCAAACCATCTTGTTTTGCAGAACTTTTGGGACAGCTTACCAAAAATAATCAACTCAGCCTTTATCTCAGTTCAGTGAAAAAAAACGCTGTTGTTTTCTCATTCCCTTGTCAAAGAGATATCTTTATGTAATTGATTTATATGCCATTCCTTTTTATCCATCCACTTAATTTTTAAAGTGGTTCATCTGATAGGCATGACTGTAGGGGACTGGATGCTTTCAGCTGAATTACCTTCTTCAGGGAAGAAATGATGGATGAATTCCACGTCTACTCTGTCTGTAGTAGTTGATCTTCCTGCAAAGTCATTTCATCTCACATTCTGTTTTTCACTGCAAAATTTATTCCCTTCAAGTGAGAATAAACCATCCTAGTTTTATAAACTACAACTCTTCTCTTTCCCCTCTCTTGATCTCCTTGAAAACATACTTTTCCATACGTTGTTTAAGAGCAGCTATGGTTATAATTTTGAAGGTCTTCAGTGGGAATTAATCATTTTCTAATTAGATGTCTGAAAGAACCGCATAAAAATTAAATAAATTACTTTTATTTTTAAGTTTATCTTCTCATTTGGGAAAAATCCTTAAAATTATTACTATGTGGCAGAATTCAACAAGAAAATTTCACTTAACCATCTAAATAGTAAACCAATTAACTAGTAAAGGACTGTGCAAAAATGAACTGCAAAACTGAGGGACCTTTTCTAAGAAGCCTGTTTTGCATTTTTGCTAGTGATGGCTTTGTAATTATTCAGTCTGCAATTAAAATATGCATTGATAGAAGAAACCTCCTACCTTGGTTAACCCCAAATTACCCAACTAACCTCATCAAGGGGTAATGAAATCAGTTTTCTACGTGTTGATAGAAAGACTTTAGTATATGCATAATTTAAAAAAAAAAAAATGAGTTTTATTCCTTTAGCCTGGTTTCAGCTGTAAGTAAAGGTGTTGAAGGCATAACAATTACAATGCCCTTTTGTAGTTTTACGTTATCTGTAAAGGTCAATGGAAACTGTCACATTGTCACTGTCCTCTCTGCCACTAGCAGCATTATCATTTTTGTCATAATCTAGTAGTTCTAGACAAAGTAGTTGAGTTAAAATCCCATTATAACCAGCCGTGTGCAGGCTTACTCTAACATGAAAGCTTTACTTCCACAATTTATATAATACTGCATTATGATAGCATGGCTTAGAGGGTGCTGTAAAAACAAAACAGAAACATTTTGAAAATATGTTCTCCTAAGATCAACATCCCTTGTAATTCAGGCCCCTGCCAAGATCCTCGAGTCAGCACTTACTTTCAAGAGAACTTCTCAGGACACTGAAGTTAAGCACACTCAAACACTTCTGAATCGGGATGTTGAGGGTGGTGAAACAAAGTAAAGGAAGGGATTCATGCAGTGAGCCAGTTCTTGCACGAACAATTATTTTCACATTTCATTTTATAATTTTAGACATATTACCTAGATATTAATGTATGTAGATTAACAATCAATTGTATATTTGTCATCAGAGTTTGCTTGTATTCTATTTATTTTCTGTGGAAGAGTGACATTACAGTTCTACTAACCTTAATTGCAACACACACAAATATTGACAGGTAGGGATTTCTCAAGTGTATAAAGTACCTTCAGTGTATCACGAGGGAATTGCTTACTTAGGCATAGAGATCAGATGAAGCCTTTCTGGTCTAATTTCCTCTTTTCTGTGATCCACCCTTGCAGTTATCTGAATTTTGTGAATTTCATAGAATTTTCTGGATTTCCAGAATTTCCATATTTTTTATTTATATTTTTAGTTTGAACAGAGTAGAATAGCCTTAATTCATTGAGGTACTTATGTATACTTGTATCCTTGCTGGGTTTCTTTGATGGCAAGTGTCACAGACTGGCAAGACAGAGTGTGAATACTCCAGAAATAACAGAAGTAGTAGAAGCAGCAGAAAAAGAAGCATGTAAACTCTGATGGAAACGATGAGGTGGGGAGGTTATTGATTGGCTGGAAAAAGATTTTGGTCCTCAGTTATAGTTTCAACATCATTTCCAGGAGTGGCTAAAAGACAGAGAGAATAAGTGATAACTGCTGGACAATGACATAATCTTCTGAGGAGACTGGTGGAATGAGGAAATGGGATTTAGTTCTTGACTGTTCTGGACTGAAAACCAATAAGGCCTCAGGCACTTGTCTGGCAGCTCAGCTCTGCCAGTGCCCTTTACCAGCCTAAATATTCAGTAAAGGACAACCTTTACTGTGTACTTTAACTGATGTTATGCCAGTTTTCCTGCAGTGTCATGTTTGCCTGTTCTTATTACATTAATAATGCATAGTTCCATGACAGCAAATAATATACTGTGAATAAGAGGAATTTCCTGGCCTTTCAAATTACAGTGTCCATGTAACTGTAATACAAAGCTGTCAGCCAAAGGAATAGTGCTTCAAAGTTGGACCAACAGAGAAAATTATGCAGGAGAGTAGAAGGGAAAAAAGGGATTTTTTGATAAATATGTCTAATAAAGTAAATTTAATGGTGTTTTTCAATAAAAATTACAGATGGTTAAAACTAGCCAGGAAAGGTTGTAGAAAGATGAAACAGTAGGAACTGCATTGTCAGCTCGAAATTCTTTGAGCTTGAAGCCTGTGGACATTCTGCAGTGTAGAAGTTCTTATGTGTTAAAGTAAGAAGATGAACTCAGCATGCCTGGCTCACCCCTGGAAGCAGATGTGTGAACCATGGTGCCCAGCAATGTCTAGCTGTCGTCAAAGGCATCAGAGTTTACATCACTGTTGAAAACTCTTAGGATCCTTGTTGATAGCAAATACTTGTACAGTCTCCAAGCATCTCATTTTGGGGAGTCATGCAAGCTCCTCAGACACCTCTATGCAATGGGACAGAACAGACCTGGCCTCTCTACTACCCAGTCCCCATGTGTATTTGGTATAGAAGTTCAAAGGGAGCTGGCTGATAGGACCGTGCTTCTCAGAGTGATATTAACCTGGAATTTCCCACCAGTGTAGCATAATGGCTGTCTGAAACACAGTCTAGCAGGAGACCAGTATCAGTGAGCCTGGTGGATGCTTGCTAGCAGTCAGAAGCTGCCTGTGACATTGTTTAAAGTTGTTCCTTTTAGTTAATGTTGGCTTATATTTTCAGAAATGTGTTCATGCATATGCAGCATAGGAACTGCTATTGAGAGCAACAGACCTCAGATCTGAAATAGATGCACAGCTCTCTTTCTGTATCCTCCCTTCACTACAGTTTGCTTTTTTTGTCACTGTACTTGTTTTCAATTCCTTAGTGCCAAGTGCCTGTGATTTCCCGCTCTAGCAGGAGTAAATAATGTCTCCAGTTTGCTAAGCATCTGTGAGAAATTCAGGATGATGTTTGCCTTTTCACTGTAGTCTATGGTTTGCAGTTGTGCAGTAATGCTAAGGGCTTGAGGAGAGGCACATCAACAGGGATAGGATAGAGTCATGTTTGCTGTCAGTCGTACTCTCTGTGAGCTAGTGCATCTCAGGAAAGAGGGATGCTGCTGTTTCTGGTATTCTTATGTAAATGGTGCAATTAAAATATTTATGCAGACAGCAACTGTAATGTGAAAATGTAAAGCCCACCATAGCTACCACTGGTGTAAATGTCGTTTAAATATCATCCACTGAGTTTATTCTGCTGTTTCATGAGAACAAGAAAGGGCAAAAAAGATGTTTGTAAGAAAGCTGATCAGGAGGCTGATCCAAAAAAGATGTTCCATTAATAATGGTCTTATGAGCTTTATCAAAGATTAATCATATTGCCATGACAAACGCATCAGAGTTTGGGAATGTTAGGTCATGTGAATAAAGGATAATCACAGAGAATTCGAGGATGCCATGAGAATTAGAGAGCTCTGACAGAGAAAGTTAGTGGCCTAACTGAGGGAAACGTGACACCTCCAAATGCAGCATTGGCTTTAGTGCTGCATGCACAGTATTTCCTTTTGGGGCAAGAAGGAAGTGAACTAGGGACTTCCAAACTAGATTTCAAAAGGCAGTATATTCATCCTCTAGAACAAAGCATTACACATCAACAACTGAAAAGAAAAAGCCTTGGAAACAGTTGTCCTACTTTCTAGGTTAGTAAGACATTGGTTCCGCGGAATCCTGGGTAATTGCAGGTGCGAGTCTGTCAGATTTCCAGTTTTTGGCTTTGTGTACATGCTTTGAGCCGAAGTGTTTCTTTCATCCTTTGCCTTCTTGGTTGGTACTAGAGTAAGCTGGTATGAGCAAATTTTCTCAGGACAGTGAGGTTTTCTCTGCACAAAATATTTATAGCACTGATCCAAAAGATTTTCTGAATATTCTGTAAGTCCACAGTGCTTACTATATCTCCCTGCATAATAGGCTTTGAAGTTCACATGCTTCCAAGAGCCCATATCTGTCACATTGCACCCTGAGCCTTTTTTCCTCATCTCCTGCATGACCAAAGTAAAGACTTTAAATCACTTTCTGCACATTTGGGTCTGGCAATCAAACTTCAGCATCACAAGCATGATATCTATAACCACCAGATGGCAAAATCTTTGAACATTTAATTTTATTTCCTGACCATTTGGGAGCATTAAGAACTCTCCCGAGGAAAGAAATTGTTGTACACTAAAAGCAACATATAAAATAAGAGTAAATGTGTAAATGATTTCTTAATTAAATCAAAACAAAGCACTTTCCAATGTATGTCATGAGGAAAGCATTTTCCAATGAGATGAGCTTTTGATACATACTGTGACATGTTTAACTCAAACCGATAACGTACATTTTATTTTTCAGAACGCTCACTTTTATAAAAAGAGTGCACATAAAAAAAGGTGGCTTGCCTGTATTTGGAGGGAAAATGAAGCCATGCAGGCTTGCCGGCATGACACACAAACCAGCACATTTTATATCATTAGGACTGGACTCCTTTTACAAATCAGTATAAAGAGGAGGAAGGAAAGGCGGGAGGGAACAAGTGGGGATAGGTCAAGCAAAGGTAAAAGGTGAACCAGTACATCAGACTCAAACAATAGGGAGATAATGTTGTAACTCCAAAACTTAACACAAAATAAAATATCTTTCCTAGAAGTGGTCATTTTCTGCATGCCATTATCTGGTATTTTTTATTTTGGATAGAGAGTATATGTGCTTTTTGGTGCTTTAAATGTGATGAAAAGCAGTAACTAGCACTGAAAACAGATTCAGCTTTGATTCCAGATTCATGTTGCATTTACCTGCACAAAGAATACTTAAAAACTGAATTGAGGCAGATGTGAGCATTTTTAGCATAAATTACATGAAAGCTAATGAATAAGGATGAAGGAGACTATGGTTTTGGGTCTTCATAAGTCCAGGGAAGGTTTTCAACCTTTAAAATTTAGCCGAAACCCAAAGATTTAGTATGAAGTTCTGGCCTTCAGAGAAATCTGTGGATTTTTTTCTGTTTGCTTTGGTGGGGCTTAGAATTTTATTTTCCTGCGGACTTAATGCATAGACTTCAATATATGAAACAAGCAGATGTTTCCTGCTTTGAAAAAGTAAAATAAAGTGGAAATGATTACAAAACTAAACATGACCAGCAGACATTGCAAAAATGATTCATGAGACGTGTTATTGACGTGTAGAGGAGGGAAGGATTTTACATTTTTGATCTTGTGCTGGTTATTGCTGTGTAAAGAGAAAGGATGAATGAAAAACTACCCTCCCGCGTATCCCAATACCATTATTTTGTGCTCTGTTCCTTTGAAATGACTATGATACTGTTCCTATGAGCCTTCCAATTATTGAAATAGTGTCTTTCCATAATGTCTTTCAATGTCACAGATTTTTGTGAGTCTCTAACAAGCATATGAATGGAAGATAATTAGACAAATCCATGACTTTTGGAGCACTGCAGACATTATGTCCTTAGTGGAGAGTAGTTCTGAATACAGGAGAAAAAAAATAAAGATATCTCAAAGAGTGTTTACGTTGAATTTGTGATTGTATACTTGTAAAAAAGATTTCCATTCTCAAAATTGATTTACTTAGCAGGGTTATCTATAGGTTGACCTGAAAGGGCTGTTCTGTGTTTTCTGCTTCGCCATTTCTTTGTTTTCACTGCAGTCCCAGAAGGGTTGTTTGATTCTGGTGACCAGACGGCATTTTTTTTCAGCTGGAGCCAGCAGACTGCCTTTAAGTAAAAAATCACATTGATCCTCTCTGTGCTTGTAAGGGCTGTGCATCTTTGGCATATGATTAAGGCATCTGCAATTGTCTTACTCTACTGGATACTGGAGGGCACTGAAATAGCTCTTCTGAGCCAACGCTTTTTTTTCCTGAGAATATTAGTGACCAGAAAGGCTGAAAAGCCAAGTAATGGGCAGAAGGAAGCATCCTCAAATACATGTATTTAACAGAGATACTCAAACTCATATATCTTACGACCCTGGTTCCTGTGGAAATCACAATCAAGAAGAAAATTTACAGTTTGGGGGCAAACAGAGCTTGCCACATAGCAGGGATTATTTTATTACCAGTTTTATAGCAACTCTGTAAATTATTGTGGCATGATGAATGTCCAGGTCCTGAACTTTTACGCACATCATTTTCAATAATAGTTTTCTCCCTCTGTGGTCTGTAGTCCTACAGGACAACAGGATTAGGAGTGCCCACTACTGTCCCCCCAGTTCTTGAAAGGATGCTGAAAGGGTGAGGCAGCTGTTGAAGCAAGATGACTGATCATAGTACCTGCAAGAAACACAGTTAATGGTTTAGAAGGGGATCTTCTGAGTCTGGCGTTGCAGCAGCTCCCCAAAACTGGACGTGCAGCAATGGTAGAGCTAGTGGCATCCCTAACAGACCTAAAATGTCCTCTAGCAGACTAAGCAAGGCAGGGGAAGCTGTCGCTATTTCTTTTTCCATTCTGCTCCCTCTGGATGCCTGCTTGGGAGCTAGAGGCTAGAGGCACGTTTCTGCTGAGATGCCTGATTCTTAGTTATGTTGACATAGAGGCCTATAAACAACCGAAGAATTTCAAATGGTAGTGAAAATCTACTTCATCTGCAACCTTTGTATCAGGTCAGACCAGTACTGTCTTTGTAAATAAATCAGCATCACAGTCTGACATTCATCTGCATGTAAGTGTCTGCCTACATCGGCTGCCATCAGCTCTCTTCAAGCATTGTGGAAAGAAATAGGTATTTTGAGGATAAGATTAATCTGACTTATTTTGGACATCCTTTTCAAGATGAAATGGAATCCAAAAGTGCTTGTTTCACTCCAGTGATTACAAGAGAAGGTGAGGTCACTACTTTATACATTGGTATCTCCGTCTCAGCAGATGTGTTCCACCCAATGTTAGGTTTATGCTGACTGACAGCATAAAGATCAATGAGATTCTAATGGGAAGACTGGATTAGAAGTTTTCCTTATGACTTGTTGGGATCGATAAAAGCGATCAGGAAATATTTGGATTCCTATTTCTCTCTTGTTCAGACCTCCACCATTTATTCCCATGTGGAAACCTGTTGTTTTGCCTTCCTATTATCCTTGGACTCAGTGGAGCGTGGTACTGGATGCTAATAACAAAAGCAGAAGAGGGAATGAGTACATCACAAACAACGAGTGGCGCAACAAGGAGTGGTGCTAAATAAATGCAGGAGAGCATTTCTCATTTATGCCAGCATCTTTTGACACACTTCGCATATTTTGTCTCCTTGAACAGGCCCCCAGAGGACTTTGTTTTCATGGAGTTATTGCTGGTATCAGACTGGATTGCTGGACTTTGCTCTGCATTTCTCTGTGTGACTGTTCTGAGGGAATTGTAATGATCCTTTTTGTCTTTGCAATCGGTGAATAGTCCTTTGACCATGGACAGAAGCAGGGGATTCAGAGGTATCACTCCTATCCTTCCTCAAATGACCATATGCAATATCAATTTTGACCCCAGAGATGAACAAATCAAGAGCTAAGTAGTTTTAATCATAATATCATAGAATGTTAAGGGGTTGGAATGGACTTTAAAGATCGTCTAGTCCTGACCCCCACCATGCCATGGGCAGGGACACCTCACAGTAGACCAGGTTGCTCAAGGGCTTATCCAACCTGGCCTTGAACACTGCCCAGGTTGGGGCATCCACAACCTGCCTGAGCAACCTGTTCCAGTGTCTAACCACACTTACAGTGAAAAATTTCTTCCTAATATCTAACCTAAATTCCCCCTCTTTCAATTTGTGCTTGTTATTCCTTGTCCTATCACTGCAGTTCCTGATGAAGAGTCCCTCTCCAGCTTCCCTGTAGACTCCCTTCAGATACTGGAAGGTTGCTACAAGGTCTCCAAGCAACCTTCTCTTCTCCAGGATCAACAGCCCCAACTCTCTCATCCCATCTTCACAGGTGAGGTGCTCTAGTCCTCCTTTCAGCTTCACGGGCCTCATCTGGACTTGCTCCAACAGTTCCATGTCCTTCTTACGCTGCGGGCCCCAGAGCTGGATGCAGGCCTCCTGGTTGGGTCTCACAAGAAGGGAGTAGTGGGGCAAGATTATCTCCCTTGACCTGCTGGCCATGCTGCTTTGGATGCAGTCCAGGACACAAGTGCACACTGCCAGCTCATGTCGAGTCTTTCATCAACCATCACCCCAAGTCTCTCCCCACAGGGCTGCTCTCAACCACTTCTTCGTCCAACCCACAGGTGTGTCTGGCATTGCCACGATCCAGGTGTAGGACCTTGCACTTCGCTTCGTCGAACTTCATCAGGTTTGTATTGGCCCACCTCTCGAGCCTGTCAAAGTCCCTCTGGATGGTGTCCTTTCCCTCCGATGTGTCAACTACCCCACACGGCTTGGTGTCACCAGCAAACTTGCTAAGGCTGCACTCAATCCCACTGCCCGTGTCACCAGCAAAGCTATTGAACTGTGTTGGCCCCAGTACCGACCTCTGAAGGACACCACTTGTCACTGGTCTCCATGTGGACAATGAGCCAACTCCTTGTGTGCCGCCATCTAGCCAGTTCTTTATCCACTGAGCGGTCTATTCATCAAATTCGTGTCTCCCCAATTCAGAGACAAGGATGTCATGTGGGACAGTGTCAGACCATTTCATAAGTCCAGGTAGACAATGTTAGTTGCTCTGACCCTGTCCAACAATGGAGTCCTCAGTCATCCTCACGATAAAAATGTTTCCTGATGTTCACATGGAGCCGTCTGTGTTTCTGCTCGTGTCCACTGCCTTTGATCCTGTCTCTGGGCAACTTTGGGAAGTGCCTGACTCTGTCTTTACACCCCTTCTTCAGGTATTTGTATACAGCGATGAGACCCCCCCTGAGCCTTCCTTTCTACAGGCTGAACAGTCAGTCCCAGTTCTCTCACAGGAGAGCTGCCCCAGCCCCATAATCATTTTAGTGGCCTTTCACTGGGCTCTCTAGTATGTCCATGTCTCACTTGTACTGGGAAACACAGAATGCCTTGACATCCTGAAGCTTTTCTATAACTTATTCTGACAATCTGTGCTTCTGGGTAAACTACTCAAGTTGTCTGATTTTGATAACAAATTTTGGCCATTTAAACTTAAGCCAGTGGTGCTATTGTTTAATATTTCTATTATTATTATTGCTATTATTTTGTTATTAATTCAGATTGTTATTGTGAGGGCTTCAGTGAGAGCACAGTGGGCCCGACTCAGAGCAAAACAGTCACAGCAGATATCCCCAAAGTGTTGTCACCGGCATTGCTCAAAGGATCTTCAGTGAGGAAACTGTATGCAACTGGTGCATTCAGTGCTTTACAAGTGCTGTCATAAGAATATTAGACATCTATAAGTGCTTATACGAATATGCCTTAGCTTGAAATGCAGAATATGCACAGTAATACATCCCTGTTGATCATGTCCAGCAGAACTATATCTGCGTGCTTTGCTGTTAAACAAGTCCTCAGAACATTACCCTAGGTTGTAGAGCAAGTGTCATTTATTTGAACTTGGTGTGAAATGCTTGGAGAGATTTTAAGACTGGAAGGTAACTGTGGATTAAAAGCCTGACCATTTCACTCTTTACGATCACTTTATACCTGCCCAAAACAAAACAAGCTGCTGCTACCGCTGGCTGTGGCACTCTGATGATGCCCTTTTTGTCCATGAAATGATGAGGGAGGGAGGAAGGAAAATAAAGCAAACTTTCAGTGTCTGCTGCATCTGTGACTCTGTCACTTTACTCATGGATCTCTGCTGACATTTCTAATGACTTTAGGGCTTGAAAGAAGTGATCCTTCTTTGGACACTCAGATTCGTTTAGGCAAAACCCCACATTTGGCTTCCTTATTTTTCAGATAGACTGGGATTTTCCCTTTTTTTTAATATATAAGAAAGTATATGTGTATATATATTCTGAGATTCTTGTGGAGCCGACACTGCTTTATGTCATCTACAACTTGTTAACTCTCCTGATACTATATCACTGTAAAGAAGGGTGCAATGGCAGCATTTTATATGTTGTAAATATTGTATATGAGTATTATTATGTAAAAGAGTACTTCATAACCCTTACAAATGTTTTAAAATACATTAATTCAGTAGTTTCTCTATAGTATTATTATGGTACTTTTAAAATGCCATGTGGGCACTTCACCAAAAGTCTAGTTGCTTGATGTTTTGAACAGCTGGTCCTTTATAAACAACTTTGGACACTGCTTGCTAATTAGAGAGCAACATTCAGATGGTCATCAACAAAAACATAATTTGTTTATTATCTGTTATTTATTATGTAAGACTGTCACATGAATAGAAATAATTTTGTATTCTGTGTCTCAGATACTGCTTTTTGCCATTTGCCAAAAATTTACACTAAAATGGTTTGCAGTCTTCTTGTATAAGCTTTTAGGCATCCTGAACTCCAGCATCTGTCTGTTCTAAAGGCAAGTGACCTAAAAAGATCTTTACTATTACTTTTGTTTTGGTACTTTTAATGATAATCATTTTACCTACTTAGAAGCAGGCCTAAATCATCCTGAATGTTTGGATCTGCTTCAATCAGGTATTAGTGAATGATCTATTGAAATCAATTTGGACTACTATTTTAAAAACCTCATTCAAAATTTCAGAAGACAAACCCTGTCTCTTATACCTTCCTAAAAATTGGTTATAAGAAATTAATGTCATTGCTTGTCCTTTATCAGCTGACTCAGGGAATAGCAAACTTGATGTTGCAGTAGACAGATGTCTTGACCTATGAAATCACAATTAGATTTTGAGGTTATTGCTCTCTCCTGCACAGACTTGGCACATTCATCTTAGGCAAGGGAGATGAAAAAGAGGCAGAAGATAAAATACAAAATATTTTTTAAACTTAAAAACGTTTGTGCCTGCCTGAGTTTACTTATGTCAGTAGCAATTCAGTTGCTTGCAATCTCACGGTATGCCTTGTAATCATTTGGTTTTAAGTAAATATCTGTAACATCTAATCATATATAAAGGTAAATATTGGACTCAGGATGCAGTAAGATGAGAACTAGTAGCTGGAGTCAAGATAAATACATAATAGTAATTTCCCTTCAGGGTCATTCAGATTTGACTTTCTACTTATGTCTCAATGTTTTTGAACTTATATAAAAGAAATTTGAACTGGTCAAGGATTTAATTTATCTGATAGACTTCATATAGGTTGGAACTGGGGATGTTTTCATGGAAAGCTGTGTCCTTTGCAGTGATAGAACAGTTTTTTCAGATTTCTTAGCAAATCGTTAGGTTAATGCAGTTTTTTCTGCCTTAGGAGGTATGTTTTTAGTGCTTTGGATGTATCTACATCTTTTTTGAGCAAAGCATTTTTTTTCCATAGTGTTATTAAGTCTAGCCTCAGAGAAGAGCATAATTCTGTTTGCAGAACAGCATAATCCATTTTTTTATCCTTCTTTAACATTTGCTATCTAGAACTGAAAAAATGTAGGTTTTACTACCTTTTGACAAAGTGGAGCTTGCTTTAAACAGAAAACTATTGCTGTATAGGCCCTAGACAGGCCCTTCCATATGGCGGGAAGTACAAAACTGGACTTACAACTCCAAATTTTTCTCACCAGGGATGAATAGAGAGGAAAGGCCTTGAAGGAAAGACCACCTCCCTCAACTTGCTGGCAGTTCTCATCCTAAAGCAGTCTAGGATGCAGCTGGCCTCCTTTGCTGCAAGGACACATTACTGGCACATGGTCAGTTTGTTGTCCGCCAGGACTGTCAGGTCGTTTTCTGAAAAGCTGCTTTCAGGGAGGATTAACTTTATAATGCCAAATTTGCTTGAAAACTGTGATTTAAACTGTAAAGCTGAGATCTGAAGAAGGGCTTAAATGTATTGATGATGAATGTCAGAGAACAAAGTCTTCAGTCACTGAGCGGCAGAATCTGGGATACTTTGCAGGGAGGCCTGCAGGGGCATACAGAAAGTTAAAAGCCTTTGAATGCCACCAGCACATGTAGCTGGGATCTCGTCCACACGAGGTGTTTGAACAGGACAGTGCCGACTCCATTTGACAGTGAAATACTGAGGACCAGCATATGTCCTAAATCCCATTCTCCACTTACTCAAATTCCTGCCCCAGATCCTGATAAGTGAAGCAGGTGCCTCCAGCAATTTTCTGTAAAACTTGAATGATGACCACTTTCTCCTTTTTTTTTCCTTTAGCAACATCGTTAGGGCCCTTATTCAGTGTTTTGATGTATAGCTTTAGGTTTTCAGTTGTTTGAGGGGAATCACTTTTTCAGGAGAGTCTCTGAAGTCAAGTTATACTATAAAGTCCTTGCACTTGACATAACAGAATTAAATATTCTCCGAGTATGAGAGAAGAGAGGATTCGTCAGCTTTTTGAATCACGTGGGAGGCTGACGCCTGAACCTCGCTTATGCAATCCTTCCCTCTCTTCTCATTCCCTCATCTTTAATTGTTTTATACCAAGTGAGAAAACTTCAGCAGCAAATGTAGAAACAACGCTTTCATCTTTCAAAAATTGTGATACTTTACCCAGCTAATGGGTGTAGGTCACAGATACTCGGCAAATTTCATCCATAAATCTGTTTGAAGAAACAAGTTTTTACCACACATTTGTACAGTACATAGATATTTGAGTCTGGAATATTTTAATTAGGAGTCCAGACTCTTCAGATTGCTGCAGTGATCCAAGTAGTGACTACTGCTTATGAAACAACTTTATTATTTTTACCTGAGTTGTAATGGTGCATTTCTTCCTGCTGAATGGGAAAGTGGGACACTTGTCTCATGGTCAGGAGAAGAGAAAGAGCTCAGGAAAATAGTCTTCTTTTAAAAAAAAAATAAAATAATGAAAAAAGAAAGATTGTTTGTAAAAGATCAGAAATAATAACAACAACAGTAACAATAATAATAGAATTAGATGTACCATAGTTTAGATATAGACAGTTAACCAATGTCATTAAAAGCAATCACTTAAACCCCAAGCAATTGCTTAACATTACCTTCAATGGCATTTTGACATTAGACTGGTATAAAATATTAATTTTTGATGAGCTTGCTGCTAAAGTATTTTTCTGTGTAACTTCATCCTTTTGCTTATAGCTGTTGTGAGTAAAATTCCAGGTTAAATCACATTTTGTCTCCTCTAGGCCATCCATCATCTCCTAAATGCTTTTAATTATCCTGGAATTAAATTGTGTTTTCCTTGTCCAGCACCAACATGATTTCCTGAGGTCAGAGCAAAGCCTGTGCTGTGCAGAATGGAAGGGATGTGTACCACTGCACAGGTGTCTACTGACTGTCAGTGTCTGGGCCTGTGTTACAGCACCTTGGAAGACAGCATTTCCTGAAGAACTTCTGAGGTAACATAGGTATTGTGTTTACTGTGACTAAGGTTTAACAACCTACAATAGTTGTGTAATACTTATTTCATCTTCCTTTATGTTTTGTTTTTGTCTGTGTCTTTTTTCCTGTTGTGTTTCAGATGAATTATTTATCTTTTTTTTTGCCGATAACATCAGCAATTAAAACTCTCACTGGCCTTCATTTTTCTTCACTGAATTATTTTTCCTTCAGTTTTATATGTGCAAATCCATTTTCTTCAAAATATGGCTGAGGAGACATCTGAGTAAACCCCTCAGGAATGTAAATATGGTAATTACAGTCAATTAAGAGACTAAAAAGTGATGTGAAATCTGCATGTGAAGAATACTATGGCCTTATTTAAATAAAAATAGGTGTTGTGTCTCTACACAGGTTGTTCACTTAAAACATGATAACTGCCTTCTGGAAGACTCTGGTCACATGTCTTTTGAGGTTCAATCACAGATTTGTCTGGTTCCCACTTGTGGACATATTGTGTGTTAACTTGGCATTACTTCTTATTTGTTTATTCTATTTATTTACGAGGTCTCTATCACTATGCCCACATAGATTTCCACAAGAGCAAGTCACAGTTTAAGCCTCTGTGGTTCACATCTGCCCTGGCGAGATTTTTCTCATATGTTGTGCCCATATATGCAAGGGCTCTTGAATCTTCAACTCTAAGCCAACTCCTTAGGCTTAGCATGAATCTTTATATGTTCCAGTGTTCTTCAACTGCAGTTCACTGTTCTAGGCCTTGACAAAGATACGAGACAGTAAAAATTAGAAGATTTAAAAATGTCTGTCAATTTGGTGACTACTTCTGAGCATAGACTGCAAGAAATCCCACAAGTGTTTGGGCCAGTCTGACAATAACTAAAGGCGATTTTTTATCTCTCAAGAATTATGATCAGAATGTCAATCAGTGTTCTCAGTGCAAAGTCTGTTACAAAAGTATTGGCCAAAGCAGGACTGAAATTTTGCAGCCTGTGAGCTGCAGGGGAACAGATGAGATAATCATAACTATTCTTTTTGATCTTTGGATTTATTATCTCAATACATTAGCTAAGTTCTGTGTTTGACTGGGTTTGAATGAAATCTTTAAATTTATGTTAACACATATTATTGTCTGTTTAACATCCGGATGCCTTGGCCATGGAGTAGACCTCTATTTCACAGGCTTTACAAATTTAGAATAAAAAGACACACCCAACCCACACAGAACTTTCAGGGAGTATGAACTAGAGTAGTCCCACTGGTTTTATGAATATGTGTCAGTTTACAGCGAATGAGAACAACAGTCACAATGGATGTGAAAAAAAAGAAGTGAAAGATAAGTGCTTAGGCCCACCAGATCTCTGAAAGCAGTCATCCCGTGCAGAGTTGCTTTGTAACATCGCCTTAAATGTCCTTGAATGTAGCCTGAACAGCCTGGAAGGAACCTTTCTCCAGATCTCTGTGCTGGTGACAGCCTAGGCAGGGAGGAGTGCAGGGAAGGCCAGGGCTGTTGTTTCTTGTTTCTATTGTTGGCCTGTAGTGTCCTATTACTGTCCTGTAAAAAGTAAGGAGGTCCTTGCTACTCTACCATGACATGAAAAGAACATTCCTGAAGGAAGCTGTTGCGCCAGGATGAGAACTGGGCAAGCTAATTCCTTGGGCCACATTTGCAGTCTGTTCATTGATACACGCAGCTGTCCCAGCTAGAGGTGGATCCTCAGAAAAAGGTGAGAGAAATTTCATTCCGTGAGGTAATTATATAGTTTATTTTTATGCAGTAATATATGAATTATATATATATATATTGAAAGTATTTATGTAATGTAGGTCATTAGTAAGACTTGAGAGAAAGTATGACTAAAATTATTCCCTTTGAAAATGTACCTTTAAAAATATTATCAAGGAAAATATAATCCCCAATGACCAAAGCTGCAAGCCAAATACTAAATTGTTGATCATGTCTATTCTCATTGTTGTGAATGCTGTACCGCACTAACAATATCCTCTTTAAAGTGAGGATTAGAGCTTGAGGTCAGTTTACTAAAAGGACTTAAGCGAAAACATTTTGGAAATTAGCTGTTCCATGAAGAGATTAACTGGGAGACTGAAGTGCTTTGGTGGGCATGAGTCTCAAGGCATCAAAATGTGCTGTCCTTGAAATACAGGTACATTCCATTTTATTATTAGCTGCATGGACTGCACAGCCTCAGCCATAGCTGTTTTTTGTTGTACAGAGGACTAATGAAAGCCTGGGATGCTTTCCACTGAGACAAAGACACAGAACAAAGGGAAGTTATGTTGAAAATCTGCTCCTTAGCTAGTAAGGGTGGCACAAAGATGTTAATTCTTGCTTTTGCATTCTTTAGGTTTGTTTCTTGCATGATTAATTATTAAATTTTACATGTCCAGATTATTTGAGTTTTCATACTTGATGAACTCCAAATAAACTTGAATTGTAGTAAGTCCCACATCAGGCCCTCTTGAACTATTTCAAGTGCAAATCCAGAAGTGAGGCTTGGTTATTTCTGAAAATTTGGGCCACAAGTTATTTGACCTCTCAGACAATTTGAAACCTTGGGGTTGAAGGGAGTATATGGACTTCAATGTGATTATAGATCTACTGAGACTTTAACATGGTTTATTGTGTTCTACTCAGACTACTTCACAGAAAGACAGAACTACTACCGACAGAAAATACTTTTGAAAAGATGCCTTAGCACTGAAACTCCTTCAGACACAGCTCAAGTGCACAAGGGAAACTTCTCAAGCATACCTGCTCTACTAACTGGTTAGGACCTTGTGCTTTCTATACAACTTCCCTTATTATATGAAGTCCAAAGTGCAGTTCATCTGTGACTCTTCTTTCTCTAGGCAAGAACCAATAGTATAAACTTAGCTACTCCTACATATCAGTCCTACTCCTTCCCAACTCTTCCTTGCTGTGAAATTCCATATTGATTTGTTTTTTTTTTTCTCTGTGCTTCTTAAGGTATGAATTGATTATAATTCACTGTCTCTGGTATCTGGTCTCTGCAGCTTCACAATTTCTCATGAACATGTAAATTAACAGCTGTGAGGTACATGCTCGTTGCAAGGAGATGCATACTGAAGTGGGTGGGAGGATTTTTAACTGATTTTTCCACTAATTTGTAGAACTCCCAAGTTTCTTTTTGAACTACCCGATTTTTCATGACTCTTCGATCAAACCATGAAGAATATTTGCACCTCTTTTGCTTTTATCCATTTTTAAACACATACCAATAAATACATTTATATCTACCTAGAAGGTTCCTCGTCACTGTGTTAAGAACAAAATACAAATATAATTTTCTGCTATTTGTAACACAAATATAAAGTTTTGAACTCTAAGACAATTTTCTCACAGAAAATTCCTTTGTCAAAAATGGTGTTTTGATGAATTGAAACCTTTTGAAAAGCCCTGTCGTTTCCTTCAAGACTCAGAGGAGATGCTGTCAATAATAATGCTTCCTAGGGGTTTTGTTGTTTTGTCTTCCATTTTCCTGCTCCTTCTCTAGCCATCTTTGCTTGTTACCTAGGGACATTGAACAACTATATCCAATCTATTTGGCTTACCGTGTCCATACTCTGGATCTCTGCTCCTTGGCTCGTTAGATGGGCTGTTTAATTTCCCTGGCCCTTCAGACTTTTGAGCCAAGCCCTGTCTCTTTAATCAGGCTGGCTCCTCCATCCTTAAAGTGGCTGTAATGGGGCTGGCCTGGCTCATGAGTTTGCCTGTTGGTAGGACCTGGAGTTTCCATCTGCTGATGCAGCCTGTGAATACAATGCCTGGATATTCACTCATTGGAAGGCAGGGAAGCTGGCTGACCCCAAAGATGTCTATGCTTATGGGGGACAGGGAAGAACAACAGTTTTCTTCTGTGGGAAATCTTAAAGTTGCTTACTTGTTTTTAAAATTTTAGGCTTATTTGTTTGTTTTTAAAATTAACCAATGAGATTTATGAATACATAGTGTCAGACTCTTCTACAGATGATTCTACTCAGCTGTCTTGTTGGAGGCTACCCTGGTGGTGTTGGTGCTACCAGCTTCCTATGCTACCAGCTAAAAAGTGGGAAAAGAATTTCTTTTGAAGATCTACAGGAATCCCTGTGCAAGTGATAAATGCCTATAGGAGCTTGATATGAAAATCACTGAAAAAATATAAATCATATCTTAATTTTGTTTCCTGAAGAAATGCAAAATCCAGTCACTATGTCAAGCTGAAAACTGTATTTCTATAGCATAGAAATATAGTATATTACTATAAAATCAATGCTCCAGATTAAAGACCAGAGTAAATTAGCTCAGCTACACTGACCTAATTCAAGCCATATTGATTTACCCTAGATATGAATCAGTCCTGCAAAACAGAGATTTAGTAGAAAATATATAATACCTAAGGCTGAGTGAATATGTGAAAAAAAAAGAGAAAAATATATGTACCCATCAAAGTGCTTTGTCATTTGCCATGCTTGTGTGAATGTCAAAATGTTAGCCAGTAGGTTTACACCAGGAATTCTTCTTCATTAATTTGCAAACAGATGGCTAGTAAAAGACCTGCCTGATTGATCCAATCTTTTTGTAAGGTTTAGACTGGCAACATGAGAAAATCTATTTCTTGGTGTACTGTTCTCATATTTTATCTCAACAGTAAAATGTTTTCCTGTTCCTCTGAACCACAAGCACATGTCACTGACAATGACAAGTTACAGGGCTACTCCAACATGGTATTTCTTGCTTTGCTGAGTGCATGTAGCAATGCCCTTTGCCACAGTAATTGAAACATATGTGATCTGGGAGTCTAAAAGGTTCCCCTCATTCACTGGAGAAGAGATAATTTGGAAAACCTTTAAATCCGAGCCAAGGCTCATGGTGAATGAGGGATATTAGGAAAATATAAAAGATTAGAGATACTGCTTTTTGTCCCTCTCACTGGATCTAAAAAAATACCATGGACACTTACCTCAAAGGCGCTCAACAGAAACAGCGGTGAATGAATAATAAAACTTCATTGTGAAGATGCTCATACCTGAGATAGGTTAACTTGTTTGCCTGGCAAGTGGGTTACGTGCAGAAAAAGAAGTAGTAGATTATATTCTCATCATTACAAGTTGCTTTCATTCCTCACAACCTGGCGGCCTTTAAGTTCAGGTTGCAGAGGCCTCTTGTAATGATAATTATTTTGCTTTGGGCATGCTAGATGTATTTGTTGGCTGCATAACAAACACCCATTTCCATTAACTTATTTTCAGACTCCATGCTGTCAGCTTAATGGAGAATAGGAAACTTAAAGATCCTATTTATTTCAACTCTTATAAGAAATAAGAATACAGATCTGACTTGCATTATATTAACATTGATGTTTAGTAGAGGAAGGGTCAAATTTCAATTATTCCATTGCCAACATTCAAGTGGATAATCTCAAGTGCTTTGTTTTGTTTGCAAGGTACTTGGATGTTTGGAATATTTTAAATAAAAGGAATTTTTTTTCAAGCATGAACATTTTTCAAATGAAATTGCAGTTAATTGAAGCTGTAATTGCTTTAGATGAACATCATTACAATGTTTAGAGAGTAGTTTTGAGGTTTTTTTTTTAAAAAAATGGCTTTTGAAATAAAACCTGCAGCATTTTTTATGCTATATTTTAGAAAGGTTCAAGAGAGTAGATTTAACTTGGATTTAATAATTTGAAAGGATTCTAAGACTTTAACTTATTAAAACATTGAAGTCTTGAATGAAAGAAGGAAATTTAGGGAGGTTACCAACAGTGTGAATACTATACAAGCATGTTATAATTAAATGTATCAATAATATAGTGTCTTGATGCTGTTTTTTTGGCAGTGAGACAGCTTTTTTCCCACCCTGTTCTTGGGACCTAACATGCTGCTAATGATATTGTGTCATCTACAGATGTAATTAAGAATTTCCGTAAGACTTTTTTTTATTTTTAAAAGGAGCTATTTGCACAGAGCTGCTCCAGCTTCCATGAGACGCTCAGTGTTTTACTGGCAGCTCAAAAGGAAATTGAGTACATATACATGTGTCTTAGGTTTGTTCTTCTCAAGTGGCTGTCAAGGAAATCAGTGGAATTGTGAAGGCAGAGGAACAGTGTGTTCTTGTTAGATCACAAAAATACAAGTTATGGTCACACTAGTAAAGCCTGTTCTTTGAGCTTTGTATCACGGAAGAGCTACACGTCTGTTTATGTATCAGTCTGCTGCTTTAGCTCTTTTTCAGGGTGCAACGATGGTCTGCAGCAGACAGAATGGATCTCTGTGGAAGGAGCAGTGGTGACTGCTCGATCCAACTGGCTTCTGCAAGAACACCTGTCCCAGGAGCACAGCCAGGGCACCACCATGTCATCTCCGTGACTGCTGGTCCAGCTGCTGGCCAAAATGAGGCTGCCGTGGTCAGTGCACATGGGCTGACACACAGCCCTCTCCGGGGTTTTAACCAAGGACAGGTGAGCCCAGCTCCTCCATGGCAGCGTGGGGATATCCCCAAATTATGAACAGGGGCTTGATGTGAGCTACTGGCTGATAGTGCAAATCTTTCTTTTATCTTGAGTAAATGCCTAAGTGACTTGGGGTGACCTGGGGGCTGTTGATACCACCATGTCAGGATATCACTGCTAACTCCCTCTCCATCTCTATCTCTGGCAGAATTTGGCCACTCCCTCTCCCCCCTTCCCTACACACGGTGTTTAAGTGCTACCAGCCAAAGCTGATCATATTTTGTGTTGGCATACAATGTCCCAGCAGTCTGATTCAAACAATCAGCCAAGCATGCCATCTGAAGCATACTGATGTCAAAATGTATTTGTCAAAATACATCCTTTCATATCATTTGCCATACTTTTGTGGGGAAAAAAAGCAGTCTTGAAATTTTGTTATGTTTACTTTTGATATAAGCAAAAAATCTGAAATGCAGAGTTGTTCATTAAAAAGAAAGAGAGAAATAATAACCTCACCAGTGTTCTTCCTATGTCCTTAACAGGATCAAAATAGGTCTCAGTGCTCCAATGCTAGAAGAGATAAATATACAACACCAAGAGTGAAGCAGCAAATTCATACCTCGTCTAAGTTTGGCACAACATTCTGTAATTTTTACATCGGGAAAGTCTCCTGTAAGGTATGCAAAATGTGTCAAAGAGGGATTTTTCTAGTATAAACCATAATAATTTCATGAACGAAAGGTATATTATTTTCCAATACTAATGCATTCGCATTTCTAATATAGAAATGTGGATAAATTATGCTTTTTGTTAACTTTGATGGCAGAATTTCTAAGTATTAATCTGGATTGGAACACCAGCCATTTTTTTTATCAGTTCTTAGCTCAGATACTGATATAGACGCTGTTCAAAATACAGCTGTAAAAATAAAGGTCTAAATAATGTATTTTTTGGTATTACTTAGGGGACGATGACAATGAAAAGTAAACAAGCTCCATAATAAATCTCTGCCGTAGGAACATCAGATGGACATTCTGGTAAAAAAAAATGCAGCACAGGCTTTTCTGAAGTACTGACTTTATAGTTACAAACTCTTTGCCACAGCTGCTCTTGGCATATATTGTGTTGAGTGGAGCTGAAGAAAAAAGAGTAGCCTTTTACTAGATACTCAAGTATATAATATCTTATTACATATTAGTTTATTGCAGGACAGTGTCTTTTAGTTAAGGGGTATATGAGCTATTTTTAGTGTGTTCTTGAGAAAATCAGTTTTGTAAATACAAGGAGCAGTCCCCATGAAGTCAGGGTCATGAGGTTTCCCATTGCAGAGGTTGGCTGCTTCCAATACTCACCTAACTTGACATTGAAAGGGTTTCTTCTTGTTTAAATAATTTTCTTGCTATGCTACTTTGCAGTAATACCACACAATTACTCTCATTTTCTTCACCACAGAGGTGATCAGAGACAATAAACGTTTGTTATAGTTTAACCTGGCAGACAGCTGAACAGCACACAGCTGCTGAATCACCATCCCACCCCCAATGGGATGGAGAGGGAAATGGAAGAAAAAAACCCAGCAACAATCTTGGGTTGAAATAAAGACAGTTTAATCATTCAAAAAAGGAAGGGATAATAATAATAATAATAATGATAAAAGAATTAGAACATTCAAAACAAGTGTTGCACAAAGCAATCCCTCACTACCTGCTTAACTACTCTCAACCAGTTTCGAAGAAGTGCCCCTGACCAGCTTTTTCCTATTTTATATACTGAGTGTCTTGCCATCTGGTACGGAATATCCCTTGGGTCAGCTGGGGGTTGGTTGTCCTGGCTGTGTCCCCTCCCATCTCCTTGTACACCACCAGCCCACTCACTGCTGCCATGGTGTGAGAAGCAGGAAAGGTCCTAACTGTGTAAGTGCTGCTCAGAGGTGAATAAAACATCTGTGCGTTATCAATGCTATTCTCATCCTAATTCTGAAACACAGCACTATACCAAATACTAGGAAGAATATTAGCTCTATCTCAGCTGAAACCAGGACATGTAAAACATTTTGTTTGCTAGCTTTCAGAGCTGTAGTTCATGGCTCTGCCAGCTACAGCAAATGCAAACTATAATAAAAAAGAGGTTACTATTAGTCTCAAATAAGTATTTAACTTAATGAGCTAGTTACTGTATATTAATTAAATCTAAATATCTTATTAAGAGGCTCTTTTTTAGATTTTTCCATGCCATCTGGTTAGCTTGTTTTAAGTGACAAAGGAAATAAGCAATTACATTTCTATTAAGTATATTTTAATGGGCATTTTTCAAGGTGTAGTGAAAGAATAGAGATTTTACCATCTAAGAGTAATTACTTGCATTAACAGCTTATATACAGACCGCTGTAGTAACCTATTTTTGGAGCTGTGTCATGCAGACAAACAAAATGTCAGCATCTTGCTTTTAGCCTTAGAATGAAAACAAGAGACCCAACACATATCTTCTAAAGCAGATTTCACACTTCTTGCTCCTGTTGCTTCTGCTCAGTAAAACTAAGTCAGCCTTGCAAGGCTACGACCTTTGAATTTCTCATCAAGAGATCTACAGTAGTGGAATATTAGAATAGGATCGTTCTGGAGGCAAAGTAGACTAACTGGCCATTTGAACATTGCCATCTCCTAGTGTCCCTACTACAATTCACCTGTACATTGCCACTACTGTCACCTCTCTCTACACATGGTACATTTATGTCTCCCAGGATGTAATAAAACCAGAGGCCCCACAGTAGAAGGAAAACTATTTCCTATTTAAATTAGGTTATATAAGAAGCAGCTAAGAAGAAAATAACTGAAATGATGACAGCATTTAGTGAAACATTCTCTGCTGTGTGTTTAGTGATCTATGAAGTCTAGTGAAAAAGGAATTTATTTCTATATTTGTGGAAAAGGAAAAGTCTTCTCGAAGTCATACTGCTGCTTTTGTCAAAGCACGAATCTGCTTGCCATTAGATATGGATAACAGTAATTTTCACAAAAATCTTCTTTTCAGCTTGCATTTAAACACAATTTAGCCACAGTAATTCTCATTCAGTGACATGATGAGTGACTGAAAGAAAATGAATGAGAGTTGTACCTGGTAATTAGGAAAAATGCCATTACTTGTCTTTCAGGGACACCTTGATCTGCAGCCACAGATATTGTGGTCAAGCTTTACAGGGAACAAATGACAAAAGTTAGATGCTGTCCCCAGAGGAAGTTTTATTCCCTGCTCAAGCCGTGAGGGTGCCATAGGCAATGCTCAGGGTTGATGTGCAATCTGTTGCTTTCTGTGGCCAAGTGGGAGCCAAGCAGTTTCTGTGACAACTGCCACTTTTCACTAGTGGAGAGATAACGGTAACACAGCAGCTAGAGGAATTTGCCTTTTACACTGTTCAGAAAGAAGAGCAGAAAGAAAAGTGAGAGAATCTCATAGAGACTTCAGTACTATGACTGGACAAAGAGAAGGGTTTTCCAATTGCAAGGAACACTGGGGTGTTGTGTTAGGTTTGGTTCACAGTGGATCTATCTTATTTACATGTGCTGCTTATAAGACTTACTTGAAGAGTTGTTGTTTAAATGCGTTTATTGAAAATCAAAACCTTACAAAAGTCAACAGGCAGCTCCATAATATGTTTAGATATTTTATCTGGCAGGAAGCAAGTTCAGATAAGAGTAGGCAGAAAATAATGAAAGCCCTCCAAATCCACATTGTTTAGCAACTGGATAATGATATAATTACAGATTCGATGGCAGAGTGCTTAACAGCCAGCATGATTGTCTCATAAAGTCTCCATGCGGGGGGCTCTGCTGAACAGAATGTGCCTTCTCAAACCCACTTAAATACTCTTTGCTCTTCATCCTTCTACATGCCAGGAGTAAACCATCGTGGTAGAAAAGAAAGACTTTACCACCATTTTCTTAAGGCACAATTTAAATAATTGTGAATTAATACTAGATTCGTAAGGTAGAGTTTCAATATAATTGTGAAGAAATGACAGTTCTCTAAGCAAGTTATTAACCGCAAAGGTGCCAGTACACGTAACATAGAAATAAACTTTGTAATGAAAAGTACATAATGTGAACCACAAACTAATTTCTGTTTTTTCATCTTTTTTTGCTCCATTCTGTCATTTATCCCCTTGAACACTCCTTTTATCTTTCAGCCTCATGATTCCTATCTTCAGAACACTAAAGGCAGCAGAACCATTGCAGTTGGAGCATAGTAGCAAATCAACTATCAAATAATTTTATCCAGGCATCTTATAATTCATTTTTCTACCTGACCTCCCACTCCTCTGTCTTTTAAGAGGGGAACAGAAAGCCCCAGAGCTCTCACTTCAATTGCACCAATTCCCTCTACTCTGCTTGTTAGTTTCAGGAGGCTCTAAATTTCCACCAATGAGTCAGACTTGCTGGCTTTTCTTTAACCTTGGTCGTGAAGCTGTCATACTGTAATTGCAAAGACTTCAAACAGAAGAGAAGACAGTGAAGCAACTGCAGAGATGATTCTTTATAGGGCAAGAAAAAAAGTGTGTTCTTACTTCAAATTAAACTAACCAGGTGAAGACAAGACAGTATGCAAATGCTGGGTGAGGTTAAGGAGAAAGCCTGAGCAGAAGGAAACCTCTCTAACTCCTGTAAATCAGCCACAAAACCAGCTGGTTTGCCTATCTGAGTACTCAATCTACTGATAAATTTGGAGGTTGATTATATGAGCAGAGACAAGAAAAGAGGTTAGGAAATAGTCCCATAGGAACTTACTCAGGGGCCAAGCCTCTGAGGACTGGTACCAAGAAAAGTGGTACTTGTTTCTATTTAAGAACACACTCATTTATATCCGGATTCACCAGTTTTCAAGGCCTAAGATTGCTTATTGTGTCCTGTTCTTGGACCTGTGTTTTTCTCAGCTTGGTATGACTGCAGCTGGGAATTGGGACCAATTTTTTTAGGTCACAGCAGCCCAGTAAGTTCTTTTTTTAATCTATGTTATTACTATTACAGATTATGATTTTGTTTTTGTTTCAGATGCTGTTAGTTCCTATTAAACTGCAGCTCAGAAGCCTATATTTTCCTACAGCAGCTATAACCCCTAGAGAGCACGTAGAGCTCAGAGCAGCAGCCAGCAGTGTTTGTTTCTTGTGCATCACCCTCAGGGAAGGCAATGCTGGTACACCTCCTGTCTTCGCAGGAAATGATTTCCCCTGCAGCAGAAAGGAGCTGTGCTAGAGATGGGAAGTGTAATTTGTAGCATGCTGAGCCATCTTCACTCAACTGCTCTAGATATGGAGTTGTTTCTGCAAGTTCACATGGTTTTGAAATGGGAATTTATGTAAGTGCCTAGTTCTCAGAAGAACTCAGCAGATATGTGTCATATATGTCTATGTGGAGTGAAATGTGCCAGAACTAGAGAGTATAAGAAGGAGAATAAGCATGAACAAGCAAAACAGCTCGTACAGTCAGGCTCCTCGATTACTTTGGAAACACTTCAGTGGCAATTCTGTAGCTCAAGAAATACTGGGTGCTCAGCAACAACACTCTAAATTAGGGAATTTAAATGGTTGTACGGACCCCAGAACACTAATATTAGATAGCTCACCAAAGTGCTTGACTTAAGAACTTCCAAGGTCTTGACTTAGCAAAGCCATGTTATGCAGCATGGCCTGCAAGGGAGTCTTCCTGAGGTAGTAATAATATAAGACAATACAAGAACCACAGATAGTTAAATCAGAATGGTCTGAAGTACTTTACGTGTTAATCAAAGACTGTCATATCCGAAGGAGTCAAAAATACTTAGGGAGAAGCCTGAGACTAAGGAAAGGGAGTCTTGTGTGAGCAGATAGCCTCTTTTAGGCTCTGTTTTCCCCTCTCTCCACCACAGGTTGTGGGTGGCTGTGCTTTAAAGTTCTGTGGGCACCTCAGTAGGCTCAGAAAATGTGCCAGGCATCTGTGGTGTGCTTCAGCACAGCCAGAGTCAGATCAGCCTGAAATATCTCAAGGAACCAAGAATCATGAGACCTGAAGGATAAATGCTCAGCTATAGAGGAATGGACTCAGAAGGCAGAAGGTGACATGAATATAAAAGAGTCTTGAAAAATTCCACATGGACAAAAAGTAGAGATAAGAAATCCTGCCACACATTATCCATTTTTAATGAGGGAATCTTTAGCTGAGGTCTGTGGTATCCTGAAAGGAAGCACTAAGATAATTATGTTAGGTGACTTTTAGCAGTCATAATCAATACTTCCTTTATATAACACATGTGAAACTCACAGTGAAATACTGAACTACTCATGCCATCAGGCTTAATAAAAAGCTCACTTACAATGGACCTTCCTGGCTGGAGTACTTTAATTGAAGTCTATTTAAAAATCTATCTAGGAGTCCTTAGTTCTAAATTAAAGACTTTTTTTGCTGGTCTGGGTACTTCTTGGTGCCACATGCCAGAGGCATTTTTCATTTGCCTAGGTGATAATATGCCCATTGTAATAAATATTCAATCATACAGTGAACCCGTTGTCACTTGAATTTTTTTTTTCTAGATTACTGTCAAGTCAGCCAGCTTGAAGGGGCAACAGGTTATTTTCAACAGCTGGCAAGTTCTGGCAATAAATATATAGTCCTGATTTATTTACATATTTTCCTGATTTATTTACATATTTTTATTTTGTTGTCTTTTACTAACTTATACATGATGGATTTTATTTAAAGCCTCTAGAGGTAATAATACCAAATAAAGAGAATGTGCTTCTACAAAGAGATGGAAGAGCTGTATTACAATACCTTGAAACGTGCTGTATTCCACTGAGCATATATGAATGAGAATTGAATATGAGGAGAGGGGGAGAGTGAGGCATCTCTTGTTCTGTCTGTACCTGTATATAAAGCCACATGTGTTGCTGTACATATGAAAATGTGATTGCAATGGAAGTAAGGCTTTGATGTACCATATATTTTCTATTGAATTAGAAGGAAAACATGACCATGTTTTTGCAATGGGAATATTCCAAAAAGGAGGTGGAAAAGCCTTGGAAGAGAATATTGGAGTGGTGGATAAACAAGAAGAAATAGCAGTGGGTAGAAAAAAGCTGGTCACCTCTAGATGCTAGACATGGTAATTTGTGATGTATGATTTTGTCCAGGACACAGGCGATTTGCCATGGGTAGCCATTTCTAAAACATTAACCTCTGGGACCTGAGTTCTGCTCACCTAATCCACTGAAATAATTCTACTCCAAAACAAGATCTCTTGCAGTCTGACTTGGCCCTTGAAAGGCTGGACATATTTTTTTCTGCATTTGAAAGTAAAACTGCAAACATTGCAGTCACAAAGCTGGTAATATGGAACAGTTATTGTTTCCTTCTTATCATCAGTAATTGCATATAGGTTGTTTGCAATTAAAACAGACTTGCAAATACAATTACAAATTCTGGCTTATAGAAGCAGCCAGTGCATGCCAGGGACTTGCAATGATGCTATTTGATTATAAAGATGCAGCCAGCAAGTACAGGACTGAGGCAGCAGGGTGGGATGGGGGCAGTGAGCTGGGCAGGCAGGAACTGGGAAAGGAGCACGGCTCTGCTGCTGGGAGATGATATTTAAAAGTTCTTTAAGGGAAAGGTGCACAATGCCATCACTCCTGGGGCTGTCCTCCACAGCTCCTGTCAAGGGACTCTTCTTGAGCCAGTGGACAGGGTTATTTTTTCTGCCCTCCACCTCCTCATTAAACCTAACATACAGCACTAAAATGTGGCCTCCACTTTCTTCTTCCTCTTCACAGAGGACTGATGACTGGTTTCCTGCAGCTGCCAACAGTTGCTTTGCTGTCTAGCTCATCCCCATCTCCTCCTACTGCACAGCATAGCCTTGAAATCTTCCCACAAAGAGGAGGTTTCAGATGATGTGTGCTCATCTCTTTCAAGGACTGAAAGCAGAGAGTGGTTATGATTAATGAGATGCTTTGAGCTGGATGTAGGAGGCAAAGGTTGCTGGATCACGAAGGATGGCATTAGAAAACAAACCAAAATCAGGATTGTGTTTTCTGCTGTGCTGTATGTGAATATGTGGAGCAGAAAAGCCATTTTCACCTTCCTACTGTGGAAGCCAGATGAATGCCAGTTCAATATTTGACATAATTTGTAGTATCCTGGGATCCTGAAAATACAGCATCTACAGCTAGATGGGCATGCTGTGTGTGCACCGGCCAGCTGGTTGTTTCCAGCTTACTGCTGTAGCGCTTCCTGCAGCACGTGCCTTACCCCAGCACTAAAAACATGCTGCATAATAGCCAGGTGGCCTTGCTTTGGCCTGCTCGTAAGCTCTGTTGGACTTCCCGGTAGGGATGCAGCTCAGTGTGGCTGAGGAATTTGTCTTCCAAGCTTCTGGCTTTCTGTGCCACTCAGGCAGAGGGAAAGTGAGCACTTGAAATGCAGCACATCCAAAGGAGAAGCTGCTGAATGTCCACCTGTGCTTCTAGCGAGGAGAAAGGATACTTTTAGAAGGGGAAAACATTTGGTATTCAAAGATCAACAGCCTGCTAAGCAAGTATCTCTGTACTTTTCATTTAGCTTAATGACAACCACAAAAGGCTGGCAAGCTTCTTCCTTCGACTTACTGAGGCATTACGCTGGTAAGTGGGAGTATTGGCTCTGGCAGGCATTGTGTGCTGTTTCATTTGTGAGTGAAAGAGGCTGTCTGCATTTTGAGGAATCACAGTGAAAACTATACTCAATTTGTGGCAGAATAATAAGGTGATCTATTGTACTGCTTATGGAAGTAGAAAATGAGCTCTGCTCTAGGTGTATAATTTTCTACCGTGGAAGCAACAGAAATATCAGTAACATATGGATGTTCACATGTGCTGCTCCCCACGCAGAGGGTGTTTTCTTGCTCACATATGAGCACATGTGTGTGCCTGTACTGGGAGGGGAAGTATTAATCTCTGGCATCATGGCCTTTAGCTGTGCAGAGGTTCAGCCTCTGGAGCAGAGGTTCTTGTGAAGTGTCAAAGGCCAGGGTGGAGAGTTTATTTTGAAAGCTTGATGAATATTGCTCCACCCAAATTTCAGTTATGGGGACCACAAAAACTTTTTTTTTTTTCATGGAAATAAACAGGAGGTCTGGGTAGTCGCATTAAAACAGCTGGATGTTTTAATATCTGTAACACAGTCCTCCGAGCCTGTGCTCTACCTATATTCCTCTAAAGAGTAGGAAGTGCCACTGGTCAGACTATGGTCTTAGCAGTCAGTCAATGCTGAGCAGAAAAATGAAGAAATATTTTTGTTATAACAGATTATAAGATACTCCTTTAAACAATAAAAAGTAACACAAATGTTCTGTAACAAAGGGAGCAAAACATGTTTTAGAGGTGAAAAAAAAAGGTGTGTAGCTGGCAACATTTGAATGTTTTTTCTTCAAATACACCCATTCAAGTTTAACTAATGACTCTGTTTGATCTGTAGAAACAGCTGCAGGTCTGAGCTTAGAAACAGCTGTCTTATTTCTCTGCCTACACTGTGATAACGTGTTTTTGGACAAAGTGATGCTCAGTTTAGAAAATTGCAAAAGAGAGAAATGAGGAAAGAAATGAACAAAGAGCAAGTGTAAAAACTGTGTGAAAGTAATGCTTATGTCTCTGTGACATAAGGTAATGTCTCTACCTGATGTAATGGGGCAGAAGTTGTCTTCTTGAATTTAAAGGATCAGAGCAGTGAAAGTAGAAAAAAAAATCTACAGTATCAATAGCTAGCAAACTCTTCCTACATTTCTGCAGGTAGTTAGCAATATTTTCAAGACTGAATAAAGTTAATCTTGAGACAAAAAGAAATAACTCTGGGCAGTAATAGAAAATCATACTGGTAAATATTTGATGAAACAGGGGTACAAATTACTGAGAACCAGAACTCTCCAACCCAGTATTCAGAAGCCCAAAATAATTAAATTTTCTGATTTCCACCAGACAAGACTTTTACCGCAATCTTTCACGGTCACTGCTGATTCAGAAGGGTCAAACTCTTTTAAGTCAGTAGTGCTTTCTCAGTGCCAGTGAAACAAAACATTCTGGTCTGCGTAAGGAGAAGCATGGCCAGGAGACCCAGAGAATTTGTTTGCTTTTCTCCAGTACTGTTGAAGCTGTACTTGAAGACTGTCCAAATCTGGATTTCCCATTAAAAAGGGATGTTGGGAAATGTGACAAGTTCTGGATAGGTTATCCAGAGAGGGACCAGGATGTCAGGGGCCTCAAGCTCATGACCTCTGAGGAGACAAAAGGGTCACAGCTGCCTGTGAAGAAAAGGAAGCTAAGAAGCTATATGATAGCCTGCATATGTCTGAATGCCAAAGATGGCAAAGCTAAACTTTCCTCAGTGGTAGCAGATTACACAAAAACAATCCACAGACTGAGGATTTAGAGCTTCAATGATTGGGTCATAAAAAAACCTTTTACACGAGTAGAGGGTGATGGAGGATTTCAAAAGTCAGCTATATCAAGCCTTGGCTGACCTGATTTCATATTGGTGATAGCACTGAGTCTTCTTCAGGTTATCTCTGTAATGAATGTGAGATGAGAAATCCCTGTGACACGGGTTCTGCTGCACACTGGGAATGCCTGAGGCTGTAACGACATTTGTGTCAGGTTCCCTCACGGAGAGGGGAAAGCAGCCACACATTTTCCATTATAAGTTGATGATAATATGTAAGCCTATTAAAGCCATCAGGACATGGATTTCTGGTTTAAGTTCTCAAATCCCAGCAGTGAAGACTCCTGTCAGAGGACATGTATTCACTTTAGTTTGCTAGCCTTCTTGCTTGCTTCATATATATGACACATTTACCAAAATACCATTAATGGGCATTTTTTCTTTTAAAGAGTCAAATTTTAATACAAAGCAATTCCCTTGGACTTCAGCAAAAGTATGTGAAGCATCTAGTGAGAAATCCTAATAATTCTGTTTCTGAGGTGCTGATATCAGAAGATATCTTGCTTCACTCTCACTGACAATAATAAGCTTTCAGACTTTTAAATAATTTATTTGATGCAGTCCTATGCTACATGGTGAGAATTGTTTGTAATTGCTTGCAAGCTGACTGAGTGGCTGAATTTGCGATGAGCACCCATTCATTATTTACAACATTGAAAAAGAAAAAAGACTAACTTTGCATTAATTTTTCCTATTTCTATTACATAGATTCACTGAGACCTAATTAAAACACTATTAGATTAGAAAGCAAGAAACTGAACATGAGTTTGGAAGATTTTGGCTGATATAGTCCGATATTTCTTAAACAGCCTCATTATGGATTTCAATGGGACATTAATTATGTAGGGAAATTAACTTCCAGAAGTAATTAACATAATCACTCTTTGAAAAATTTAACCAGAAGTCTAATGATTAAATTATTTCATACAAATACTCAGTGTTTGATGAAGACCAGGGAATTGAATGACTTGAGGGTCCACTCCCTGAGAGCTGACATTGAAACCAGTGAAGGATATGAAGGAACAGTTTCTGCTTCCTTTTTGTAAGTGTTCTGTCTCCTTTTCTGTACTAAATTAGAGACCCTCAGTGGGTACTGTCCATTAGCTGGAAACTGAAACTTGCCAACAATTAAACTACATAGCAGGCTGTCTTAATGTGATTCATGATGGTTATCTGAATCTCAGCTTTATTTACATAATTTTTAACCTGGGTACTTTCTTTTTAGGACGCAAAGACATACCTAATCATCTGAGTTTTAAGAAACAAGACACACAGTATCTTGTCCTCATCTTGTACCTTTGCATCTTCTGACATGAAATGGAGGTCTCCTGTGGGAGGAATTTCAGCAGTGGCAAATTGTTGGATTCATCCGCTCTGCTTTGCTCCTATCACCATGGGACTAAAGGAGTGAAGGAATAGATGGTGGTGTCAGACTTGCAGCAGGTCCTGTGTCATTTCATATTCCTCTAGTATGGAAAGGAACTAATGAAACCAAAGGACAGTCACAGGATAGCTACTTTTTATTTATTAAGTCTCCAGCTCTGGTAGTAGTTCTTAAGAAGCTCTCATACATGCATAGGATTCCTCTATGTAATAATTTTATTTATAAACCATGTCATGCACAGTCACTGTACATCTCTGCTATCTTGTTTAAATGCACTTACTGAATTGAATATGGGCTACTGGGGAGAAAAAACCCAACAGACAAGCAGAGTAGCAAGGCAGTAGTTTCAGGTGAGTCATCTCTCAATAACCGTGTAGGTGAGGTAGCAAAATACTGGAACTGCCACAAATAAAGGAGCCACTGAGGAGCTCTTGCTGGTTGCAGTGGTTTTCTGAATAAGGCTTGAAATCCTGAAAGTGCAGATCTTGGGTGTAGGTAGCTCTGGGATGAGGACATGATGTGGAGTTGGCAGGAAATAGCTTATGATGGGTTCAAACAAAGATGAATTGGAGAGGAGCACCTGAGGCAGCTGGCTCAGTTCTGCTTTGAGAGGAGACCAAACCATGAGAAAGGCAGGCTTCTGTGGAGATGTAGTTAAAGTCACCTCTCAAAGATTGTGAGGAACGGTCGGATGGCTTTCTGGCTATATCTGGAGCCAACAGTGTATTATGGGGGACCGGGATTATAATTTAGGGACTACATTAAATAATTCACAGACTTGGACATCCACTTTCCGCGTGACCCTTTAAACCTAAACCTGTGTTATGAAGGTAGAAAAGCTTGAATACGCAGGTTTCCTATTTTGGGTATTTTGTTAACAAAAATAAAATGAGTAAAAAACATAAACTAAACATGCAAACTAAGTGAATTAATATTATAACACAATAAGAAACTAATTAGCAAACTGCTTAAACTGACCTGATTAAGCTAATGCTTTTTAATGTGTTTCATACTATAAACTGGAAAACAAGAGGTCATGTTTACTTATCAGCCTGTCAGGTCCAGCATTTACTTAACTTACTCACAATGATGGTATGAGAATATTTGTATTCTGGCAGGTATTTTGTGTGTATATGTGCATATATAAATATATATATACAGAGTAATCTCTTGTGGAATAGATATGAAGTGTTGATGGTGTATAATGCAGAGTGCTCATCCCCTAAATTGTCAAAAGAAAAGTCAGTGTTTCATGACTGGCATAAATAAGGATACATGAAATATTCCGATATAGTTCAGGATAACACAGCAAAGAAGGCTCACCAGCAAAGAAAACAAAAGCAACAATTTCACAACCTCAATGATGTCTGTTGTGGCCTGCAAGGTTTATCTACTCGTGAAGTTTTAGACAAAGGAATTATGATAGGTAGGGTTGAATTTCCAGGGTGGTCCTAGAGTTTAGGATTACTGAGTTTTTAAAATAACATTGTGGCATATTGTATGGGAAAGGCAGTTGACTGCTTCACCTCTGGGCATGCAGTGTCTTGCCCAGGGCAGGGTCTTTAGTTGTGTCCAGCCATTATAAGGTGTTGGCAAAACTATTCACTTCGAAGCGGCTTTGGAGTACAAGATGGACCTTTGAATAAGCACTTTTTTTTTCAATGACAAAGAGAAAAAACTAAGGAATTTGAGGGTCAAAACTAGAACAGCCAGTGGAAATATCTGGAGCCTCTAATGCCACTGAATTCTGTGATTTTTTTTTTTTTTTCTTTCTCTTATTCTCTTCAGTAGTCCAGGGCTCTACTTCATCTGCTGTCGGCTCAGTGAGCAAAGAAGTGCCAAGATGTATTGTCTCTCTTCACTAAAAAGGAAGGTGGAATGCCTCTGGCAGAAGTATGCAATCCAAGTGACAGTACAGAATGAGTGTTGTCTAGTGCAGCTCTCATCACTCAGCATGGCAACAGGTCTAATCTGAAGTATTTTTGAGGGGGAAAAAAAAGAAAGAGATTTTGAAAGTAGATATTTTTCAATGGAAAATTTCAGTTACCTGAAACACTATTTTCTGTTGATATCTACCTGACTTTAATTAGGATACAGCTTCCTTGAGGGAAAAGTCTAGAAAGGCACTATTTCAAGGTTCCCACAATCCAGTCACAGGTCTGAGGTGAGGTAACCAGTGATGCCTGGAATACCATAGAAGCCCGTTGTTATGCTATGCCATCACCTCTGTGACTGCAGTGTGTATGTATGCTAAACCCAGTATTATGCAAAAATAGACATAGCCCTACATAGGTTTTAGAGATATATTTTGATCTATATAATTTCCATTACAAGGCCATTTAGAGTTTTAGGGGCCTACTATGTAAATTACTATTCATACCATAAATTACCAATTAATATAATACATTTTTTACTCTGTTTCAATGAATGGGTAATTATCCAGGACCAGGGCAGGAAATTCAAAGCCACTGAAAGAACAGATCAAATGGAATCTGTAACAACAAGTTGCAGTAACTTTCCTGCAGGCTGTTCTCCAGTGGGATTGTTCTAGCTTTGTATATTTCATATTTCTGGATGTGTCTCTTAAGTCTAGCTAGGTGAGGGTAGCAATGTTTGTCTCTGTTTGGGTTTGCATTTGGTAGGAGACTGATTGTTCTCTGCTATTTTATTTTGCTGCATAAGGACATCTTGCTTTCTATTTGAATTATTTTTTTCTTCTGCACCCATTCTGATAGATATTGTGCCAATATATATTATGAGTTACAGTTATTTTCCATTCTTCTTTTTAGATGGTCTTTGGCCTTTAACAATATGAGCTGCATAGGTTTTTCACCAGTTGTTATAACTTAATGCAGTGTTTGGGGAAAGAATGGTCTGACAGTAAATAGGCGATCGTAACAAAGACTTTCAGGGGCAAAACCCAATATAAAAATTCCATGGGCTGTATTGAATAGACAGTAGATACAGAAGTCTACTCATTTTATTTCTTTTGGATTTACCCATAGGGAGGATGAAGATGTAGACCTTTATAATGCATTAAGCAAAGAAGAGAGTTTTGTGTTACTGGCTGTTGATTCAGTCCCTCATGGAAAATTTCTGCCAGAACAGGAACTGTAGAATATGTAGATTATTGCTGCACGTTCCTAAAATGTGCAGGAGATCCCTGGGTGTACTAGTTAATTGTTTTAACTGCCAACTTCCATAAGTTACATAAATCTAAATCGAATTATTAATAAATATAGAAGGGTGAAAGAGTCACCAGTTCTTTCCATTCAAAATTAATAGTGGACTCATAAAGCCCCAGGCACTATCTTTATGGTGATTAGTTAGGATTTCAGTGGTGGTGAGCTCAAGTAGTTGTGTGGCGGTTTGATGTTGAGTGGTTGCCTGGTTCCCACAAATGCTGCTCTATCAGTGCCCTCTTCAAGTGGACAAGGGAGAGAAAATATCACAAAAGGCTCTTGGGTTGAGATAATGGCAGGGAAAGATCACTCACCAATTACCATCATGAGCAAAACAGACTCATCTTGGGGAAATTAATTGAATTTATTACCAATTAAATCAGAGTAGGAAAATGAGAAGTAAAAACAAATCTTAAAAACACCTTCTCCCCCACTCCTCCCTGCTTTCTGGGCTTTGCTCTCTTCCTGATTCCCTACCTCCTTTCCCTGAGCAGCACGAGGTTACAAGGAGTGGGGCTTGCAATCAGTTCGTCACGGTTGTTTCTGCTGCTCCTTCCTCCTCATGGGGAAAACTCCTCACACTCTTCCCTTGATTCAGTAGGGGGTCACTCCCATGAGAGACAGTTCTCCAGAAACTTCTCCAAAGTGAGTCCTTCCCAGAGGGTGCAGTTGTTCAGGAACAGACTGCCCCAGCATGGGGCCAGCAAACCGGCTCCAAAATGGGCTCCTCTCTTCATGGGTCTCCTGCCAGAAGTCTGCTCCAGCATGGGTTTCTCATGGGGTCACAGCTTCCTTTGGGGATCTATCTGCTCCACTGTGGAGTCCTCCATGGGCTGCAGGTGGATCTCTGCTCCACTGCAGCCCTCTGTGGGCTGCAAGGTGACATCCTGCCTCACCTTGGTCTGCACCACGGACTGCAGGGGAATCTTTGTTGTAGTGCCAGAAGCATCTCCTCCCTCTCCTTCTGCACTGACCTTGGTGTCCTCGGAGCTGTTCCTCTCATGCATTCTCATTTCTCTCTTCTCTGGCCACAATTTGCTTTTTTTCCCTTCTTAAATCTGTTATCCCAGAGGAACTACCACCATTGCTGATGGGCTCAGACTTAGTCAGAGACAGGTCCATCTTGTCAGGTGACATTGGCTCCTTCTGACTTTGGGGAAGTTTCTAGCAGCTTCTCAGAAAAGCCACTGCCTTAGCCCCCTCTGCCACCGAAACCTTGCCATGCAAACTCAATACAAAGTGCTTGCCATAAAATTAATGTTTCAGAGTTGTCCTTTCATCAAGCCCTCTTAAGAATTTCTCTCAAGTCGTTGGTCCACATATCTGCACTAACAGTAGTGTTTGCCTTTGCCTTGTGGATGGAGATTGTGAAGTGCAAGATTGTGGCAGAAAATTCCTTTCAGTCAAGACATTAAACAAAACTGACACTTTTCCTGCAGTATTTGTTGTATTAGCTATACTTAGAAAGGGAAGAAGTGCAAATGTAGCAGTAAATTTATCTACTGCAGTTGGTACATTTCCAGTGTCTCATGGGGCCCCTGTAGATTCATGAAATATTAGTAATTTTTGAAATGTCATATAATTTTTTCATTGCCCTATAGCTCTGAGACCATGATATTAAAATAACAATAGTAATTTATACTAAAATGTAACAAACGCTTATTTCTTTTCCCTCAGGACCTCTGATTGTGTCCTGCAAAATCTGAGTCTTTTGTAGGGACTCTTCTTCTGGAGACAATTTTACCCTATCAGGTTTCTCGAATGGTCAAAGCTGTTATCCTCCCCCAAAGAATGGGTATTACCTTTGTCTTTTGTTTATAGCTCAATCTTGCTGACTTATAATAACTGAAATTTATTCCACCAGCTACTTCGTTAGGTAAGTATCACACACCTCCCCAAAACTTGTGTCTCCATGAGCATCTCCTCTGCCAGGTCCTGTATTAGAATTAGAAGAATCTTGCATAAAAAGATGATTAGCAGCAATCTGCATCAGTCTTCTTTGAAAGGAATCAGGTCTTCATTGAATAAGGACTTTCATACTCCCGTTTGTGTGCAGAGACTAGAGAAAGCATGTACATTTTACCTTTGAAGTTAGGACTTCTGTTAATTTGTGTTTTTCCTGCAGGGGTTGACATGATTAGCCAAAAATCTTTGGTGCAGTTCATTACAAAATAAAACTTATCTTCTGAATCACCAGGGAAGCCTCTGCGAGACCTGGGATCTGGGTAAGACATGTGAGCACTTAAGTGAATATCTCTCATTTTACTCTCAGAAAAAAACCTTCTTTGCTGACATTTGAAGTGATGAAACAAGTCCCTTTGATAAAAGGAAAGCAGCTACTCCTGTAATTTCTTTAACTTCTCTTTATCAAAGACATTTTTTGTTTTGCTTTGGTTTTTTGTTAAACAACAAAGACTATGCTTCAAGATCTCAATATTCATTATTTTCACACTGAACTGAAAATAGCTCAGTGGTGATAATAATTCATTCAAATCTCCCTGAATTTGCACGACAAAGAACCTTTTTTCTTCCTATCTACATGGTCACTGAGTTAAGATTTAAGAGAAAAGTATTTCATTTTTTCTGATAATGTAAAGTTTAATTTTTTTGCAGAATAAATGGTAAAGCAGGTAGATTTAAGTGAGAGCTCTCTACATAGGATATTCTCCAAAAAAAGCTAAAAAACCTCAAAAAGGTACTGTTCTGGGGAAAATATGGTAGAAACATTTGTGCAGTCATCACAATGAATACATTTCCACTGTGTCTAAATTGTTACAAATCTGAAATCCAATAAGTTTACAATACCTTTGCCTGGAAATACAGTTAAAAATACTGCAGAAGAGATTGTGTAAGAACTGTAGTGTATTTCATTTTATTTCATTTCAAAAGCTGTTGAAAAAAGAATAAAAATAGCTACTCTTTTCGTGTCACCTTCCGAGACAAGGAATTTCTGGCATAGAGCTGGAATATTCACAAGGTGTGAGTGTGGACAGGTGTAAAGTAGCTTCAGCACCATTTGCTCCTCAGTGTCTATACTCCTGCTGTGAAAAATGCCAAAATGAGACAGTCTTTTTGCCTCAGCTGCTGCGTGCCCTTTCTGATGTGGGAAGCCTGTTAAAATTAAGCAGATTGACTATTTTCAGTGCAAAGTTTGCTATCTGAAATACTGAATATTCAAAACTTAAATGATCCATAAGGAAATAACATTTTAGTTAAGAAGCAATAATTAAAAATTTAATAAATTTAAATAACATATGATTACTGTACTGTATTATATATAGTTCACCAATTACATCATCAGTTACTAAATGTATTTGTTACCAAAATAATTAAAATGTTAATTACCAAATTCTCAGTCAGTTTTCAGCTAGAATACCAGATCCTGAACTGGAAGCAAATATCAATCTTCATGTAGGCTTTGTCAATACTAAATCCTGGTTGAAAAAAAAAAACAAAAAACAACCAAACATCAAAATTGAAATATATCTTTTCAATAGGAAAATCCAAATCGAATATATTTTCAGTACTAAAATCCAAGAAAATACTTTCTGTTTTCCAGAGGTGACTGCATTACTGAATTTCTGTTTGTTGTTTTGAAGTTTTGATTTCTCATTATTAAAACAGAACACATTGTTTTATTAATGTCTGTTCCCAAAGTGCGGACAGATATTTTTACTCAGCACATGTGGGTTTGCAAACAGGACAAATTTGCTGCATTTGTATCTCTGGAGGGCATCAGGAATTATACACCTGGCAGAGGCTTCCTAAGAAATTTGGTGGCAACACCACCTCCAGCACCCTGACCCCCGACCACTATCACACAAGGACCCACAGCTCACTGATCCTCCCAGTTCGGCCCTAGAAAGACCCTTTGGTGCTGTCCAGAGAAAAACACCCTCTGCTCTCAGTTTTCACCCCCTCATCTCTTTCTATCCCTTGAGCTCCTTATCTCATCCATGGAAGAGGTACTTACACTGCTGCTTTCTCACCTCCTCTCTTGCCCTGTCAGTTTGTCTGCCCAAATATCCTAATTTTGTGCCCTTTTTTATTCTATTCTTCAGGCCTAGCTCCTTTAAAGTTTTTGCTAGCGCAAAAAGTCTCATATTTTCAACCTTCTTGGCTCTGAGCTTCTTCACTACCGACAAGTTCTTGGGCATCTCCAATTTACTCAGTTATGTCACACCCTCAGTTCCTTGTGCTTTTGTGTCTATGGCTGGAGTGATGGTGCAGTTGACAGTGCTAGGAGGTGCAGACTCAGGAATGGAAGAAGAATGTAGGCACTTGGAAAGAGTTCCTGAGGCAGCAAGGGGCTGTAGGGTCTTTAAGTTTTGATGTGTAAAGAATTGCCTGTAGATATCATTGCTGTTGTCTCCCATCTGACTTCCTTCATATCTGTTGCGTCCTGTTGTCCAAGATTCTTCCTCTTCTCACGTGATCAGTGGAAATGACTGAAGTTACCTCCCACTTCCGTCTCTCTACCTTGTTAATGGCTGTAGATCCTGTTGTGCCTCCTGACGAGCCTTCAGACATGTGTGCAAGGCTGCAGTTATTAGGCCACTCAGGATGCTGAAAGCTGAAGAGTGCCATGTCTGGGAATGGTAGCAGCAATTACACATCCTAAGAAACAGTCATTCCTCTTGCAAGCATCAACAGTACCATCAACATCTATAAAGAGCAGTTGGTGACAAAGGATAACTTCCTCAAGCTGACAGGATGCCACTGGGGGTGCATGCCCCTCCATCATCCTGCATACATCAGTCCAGCTCCTCCATGCCCTAATCTAGAGCAGAGGACAGAGAAAGACAAATCAAAAGTCCATCTCTCTGAGAGCGCAGGATTTTGTGTGGCAGTAAAGAATACTTGGCATTTTCTGTAATTGCTGTTTCTTTACAAACTTACTCAAGGCTATATATGTATGTCTCAAAACCTATTTCAGACCGCTCAGCCCCAGACAAGACTTTTAATCCTTAATTTAAAAAAAACCCTTTTATATCTCTACTGGAGAGAAAAATCAAAGGCTTAAATGAATTGATACTTATTTGGAAATGAAAAAAAGATGGTTCTGATCTGAATTACCGTTTTGGTACCAAAATGTGTCTCTATTACTGGATCCATTATTAAAAAATCATGTTTCTTGGCTCTTGTCTCCCATTTCCCACCCTGCACTCTGCCACCTGAGACAGGCTGTGTGCATGCAGTCATGTTTAACTGTATCTCTGTTTGAAAAGTGTGCTGGTTATGTGCAGGGTATTACAAGAGGCAACTATGTGTTTGCCTTTCATTTAAAACAAATTGGAGGAAACTGCCCAGTTTCCATTTTTGCCACTGGAAACCTTCTCATACTACTTGTTTGAGGATATGCTCCCTTTCATGCCTCCTACCCTCACTTACAGTAGTGATGAATGCCTGGAAACATGCCTTTTTTCCTTACTTAAGATCAGGAGTGGAGCTATGCTGTGCTTCTGCACCTTCATTCTACAGGGGCTTTGATGGAGCACAGCATCCCATTCCTGTGTAGGATCGTGGGATAGGAGCACAAAATGCCACCAGGATGGAGAGAAGAGCAGTTCTTAAGGGAGTCAGTCCGGCTTTGGGGAATTTGGTTCTGGGAATCTTTGCAAATGAACACAGAGTTCGTAAAAATTATTATCGTTTTTCCCACAGTTTTATTGTTACTTGTTCTCGTTGCTGTGGCACTTCATATCCTCAGTCATGAATGGGGCTTCACTGTGTAAGAAAAGAATGGTTTGCTCTCCTGTAACTGGCATCTAAGTTTGTGCTTGGCTGCCCCCTTTACTCCATAGTAAAACCTTTGGTTTAAAGTTTGAAAAAGCTTTGAACACCATTGGTACTACTTTTTGAAAAACATTTTTTGAATTAAAAAAAATGAGCTGTGACTTTCCCTGGTGCCTTGCTTTACTGACAATTCAACTTTAGATTGAGTTAAAACCATGAAGATAGCTCCCAGGAGAGCATCAGCTGTGGTTTGACAATATGTTGTCTCTGGCAGCAATATCAGCTTTAAGACTTTCTAGACTTCTGATGTTCCTATGTCCTGCTTCTTCACCCCTCCTCTGCCTCCTGGCTCATTGTACAACATATAGTAGCCTAGCTGTTTTTTAGGGATAGTCTACATCCCTGAGGGATTTTTAAGCTAGATGACGTATCTGATCTGATTTAGAGCACAGGCCCCAGTTGCATTTTCCTTATATGAAGGATTTGGAAATTGCGGTGGTGAAGGAGTGCGGTTGAGTGGCAGGAATCATAATATCATTAAAAAATTCAGGTTGAGATGGATCTCAGAAGGTACCAGCCTCTGGCTCAAGACCAGGCTACCACCAAAGATACAGCAGGTTGCTCCTGGCTTTATCCAATCAGATTTTAGATGTCTTTAAGTATACAAAATCTTTAACCTCAGCTTTACAATCTTTATGCTAACAAAGGAGGAAAATATAGAGGTTGCATGCCAGCAGTGTTATATTTTGATAGTTGAACGGGTCTGTGGGCTGTCACCCCTTCTGTTCTGTTGTAGCTTTGTAAATAGTTTATGTCTCAGAGGAAAAATGGCAGCTCTGTAAGGTGTTTGCACTTTGGCTAATGAGTCTTTATTCATGATGTGGCTGATTATCTCAGGAGACATGAGCTGAAGGGTCTGCATTACTCCCAGTCTGAAACAAACCCAGGTAACCGTTCTGTATGTAAAGTGAGGTAGTGCACTGTACAGATACCCACGATTGCTCTTGGACAATGCACACATGATAAAAAGGAGTGGATTTGGGAATGTGAGCCAGACTTCTCTGTTCATGTGTCAGTGCTTGGATCTAATTCCTAATCTGATATCCAAAACAAAGAGAGCTGTAAAATCAGCTAAAGCTACTGCAGTGTATCACTCCATTTTGTTTGTGCATTAGTTCTTTAACCACATGTAAATGTCTGGTACATGAAGCATGAAGCATGTGAAGGGTTTCTGTTCGTGCAACAGTGCTGCTAAATATTGACATTTTTTTTTCAAGCTACTGGGAGCAGCTGAAAGGTAAGTATGCCAGGAAAACCAGACCTGTCTGCAAAACAATAATTCATGCAGTCAATTTGTCACTTAGCTGAAATTTGTGTTCCATTTAAAGAAAAATGGAAAGAAGAAATAATGAATGCAGTGCATTAGCTTCCACTCATACAGCGTTGAAGTTATCTGGCTTTGGGTGAAGAAAAAGAAAAAGAAAAAAAGGAATGGAACAATATTTATAGGATCTTAATTTAAATAATAAGTTAAATATAAGTAGTAACCACCAAAGAACTTTCTGCAGGCTTCTGAAATCCTTGAACACAATCACAGAGAAATTGATGTAAAATCTTACTTTTACCGATTGCTTGCAAAGGGGGCTAGAGAGTAACAGCTCTGCTTTGTGGTGCAGTCTGGAATGACGCAATGTTGATTCATACTAGATTTAAAAGGCATTTAGGGTGCTGGAAGGTTGACTTCAGCAGGAGCTGGCTATCCTCATTTCTGTGTCTTGTTAGGCACTAATATCCTTATCCTTACACCTTAGGAACAGAACTCTGGGGCCTGTTTCTTTTGTTTGAAGATGTACCTGTCCCCAGGGACTCAGGTGGAGAGCTGCTGTGCTGTTCAGGAACCAGACCAGCTGATGGAAGACCAGAAGCAAATAGTGACAGCACAGCAGCAGCTTGCAACTGAACTGGAACGTACTGCCATGAATGCTTCTGCCTCAACCTCCCTGCCTGACTCACTGTTGACTACATATGGTTACTTGTTATAGTCTGATAAAAAGTTATTTTTGGTCAAAATCCTCTTTCTTTCAGCATATAATTATTTCTTGCCTTCAATTCAGTGTTAGAGCAAATACGACGTAATAATGGTTCATATTTTAGTGCAGACCATTTTCTAATTAAAAGAGTTTCACCTGTATCTTTGGATTGAATATTTATGCAGATTTTCCAGGATTAGAAGGTGCATAGCATGGCACGGACCTTCTGGTCCCACCAAAGTGCAAGGCCTTTGGGGCACTGATATTAGCATTGCTGAGGCTCGCCTCTGCAGAGAGAAGGTGACTGATTGCAAGGTGAGACGCACACCACTTCACCTCTGCCGCATCACGGCTTCACTTGGTGAAGTGATAATCCAGAAGCCTTCAGACTTGGAGAACGCACTTTGTATCCAGGAATTTGGAACTCAAACACTGACTTGGACTACAGATTCATCATCTGCAGAAAAACCTGTCTCAATTTTAATTGCCCTACATATTTATTCTGTTTAACATCAACACATTTCTTTGACCCCTGTATTGTTTCTCTTCCTAAACATTGTATTGTATACTAGATTTTAGGAATAATAGTTTGCAAATAGGTAATTTAGGCAATTTGGGGCTAATAAAACAACTGAGATAAAATGGTCCCATCTTATTCACGTAGGGGACATGTGAAAAAGGACACAAAACAAAAGACAGGGAAAAAAGCAAATTAAAAAAGTTAATAGGGAAGCAGACTATTCATCTGATATCAAAATGAACACATGTGAAATGGCTACTAAAAACAGCAATATGGATTGCAAATATGTATGCACCCGACAAAATAGGGAGAGAAAGGTACACACAATAGATGAAAAGATCAGATCAGAGTGAGAGACACTAGACAGAAGCAGCAAGCAGAAAAGAGGGTGTCAGAGACTTCATAAACAGCTTTGAGAAAAATAGATTCTCTATTTAGTAGACGATCTCTTTAACATGAAAGAACTATAATAGTATTTTTCAGGATCTAAATTCCACAAAGTAGATTTGAAATTCTGGTAACCTTAAATTGCAATTACATGTGAAATGAAGAGCAAGAATATTTATCAAAGTAACTTTGTGGGTTTGGTTTGTACAACGACAAGTCAGTCCTTTGTGAATTATGGTGGAGTACATAATATTGAACTTATGTCTTTGTCTTGGAAGGAGAACAAGGTGAGTCCAGTTTCAGTGCAGCTGGAGACACCGTGCACACACCAAGATGAGGTGGGTACCCCTGCATGAAGTGTATAGGCAAGGTACTACAAGAATTCAATGTTTCTTCATAATTTTGGTCTTAGCTGTCAAGGATGACACTGACTTAGCTTACAAGGCAGGCCTATAACTGATTGTAAATTGCAAAGAAATTGCTTTACCTGTAAACTGTTCTTCAGCTTTCCTGGAATCGGTTTTCTCAACTGCATGCACAGTTTGCCTCCGTCATTACCACTATTGCCTTTCACCTTAGTTTCTTCCCCTTATCTCTATGATTTGCTGTGACATGCAGCTTGAACAGGCAAAGCCTGTAAGCTAAGTTGAAAAAAATGTCTTTCTTCTTCCATCTTGTACTACTAATTTTGAGGTATTCTAAGCACCAAATAGAGTCAATACTATTCTCCTCCCCTTTTATCTGTACGCATGAAAATAATTAACAAGCTTATGTTGAAAAGAAATTACTAAAGATATTGCAGTGAAGAAGAAAGAAGAAAAACATCAGAGGGTGTTAACCTTGACATAGTAGCAGTAACTAGGTGGTTGTTCGGTCACCGCATAAACCAATGGATCTCACAGCCTAGAGGAGGAACAGACCTTTCTGAAATATTAAATGCAATAGAAGAACTTCAGTCATATTCTTTGCAGAATACAGTTGTTATTTTAAGTAAAGTTAGACAAACCTTCAGCAGCTGTAAACCACTCCCTGGATTTATTTCTTTTTATTGTTTGTATTCTCGCTGTCACAGAAGAGACAAAAGAAAGCCGTTTTAGTAAGGATTTAATTTTTCCTCATTAAAACCTACCTTGTTAGGAAAAACTTTTTTCCTGTAAAGGTGATCACATAGTGACACAGATTGTCCAGAGGGGTTGTGGAGTCTCCCTCACTGGAAATACTCAAGAACTGTCAGGACACAATTCTGTGCCATGTGCTCTAGAGTGACCCTGCTTGAGCAGGGAGGTGGGAACAGATGACCAGATGTAGTCCTTCTCAACCTGATACATTCTGTGATTCTGTGATACCTCTTATCTATGATCAGAAAACATCTATGATCGTAGAAGGACAAGTGTTCCACGGATGTGTAACTCAGATAGTTTTTCATCTGAAAAGGTATGTACTGACTCTTTACATACTGATGTTCTGAATCTAAAGCTAAATCTAATTTAGAGCTGTTTTTTTTTTCTATGTAAGAACAAACCTTATGAGCATTTTGCAAGATATATATGGAAGTGAACAACGTTTTTTAGGACTTTTATTGTGAGGAATTGTGAGGCTGAAATGAAAATGAGATTATTAATCATGATTTTCCTATTAACAATGTTCGGAGTATTCACTTGGAAAGGAAAAATACAAATTAAAAATACTAGGAAAACACCTTATGACACAAGGAGCTATACATCATAAATATCAAACAGGGCCCAGCCAAGGCCTAATTGCTATACAGACCAGAAATATTACTTTTCAGATTTTTCAGCCATTTCTTACAAATCATGGATTTTTGCAGAAAGTTAGGATCTCTTCACAGTAGTTCACGAGCCAACATGAAGATTAAATTAATAAGGAATATTATTCATGTGTACCAGCTTGATTGATGCTTTTCTGCTTACAGTTATCAAGTCAAAGTACCTCTGATTCCTCTTTACAGTCATGGAGAAAGAGGATTTTTAAATGTCTGTATCTCGTTGATACTGGAGAAAACCAGTTTGATTTTAACATTGCCTATAGAGAAGACTGTTAATGATTTTCTGAAGAGCACTAAGTCATTCTCTCTCTCTCCCGCTCCCCTTCCTCCTTTTGGTTATTGCTTTAAACAATATAATCATTATTTCCTGCCTGTGCCTCTGTATTTCTTCAGCAGCTGCACAGGGTTTACCCTCATAGCCTCAATACTAGCTACAGACTTCTCTAGCTAAACCAGCTGGACTCTTTGGCACTTTCACAGGGCTACGAAGATCTTATAACCTTATGTTGCCACAATACATATTCAAGAAATAAGATCCATTCTGAAATTCAAACCACCCTGGCACACATTAATAAAATTCTTCCCTGAGTTCCAAATGAATTTGCTCTCTTTGCATATTAAAAAAAATATGCAATAAACATTTGCTCAACCATAAAAAGGTGGCATGAATGCAATTAAGCCATTTAAATATCAATCATTTAGACAAACAAAACGCACAAGTGCCCAAGTGTTCAGCCAGTCAATTTTATAACCACACAGAAAAGAATAAACCAAGAGTATTTTAATGGAAAAGCAAGCTAATTTGTAGTCCGCTACAACATAGCACTAAGCTTCTTGGGTATACTGTGATTAGACATGGATTGCAGTAAAATAGCTACCAAGAAGCCACGAACTCTGACGGTATTAGTGAGAAGTCTAACTTTCCCACAGCCATATATAGGAGAAACAATGGTCGTGAAGGGGAGCAGTGTTAGTACTGAAGCTTAATGGGGCAAGGCATGTTCATCAGAGAAGCTGGCTTTTGGATTACCTCCAAACCCATAAAAATCTGCCCAAGAACATAAGAAACCTGACATAGAAGATGTCTCCTTATTAAAAAAATGCAGTGCAATCACTACAAAGTTGTTTGGGCATTTTAGTATGAAGGAATAACAGTAAAGAAATTAGAAAATGTATTTCTTCAGAATCCCCTTGATGCCATCTGCAGCTAATGTACCAAATGCCGCTTGTGAATGCTTTGCAGCCACAAGGTGACAAAGTAGCTATCAATGAGATAAGGCTTGTTCTGCTTAGAGCCGTTCTTGCAGTTACAATAGGGAAGTGATAAATTACAGACTTCAGTGATCTTTCTGGACGAAAGGAAAGGTTTGAGACAGTTACAGCTGAGATTAGCACTTTGGATAAGAGAGTGACAGCAGATGAAAGAAGACCAGAAGCCTGCAAGAAAGATCACAAGATGTAAAAGAAAAGACTCTAAAATATTCTGTTCATACAAATGCAAATGATCACGGAATAATGAACTGAGCACCTGCAGGACAAAATTAAACCGAGAAAAAAAGTTGTAAGTGATAAATTAGCTGGTCTAAAGTGACTTGAGTTTTTGCTGTGGTCTATGAATGAAACCTTTTGTTTTTAAACACCGTGAAAAGTGAAAAGCAGAAAAAGGAAGTCTGGGAATGGAGATGCATTTTTTTTCTTTCTCCAAGGATCTCGAATATATTCTAAGCAAAACCCACATGCTGTTAAATTTTGGGAATATGTCAAATATGCCTAATTTCTAGAAAGATCCAGAGGTGGGAATCGACTGAAATGAATACCAAAGACATAGCTTCTGAAAAAGCTGTGGGGTGTTTGTAAAGATAGACGCAACTTCTTGGCAGTGGACAGTTCTGTCTGATATAGTCTACTTGCTCATGGTAACAGCCTCGATGTCTGCACTGACATCTTGGGGAGAATCTAACTGCCTTTTCCTTGCAATTTTTTGTTTTCAATATGAAGCTAACTTAAGCCATAAGCCAGGATATTGATTTTGAAGTTGTGGGAGGTTTCCATATGTGAAGGATTTGTCTGTCAGTGACTTTAATATAAATACTGTTAGTGCTTTGTAACACATCACAGTATTTAGTGCTACTGTAATATTCTTGAATGAGTGGTAATACAATCTTTCTTTTAATGAGGTGGAGTCTATCATCAAATAAGAATATTAACTTGGAGATTTACCTTGAATCTGTGGCTAATGCACTCTTGAAGTATTTCCCAGTAACATGATCAATTTTTCTATCCAGTAATACATTGACCTTTTGTGAGGAAAATCAGATTTTGTAGATGTGCACTGGATGGAACAGTGGAAGCTTCAGAGACGTAATCTGCCTGTGTTTCCAAGGGAGACTCTTTCTACTTTAAGGATGTCAATAGTTAAGAAGGAATGTAGAGAAAGAGAGAAACTCGGGGCCCAACTGCTTTCCTGGAAGGAAGAATACATTAGATATTGTGTTGAGTGTACCAACACACCTTACTACTTATTGATCTGCTTGGTAATAGAAAGTTATTCATTGCTTTGGAGGTCTTGGGAATATGTGAATTTGTGAGAAGGCCTGCTGTATTTTTTTGGATCCCAAAGAATGCAAGAAAAAGCTGCCACTGAAAAATATTACTTAATTGTCCGTGTTCCAGAGAAGACCCGATAAATATGAACAGTCTACATTCAAAACATAATGGCAAAGAGAAAAATTCCCCCAGTTCTCACCGCTTGGTAAGTGGAAGAGTTAGAAATAGGTCACAATTTTTGGATCTTGTGATTTGACAGTATCGTTAGAGGTAAGATGAACAATACATCTGCTAAGTGGAGAAATACCATTCCGTTGGGGAAAATCTCAGGCTTTGAGTCCAGGTTTTTTATATCAGTCTAAAAATGAGTCTATGACTAGAGAAATTTCAGGAGTTTGAGTTCTAGTCCCATGCCTTAACCACAGAACTTAAAACGTATGGTCCTATGACGTCTTATCCCCTTAAATCACTGCTTTTTGATCTGCTTAACTGGGCATATGAAGATATTGAAAACTTTATTAATGTTAACAAAATGCTTTCAAGGGAAGACGGTGACCTTCCAGTTTAATTATACTTGTGAATATCTCTTCTCCAGATTATTGCATTTAATTTGGTCAGTATGTGTTCAAACATAACTTGTTGGTCAATATACTGCGTGCAGCTCTTGGAGATCCCGTTTGTTATTGTTGCTCTGTTTACTTTGGTACCTCACAGCTACACAGAGATATTTGCCTTGAATAAGATAAACTGGTTAATGGTAAAATGGTAAATAATCATGAACATGGCTGGGCCTGGGTTGAATAGTCAAGCAATCCTTTGAGTCAAGGCTTGGAAAAAGAAAGCTTTTGATAATCTTTACTAATCTTGTGGATTTCTGCTTGATTTACAAATGGATGTAAATGTCAGATATTGCAAGAACAAAGAATAATCACTGGCACTTGCTCAAGGGCCATCTTGAAAAAATATTGATTGAATTATTGATTCCTTATTGACCTGCCAACAATATCTTTTCAATTTAGTTCTGCACAGACAAAAAAAAAGGTGTTTACCTCATGTTGAGAAGATGGCAGGTCTCAGACATTAAGCCATAGGCTGAGCGTCAGGTCATTTATCATAGTCTCTGGTTGTTCCTACACTGTTACAGTAAAGAAACAACCTTTTCTGCCAGCTTCCTAAGTGGTGATTTCAATGATAGAGGAATTCATAGGATTACCTTCTCAAATTTTTTTCTTTTGTGCATAGTTTGTCCATGTGTCAGCTTGTCAGTGTAATTTTTTCCACCTGAAATGTGTCATCTCCTTCCACATCTAAAGCTTCTTTGAACAACAGTTTGTAGATAATGTCTTTGGACTCTAAATCCAACTACTTGAGAAGCTTTAGCAAGGTCTAGAGGACCTAAGTCCAAATGGGAAAAAAGATAGGATTCCAGGAAGCTTTGCATTATTTAGTGGTGTTTTGGGACCTTAGCATTCCTATTAGACATATGATTTATTTCTTTGATATTCATGTCAGGATTAGTATTGAACTCAGAATTGATGGGAGTTGTTCTATGCACAGGAGTCTGTAAGGTTATAAAATCAGAACACTTGATTACAAAGATATAAACAATGCTCTTACATGAAAATGATTTTGTTTACAAGCAGTGAAAAATGTAAGGTTTTCTTTAGCTCTGTACAGATTGTTAAGCATTTATCAGGTTTGCCTCCATGCTTATTTATACTGACACTTTGCAGCAGCAAATATTTAATTTATAGCAAAACATAATAGGAATGGCAAAAGAAGCTTTCAAAAACAAAAATAACTCTGTGTGTGTTTTATATATCTCCTCAATTAGCTACCGCCCTTATAAAACAGCCACTGCAATTCTGCTTCTTTGCTGCAATGAGGATGCTCTGGACTTTTTTCTCACTATCGCTTCTGCACAAGATGATTTAAACTTTATTGACTTATTTGTGTAATTTCATGCTGGGAATCGACTTTATATCAGTGCTTGGAAATGTGTTTGGTAACTGTGAAAATATTCTTCCCACACCACTTCCTTGCTTGAATATGTAACACCATTAGAGGCTGTGAAATAGAGGGCCTTTCTAGAAAGCGAAAGACAGTTTTATGGAAAGGGGACAGCACCAGATACCAGCTGTGAAGGCTCCCTTGTATCTGTCTTCTGCTCCTACTATAAAACTAACTGCCTTTTCCAAGGGTGACAAGTAATTCACAGTCCTTACAATAGACTCATTTCTACTGACTCAAGAGTTTTCTTATAAAAGACATTTCTAAAAGAAATCATTACTATCTCACTGGATAACATGATCTGTTCCTAATCAGTATTTTGTGATACAAATAGGTGGATGCTCAGGTATTCTTCTATATCCAGAAAGAAATTTCCCAGTTAATGAATCACAGAACAAGTCATTCAACAAGATGATTAGCCAGCTAATAATTATATTAATTTAAGTAAAATAGAAAGGTCATAGTAGCTTCAGTTAAACTGCAATTCACTTGCACAAACTAATTCCTGCACTGAGGAAAGAGCCAATATTTGCATTTGAACTCACTGGATAAAGGATCAGTTTATAATTACACTATTTAACATATGCAGATTAGACTACAGAATATTCTGTATTGAAACTCAGTGAGAAGAAATGAAAATTCCATGTCTGAATATACAATCTGACCTTATGATTGTTGCTCTGTACCCGATAAGTTTCTCTGTATCACAAAAATATAGCTTAATCACTTTAAAGCCTTGAATAATCTAAAGCATTACTCCAATAGAAGGGCTAGCCAACAAATTATCACTTGTCTCAAAAAGATGTGGAGTGCTCTTAGCCTCTTAACACTACTGAGAAAATGTCATTAGCTGAGAGCTTTTCACTTTGAAAGTCAGAGGTAAAGCCCTTACTTTATTTATGTGCACCCTTCAGCTCTTACGTGACAGACTGAGCATGAAGCATCTGAAGCTGATAGATTCTGACCCTGGTAGGATGAAGAATAAGTCAATACCACTGAGCTAATCTAGAGAGCTGCAGCCAAACTGATGAGAACCGTGACAAGAGCATTGTGTTACTACTGTGAATAACCGAGCAACTAATTTTCCTCCACAACCACAACAAAGGAGTGCTTAACATAAAACTTGCCCAGGGATGAATTGGCACCAATTCCCCAAAAAGCAAATGCTTGTGGATCAGATTCCTGCATGCATAGATCCACATCAGGGCTAGGCCTATTCTTTGGAACCTTATCTTCTCAAAGAAACAGCAGCAAAGTCTTTGACCACTGTACACTTCTGTATGGTGTTTTGCATTCAGAACTTAAAAATTCCCGCAGGGTCAGATGTGATTGGGAGAGGGTTATCTGTGCTGTGCCTGGTTTGATACCTGCTGGCTAGCTAATTATCAAGGAACTAAATGCCCATTTGGACTCCTCTTTATTTACTTTAAATGCAATGCATTCAACATTATCTGGTATCTCTTGTGCCTACTCAAAAATGCATTAGTTGCAGCCATTTCACTTTTTTTCAGCATCTGTTAATACTACAAGATTTTTGCCCTAGGGCCCATTTTTTTGGCATCACAGGCAAGATGGCAGTGATACCTGTTACTGTTCTTCCCCATCACATACCCTCATCCGACCACACAAGGTGTAGAAAGGCCTCTTTTTAGTTGTAAATGTGTTTTTTAGCCTCATGCCACTTATGCTATAACTTTCGATGCACTGTGTCTGTCTCAAGCTGGAACTTTCTTGAAAAACTTCATAGGAGATTTTCAAGCTGTGTGCAAGAGCAAAACTAGGAAAACTGTACTATTTTGCTCGTGTTAAAAAAACCTCTCGTGCGTTTTTCCTTGGGTTGCTCTAGTTCACCTAGCCTTTCGAGAAGAACTTGAAAACTAGAGATGCAAAGGGCTTTGTTATGTAAGAGAACAAGGACTTAAGCTGAATCACTAAAGTCTTTCAAATTCCCAATTTGCACATGTTGTGTAGACACCTGCTAGAACCTTGCAGTCAAACCACTTTGTGCTTTGGGTATCTTTTTGGGGTGTCCTTTTGCCACATTTTCTCTGCTGCAACTGGCTGAACTTGGGCCAGGTCCTAGAGATGTTTTTTTGTGAGTTGCCAGAGACCCCCTTTCCATGATCAGAGGTCTGGAAGTGTCCTCTTGTGTTATTGATTTTTGCTTCAGTTATTTCAGGTAACACATTCATATAAGTTCCTTAACAAACCATTATTAATGATCTTAAAAAAACCTTAAAACCAGGATTTTTTTGATCTCTGATGCTGCTGTTTGCAGCAAGTACCTCTTATGGGTAAAAATATCCTTTTTTTACCAGCCTTGCTGACAGTCATAGCTGGTTTATTCCCTTTATTTTTTTTATTGGATATGAACTATGCTTCAGTGTAAATCTCTTTTTCCACCTTTTTTTTTGTTTCCATGTGATGGACTCTCTGTGTACTTTTTGTCTGAATAGCTCGTCTGCATCATTCCCAGCCCAAATCCATATTTCCTGCACACAGGTATGAGAGAGGAGGTCTTCAGATAGTCTGTCTGCGTCAGATACTACTCTGCACTTTTCTTAGGACTTGAATGATGGAAGAAGGTGTACACATATTAAGCAGAAATTTGGCTGTAGGCAAAAAGAAGGTTCTGTAATGCATTATCTGAGGAGAATGTGCCATCTTCACTGTAGGAGATCTCAAAAGAATTTTTTTTTAATAGTTGTCAGTTAGGAATAATTTAGATAGCTCAGATCTGAATAGATTTGGGAGATGTGGGATAGACATGGGTTTCAGACAGCCATTGCTGGCTAATTAATAGTAATGTCTTTTTTCTGTTCCTAAAAGAATATTCTTCCTCTTAGTGTTAGATCTGAGCCCTTTTATTCACTTATTGCCATTATTCCAATTAATTTCTTAATATCCTGAGCTTACTGAATGATCTCAAGTTCCTTTTATGTCTCCCAATTTTGTATGACTAGAAACTGTATTAACACACTCCCTGTTTTTACACCGAGATGACTAAAGAAAATATTAAATAAGATCAAACCAAGATAAACCATCAAGAAACTCAGCTGTATTAAAATATATCTAGATTGAGCACATGGTCTGTTTTTTGTTTTTTGGATTTCTTTTTCTTAATATGTTCCTTCTAGCAGCATTATGGTTTTTGTACAAGAGCTACATTTTCTCCCATATAACTGATAATTTCCCATGTGGTGCTGTACTTTGATGGAATCCAAACAGGCTGACAAGCTTCCTTCCGCTTGTGTAGAAAAGCAGTTATTAAGTGAAAGTGTCAGGGTAGTCTTACCAGACCTTTTTGGTAAATCTACATAATACTTCGCCTTTCACATTTTGATTTTCTGCCTTTTCTTTTCAAAGTTAATCTTTCCTCAGAAATCTGTATCACTGCCTTTCTGCACCACTGAAGTAAGCATAACAAATCTCTCATTCTGTATCTTTTAACTTTCCCCTCTACTGTAGGGATTTTTATGCGATGCCTCTCCATTACCAATGCCAGCTTTTTGTATACATCAAGCCAAAATAGGTAACCTATTGTTTCATTTGTTATCCTTTCCAGAACTCTCATAATGATGAATTCCCTCCATATGAAAACCTTAGCTTTGGAGTTTTCCTTCCATCGTGGATGCAGAAATCTCTTTTTATTTTGTCATTACTGCTAGGCAGTCTTTATGTGTTATATTGATTTTAGTCTGTCCATATCTGTGCTCCACAGCTGCCAAGCTTTTTCTTCCTCTTCCCCTCCTTCCTTTTTTTCTGCATGGCTGACAAGTCTTTTATTTATATTTTTTAAATCTAATTTGTAATGTGTATGTCAGTCTAAATTTTAAATCCTTTTATATTATTGCCTGTGCAATCTTAGTGCTGTCTTTGCTGATCAGTGTTTTTTTCTTCATTCTTTGTCAGCCCTTCATTTTTTCTTACTTTGCTTGATATTTTGCATACTGTGTTTTGCTCCTTTTTTAAAATCTTCTTATAATGTTCTCATTAATTACTGCTATGAAATCTGAAAAAAATAGTACCATTTCATAAAAAGGCATTTGTAATAAAATATATTCCACTGTGTACTATGGATTTCCCAAAGTATCTTTAAAAGGGGCAATAACAAAGCTAAAGCTCTGCATTTCTACATGTCATTGCAGAAGAGAAAAATATTTTAAACTTTCTCACCTTCTGCTATTTTACTTTTGAATACAGCTCTCTAGATCATTTTAAAAAGTGAATATTTTATTTTTCAAAATTATATAGGAGGGCATCAAATTTTGTTCAAAGGAAAGAAGACATAAACAGAAATATTCTGAATTAATTTTTCATCTTCTCCCTTGCAATCAGAAAATCTGACTTAAAAGTCTGCGTTTATTTTCTGTTTCCTCTATAGGTGAGCATTGTGGCTGTAAGTGGACGCATGACTCCTTAACGCTTATTGTGGATAGCTGGCAACCCACAAGGCTCTGAATGTTTGTTGGTATTTTAAAGATTTATGCTGCTTTATCAGCAAGGCTCTGTATTGTAATATGGCCATGTTTTCTGACTTGACTGGTGAGCCAGAAAATTCCAGAATGGCTGTTTCAGAATATTAGGGGTGGACAGGCCAATACTAAGCAGTTAGTTAAAGATGCTAATTGAAATGCACTGCACCGGTGGGAAGTGAATCTTGGGCTTAAAAGATACAAAATACTTTGAAAATGTGCAATGGTATAAGACTATCAGAAATAAAAGCTGAAAACGAGTGTGTTTCCCTGTCAGGTAATATACTGCGTAAGCTCTAAGTCTTTATAAACTTCTAAATCCAAATGAAAAAATGTCTGAAAATGGTTAAAATTAGCAATACTTCAAAACAAATGTGTTCAAAATATAGCAACTCATAAATAATGTCAAATTACCATTACATATTAAACTTTGATCATGTTTATAGTCACAGAGGATAACACTATTTCAGCTTAACCAACAGTTTTATTCTGTTCTCAGTGTGCTGCTTAATTGCTTAATTAAGGCTTCTAAGTATTTTAGAAAGACAGAGAATTTCACTAAATACTTGTATACTTGGGTGTAAAAATTAACAATTACATTTAATTTTTTTGTTTTAAAATGTTTTTGTTTGTTTGATAAATATAGCAAAACTATGGCCTCTATTTGGGAAGGATTTCACATTTGTCTTCAGATTGACTTCACTGTGTTGTAAATATATATTTGAAAGTCAGTTCATGCAAAATGCTTTGCTAATAGATGGCTGAGAGAAGGTTGATATTGTGAATTAATCATCAAAGGGAACATCTTAAGATTTTGTGCCAGTGCTCACTATTACAGTACCTGCTCACCTTCTATACGCAGCTGATGGCAGGCCTGAAGGCTCAGGGTCACATTTAACATTGTCCTTTCAGGAGTAAAGCTCTGGAGGTCATGGGCATTAGGGGTTTGTTCTAAAAATGTGAGTAATTTGGTTTTAATTGTTGCTGATGTTGATTTATCTTTATTGGCTGGATAGGTAGAGTTTTTCTGTAGGAAGAGTGTTATTGCTATGGGTATCATTGTTTTGAGAAAAGAACATAGAACAAGCATCTTCTCTACTTAACTATGCAGCTCTTTCCAAGTCACCGGCTCTTTCTTATCCCTTGGCCAGTTCAGGCGCAAAAGTGGATGGAATCAAATTCCATTAAAATCAGGGAGTGTATTAAAGTTAAACCATCATGGATAAATGGATAAAATAAAAAGGAGTATGTGAGTGCTGGATTATTTAATGTGGATTCATTTCTGGGGCATGACTTTCAGAAGACACTTGAGGCTTCAGTGCTGTTTGGATAGGTTTTGTGTACTGTATAAAACCACGTATTTCCTCTTCTTATTCTTCAGGAAAACGTAGGGTCATACTGGAATGTCACAACAAACATTTATTTCTCATTTATCAGTGCATATGTTCCTGCATTGAATTACATGTACTTTTATCTCATTTCACAACTTAATTTCCAAGATTCAGACTGATCATGATGGTTCTTTGTAACTACTGACTCCTGCAAAATTCTTTGAGCTTTCCTATCTCAAGAGGCAAACAGAAGTGACATTAATTTGCATTCAGGAGTAATATTACCTGTAATTTTCTAAAATGCTGCTTTAACATGGCCAAATTTCTGGGTGACTAACTGTGAAATTACTGCTTTTTTATAAATGCTTAATTTCAGCCCATAATTGAAAACCATTATACAGTGCCCAAAGGCTGATATGGTAAGTGGCTTTCAGAGCTTTTAGTTTCGTAACAATTTTTGTTGAATTAGTTATAGGATATATAAAGAAATAGTAAAAAGTTTGCTCTAGTCTGCCAGAAACTTTGCTTATGTATCAGAAAAACCTGAAGGCTGTGCCTTCATACCAACTGGCAGAGGATGTCTAGCCTAGAATAAACCAATAAACAACTGAATAAACAAATTTTGCCAGAAAATTCAGTTGCTGATCACTTATCTGAAAGATTATTTGGCCTTTGTCTCTTGCTACTTGCTAAGTAACATACAAACAAATATCAGTGCAGAAAATTGTCTTATTTTAAAACATGGAATGAAATATTTTAGGATGATGGTCTTGCACAGTGAGGAAATGTACTTCAGGATGAGAGAGAGAGGCATTGTCAGCACTTAAGGGACAAAGGATTCCATTCTTTGCCTCTCTTTTCTGTAGTTATCTGGTTTTATACCTAACAAGGTCTTGAGCACCCTAGAGCTAGAGCTCCCACTTCTTCAAATACTTTGTATGCCTTTATATTGAAGAGTATTAGAAGCCAATATCCTTACTTTACTCAAAGCTAAGCTGTATTTCCGTGCCAAAGCATCCTTACAAGATGCGAGCGAATTGTAGGACTGCGCCAACTCTAAAAGCAATGGCAGACTGAATCCCAAACTGGGAACAAAAAGGTAGCAAATTGTTCATGTAAAACTACATTCCTAGAAGAAGAATATTCCTTGTCTGACTAACCTTACCTTTGCATGCTTACCTGAGTTGAGTTCAGAAAAGGGTGGGATTTTCTTGCAAGATGATGTGTCTCCGTTAAAATATCAATTGCAAAACCCTGCTGACAGTATGTACTGTCAGTACATACTAATGTCTTCAGGAACTCAGTATTACATTTATGGCATTTTAAAATCTGCTTCAATACATTAGGCTGAACAGTGTCAGCAGAAGCAAGTGTGGATTACATTTCTAAAAATATATATTAATATACAATGTTGAAACTTGTTACTATGTGGTGAGCCAAATTGTGGTTCCTCCAAAGTCGATGGGTAATTCTTATCAATTGCTTGGAGGAATTCACCAGAAAACATCATTAACGTTAAGACTTTCCTGTAAGTACATCACTATTACAAATCCTTCTTTTTACATTAATTTACCAAAAGCCATCACTAAAAATTAAAATTTAAAATTCAGACTTTGTAGGTCCATCAAGAGTCATTGTTTAAGTGAGTGTCTAAGTATTGACTTATTGACACAGCTAATTCCCCCCTGCCCCCCAGTCTCAGGGATTCAAAAATTACACATGTTCTGCCTTCTGATAACATGCCTTGGCCCCTGGTTACAACCAAACCCAGTTCACATCCAAACTGCTTCAATCTGAGCCACCTAGAAAAGAGCAGCTATGGGGTGAGAAATGGGATAAGAGAGGTGACAAAGCTTTTAATCCCGTGTTCCCACGAGCAAAAACTGAAGCATACCTTAGCCTGCACGAATCAAGCCTCTCACTGTACCTCCAGCATTGCTTCGATGTGACATGAAATGTCATCACACAGGAAGGGCTCTTCTTATCCCAGTGTGAAACCCACAGGCTGAGAGCATCAGTTATGGATATTTTCTGGAGGGAAGCATTGTCATGTGATATGCAGATCAAGTCTTCTGTCACACTTTAATCCTCTCATAACACGAAAGGCATTTAAATATAGGATTTTTTTTCTTATGCTAGTCTTGAATTTTTTCATGCTTAGTTACCTAGCAGGCAGCTGAGACCAGAGGTTCTTCAGGGCTTCAGGAGGTGAAAAAGACCCTGACAATAACAGGAGAATACACTTTTTAAATGAAAACACTGGGGTTTTTTTCATAGAATTCTGGCCCAGAAATGCAGGAATATTGTGTAAAATCCATAAAACCAAGAAAAATATGCATACTTCTAAAATTAACCCAAAACTCCGTTGCAATAGTTAAACCTAAATAAGCCTTTATTTTTTATTTATTTTTTTTTTTACCTTGACACCTAGTCCCATCCAGGTTAAAACAGATATATTTACCAGAAGCGTATGAATATAAATTCAGTACTTTTTTGCGTGATGTGCCTCAAACAGTAACTAATTCAGCAAGTCCTGCTGTACAGGAGGCAGACTACAAGATCACTGGAATATCTTCTGGCCTTATAATGAATGAATGTATGGTTTTATGCCAGGAATAAGCTATTAAATGGGACTACCTCTCTGAACATCCTTTGTCTCTATACCTGACTGAAACAGTGGCAATTGCTCTTTACTCTGAAGACCAGGAAAAAGCAGTCAGGACTGTAGAGTAGTAATCAATACGGATGTGTATTATTACACTTTCCTCTTGGCAGGCTATATCAAGTTCATTGAAGATGTTTAAAAGTATTCCCAAACGTTCCCCTAATAAATTATGAAAATTACTTCCTTGGAAAGTGCTGCTTTAAGCAGGGGAAAAAAATCTACACCATTGGAAGGTCAATGCTATGAAAACAGCATCAGTTTTCTTGATGAATTGATAGTTCAGAAGCAGTTTGGTGTGAGTCTTCAATTCTGACAGTACATGTGACTTTGGCTAGATGCCTGGATATATGCAGTGAGTAAACACAAAGTGGTGGAAATGATCTTGATCTCTTATGTTCCGTGTGCTAAGACAAATAATAGTAGCACTTAAATATAGCTGCCAAAGACACCTGTAATAAAAGTACAAGAAAAAAAAAAGTAATAACAGCAGTCCCTAAATTGAAGAATCATTGATCATTGTGGGCTGCAGTAAATCTACTGGTATTAAAGTTTCCTGGAATGGGATGCCAGGGATTAAAACAAATAACTCTACAGTTTGTTAGGCCTTCTTCCTTTGAAGGGCTTGCCAACCATATAGAAGGATTAGGAAAGGTCTTAGGATGCACACAAAATTTGTATTTGCCTCAACATCAAATGCATGTGAAAAGGCATTGCACATATATGAAAAGAGATAGGAGAGCAAGTGTGAAGTCAGATCCTTGTAACCATTTTTCTTCTGCTTATTATCTAAGTAGTCTTGGGGTGGCTGTCAGGTAAAAAACCTGCTAAAAAAATAATGCAGATATAAAGTAGCTAGTGCACAGGGAGACATGAAAACAAATATTAGAAAGTGGCAAAAAGCCTCCTTAAAAGCTTTTCTGTCTCCTGAGGTTTTAAGAAGAGAATCAATTCAAATGCCTCTCCACTCTGTAAACATAGGAGAAAGTAGTGGGAAATAGTTACATCTAATGCATTTTGGTATCGTACATCATGTTAGTGTCTTTTAAAAGGCTGATGGCAAATTTCAGAGATTTTTTGAACAGTGCCTGTGGTTTTCTATGTGACTGAAATTAGGATTTTTTTTAACACTTTGTTTTTTTTTGTTCCTTTTGTTTTTAAGGAAAGAAAGGACAAAGACTGTTTTCACTTATGTTCTACATTTTCTCCTTAAATGCTGTACAAAATGGTTTAATTTCTGTATTTGATCTCATTAGGGAGATGCATTTCTTAATAAACATAGACTCTTGTTTTCTTACCTCAGAGGAGCTGACCTTTTTGGAGTAACAGAATTTTTATGTTATTGTTATTTTCTAGCTTTGAATGAAATCATGACTTCCTTGCTTTGGACAGGTTGTCAGGCTTTATTTTATAGTCCTCAATATCACTTTTTCCGTATGTGGCTTCAATGACTTCCTCCTCACAAAGCAGCATATACCGCTGTAGCTTTTCATATGCATTTAAAATGAAGACACCATGGAAATCTGTCAGTATGTACCAGGAGAAGGTGGATATAATGCCACAGAAAGTTAAACTCTGCCTCTTACAGTAGAAATCTGCATCTGTAGGAAATAGGTCCACACATTTGTTTAATGAGTGAAGGCTACTTTAGGAATCTTTGACCAAAATATGTGTGAGAAATACCCAAATGACAATTTTGAGTTTTCTGTTGGTCCAGCAAGGGTTACCAAAGGCTACGTCAATATGTGTTTTCATAGTCTGTCCTGCAAAGCCTCAAGCTTAGCTTTATGATGTTGAAAATCTTTGAAAATCCTTGAAAAATTTCTTGAAAACCTTTAATTTATATCTAGGAGTACCTAATATACAGGGCTTGTAACCCTTACAATAATTTACCCTTCTTCTTCCTCCTGCTTGAATGAATCTATGCAATTTTCTTTAATTCCTCATATAACCTCAGTAGACAAACTCACTGATCTTTCCCTCTAAAGGGATCTTGCTAGCCTAGAGTTCATAAAACTTGAGAAACACGGATTGCTTCAAATTATGTCCTTATTAACATTAACAGTCATTTTGCAGTGATATAGAGCAGTCTCCCAATTCCATTCAGTACATCTGGAGTGAATCATTAACCTGCATGAGTTCTTATTAACTTTAAGAACAATGTTTTTCCTCTCATCTCTTTGCAGGTTTTTAATTCCTTGGTGTCTGCTTCTGCCTAGAATTTCTACTTCACACACTAAAATTCATATATTACTAAAGTAATACTCCATCCACTTCGTGCAATTGCAAAGGGTATATGATTCTTGGGTCTCCGTTTTTCTGTTGATTTATCTAATTTTGATATCTGATTGAACCTTTCTCCATCTTGCAAGGGCTTTTTTCTATACATTATATTTGAACTTCCAAATATAACTTCCACATAATGTTCACTGACTCTTATACCCACAACACTATTCCTGCTTGCAAAGAAATGTGCAGAGATAGGTGCAATTTGCCTCACATACAGGAAGAATGAGATGATACATTGCTCTTCCCTGATACCTATTTTTGCATGTGTATAATTACATCTATCTTGAAAAACAGATTGTTTTTTTCAAATGAGAATTTTGTTAACCTTCACAAGATAAAAACAAAGAATGCTTAAAAAGAAATTGAAGTTGTAACTTATGTCTTCGATGCTGTAATTCATTGTTGATCAAATCTTCCTATAGGACTAACAGCAGTTTGTAAATGATGACCTCATTATAGGTAAGGTTGAAATATTTAATGTCAGCCAGTGCATTTCTTTAAAAAGCACTGTACTTAGTAACTATTGTAATTATACCAGGAGACATAAGAGAAGAGATTAGTGCAACAAGTGACCTAGCTTTAATAATGTCATAAGAATCTGTAATTGCAAAATTATCCACTGTGTTATAAATGTTCACTAACATAATATTCAGGTCACTCATCATTTGCAGCACTTCATGAAGTAAGCAATTATTTTTTCCAGTGTAAAAATATTAATTCCATTAATTTTAATAAGTCCCTCACTTGCAGTCCTGAGAGCTGTATATTTAGGCATAGTAAAAAATGCCTTCAGCTGTGACTGAAAAACATGTATTATAACAGACAGTATTTGACTGCCAGCTTTCTAAATCTTGGTACTGGACATACCTAGAAAGATTTAGAGGTCAAGTTTGAGTTAAGAACTCAAAACTGCATAAAAATGCCTGCAACCTACTCTAAAATAGATATTGACAATATGTCCCAGATTTCTTTCTTTCCAGATAGATTTTGTGTGTCTATGTCTATCCATCCATCCATCCATCCATCCATCCATCCACCTACCCACCCACCCACTTCAATCTATCTCACAGTATTTTAATATTGTATCTTCAAGACTTATGTCAACCTGAAAATTAAAAAGAACCTCAAAACCACAAAAAACTGAATGAAAATGGATACATGTGAACTCGATAATAATCTAGGTGTGGGACTTTTTCCTGTCCTGTAAGAAATGTTATAATTCAGAGAGATGGGGAACAGGTCGAGTTCTTTTGTTCTCTTAACTGCACTGAGCTGTCGTCAGAATGAATAAAACCCCCACATTTACCCTGTGAATAATGCAGCTGCAATAGCAGCTTTCCTTTGAGTTCCCTGGTGTTTTCTGGCAGTGTCTACATCTGGTGGAACCTGCTGGACTGATCCAAAAAACAGTGCATGGTGCTTGTCCAGATCCAGTAATGGCTGAGGTGTTATTATAGCAGATAGAATTTCCCAGGTATTTTGTATTCCTTGCCTTTTTCCTGTTTGGTGTTTACCTTCACTTGTTGCTTGTTACTGTACATTTCATTCGAAGTCCTGGGAATAGGGAATTCATTAACACATGTGAATTGAGCCAGGCACAATATGGATCTTTCCTCTAGGTACCTTGTGAAGACAAGAAATAACACGTGTATTTGGACATCTCAAATAAAAAAGGGCTTAAAAAACCAAAACACGCTAGGTATGAAAGCTGGAGATGCTTCAACGTTGTATTGCCCAAGTAATATCCTAATAAAAACTACATTCAGGGTGAGAAGAGAATAGTTATGTGCAAATATTTTCCTTCACTGAACACCCTCCAGCTACTAGTACTATCTTACTAGATAAGGTGCATTTCCTCTTGCCCAATTTAGACTCTGTGATAGGTGTCTGGTCTAAGAAAGTCACTTAGACGCCCTGTAAAGCTGAGAAACGTTGAGACAGAGGAGAAACTTTAGGGGATAACTCATGTACCTTAGACAGATTGAAATGAATCGCTTCTGAAAACACTTCTTTCTTTCAAGTAACTGTAATGGAAGCCTCAATTTCTCCTTATTGAGTCTGTATGGTCATCCTGCAGGCCCTGGGCTCAGGCTGGATGTCCAGCTTTCAGATAGCTGGTGTGTCCGATGAGTACCACCTCTATTATCTTTAGTGCAGAAATGCAGTACCCTTGATCATGCTTTTAGAGGTAGCATCAGCCAGCAAGCTGACTAGAAATCTTGACTCTTACAAGGAAAGTCTCTCTTGCCCTTCCTAAGTAGCTCCTTACAGAAACTCCAGGCATGATATTTCAAAAAGTTTCAACAAAGGTGTGAAATTTTCAACGATTTATGTGAAAACAGGGTTAGACCAGGACAGAACTTTGCTGAAAACATAATTCGTGTTGCTCATACTGCTCATCTGCCGTCTTTTTTTGGAGTAAGCAGATGTGGTTTTTCAACCTCATCTGCTCACTTCTGGCTTACAAAATCTCCTGTAAATTCTGCCTAATGGGATTTTCTAGAGGTGGGAATATAAAACATGTTGTTGTACCAAACATAGACTTAGGCTTTCTCCAGCATTGTTAGCTGTTGAAAGCAAGAAGAAAGATACCTTGCACTGACTTGTCAGGAAAAACAGTTTTGGAAGCATTACCTAGAACAGTGACTTGTCCTTTCCCAACTACTATTGCCAAAGGTATTGTCTTTGCTAGCATTTGTAGGGTGTAATTTCCATGCTGTTGCTGCTTTTCCTTGCAGCCTGGGCCTAATTTGTTTTGTGGTCGTAACTTCCAGTTTGTATTCTGCTTCCATTACCTCTTATTTTTACAGTCTATTTTGCAGGTTTTGTCATCGATAAGAAATTCAGAGAAGAGAAGGTGACCTAATGGAAGCCTTTTGGTACCTGAAAGGGGACTAAAAGAGAGCAGGAGAGTAATTTTTTATAAGGGCGTGTAGAGACAGTACAAGGGGGAATGGCTCTGAACTGACAGAGAGTAGGTTTAGATTAGATATAAGAAAGAAATCTTTTACTGTGAGCGTGGTGGGGCACTGGAACAGGTTGCCCAGAGAAGCTGTGGCTGCTCCATTCCTGAAAGGGTTAAACGCCAGGTTGGGTGGGGTTTTGAGCAATGTGGTCTAGTGGAAAGTGCTCCTGCCTACGGAACTGGATGACCTTTAAGGTCCCTTTCAACCCAAACCATTCTATGGCTCTATGATTTAGATATTTTAACTAAGCTCTAAATTATTTTTCTACTTCTAATGCTATTCCTCTGTAATGATCAGTCACTAAAAAGACCCCCACAGATCCCTTAATATCCAGAGTGGCTAGTTTTCTATATTATAAGTGGAAATACTACATATCTTAATTCAGGTGATAGTAAGTAAGATCACATGCTATGTTTCAGTGAAATTATTTTATATAATTATATGCTGCCATTAAATTATATAAAATACTTAACTGAAATGTATTATATGCTGATGAAGTGATTTATGAAAAGAATTTGTGTAAATTAAGAAATTTCTGTGGTTTATATATTTAATTAATAAAATGCAGAAAACTGATGTTACTACAGTTCTCTATGTTTGACTTGTACAGATCTAGGGCAAATTAATTCCTGGTATAGTGCCATTAATTTGATGGGAGTTACATCAGAGATATGAACTCATTCAGTTACTGCTAGCACCATCTGGAAATTTATAATGCCACAGCAATCTTTCACTTGCTGAAGACACGTTCATCCTTTTTGTTTACTATGGGAAGACAGGGATTAAAAATTGAAGATCACTTTAGCTTGCTCTATATCATCTTAAATTCCCTTGCTGGCTTTGTTATGTTTGGATGGTGAGATGTGAATTTAAATAATATTTAAATAAGCATAATAGTTCAATCAAGAAGAGACCGAATAGGTCTCAGGAGGCAAAACATTTTCATGAGTATAAACACAACCCTTTTTGCAGGGGAGTGGATCTATAGAAGTGACGTTTGTTTTGGTGTGTGCAGATAGCTGTGTCTGCCTGTCCTTCCTGACGCAAATTTGTATCTCTGTTTTAGTGCTGGCATTTTGGAACCTCACTCCTAGGACCTGAATAGATCTCTACCATGAAGTTCAGCTCAATTCTATCATGGTTTACCACATTGCAAAAATTCTGCCAGAAATGTCAGAAACTTCATATTATCTTCTATTTGTTTAGGAAGTTGTGTTGTTCGTTCTCATTATTTTTATTGGCACTGTGTCCAGAAATGTATTTTTGAGTGATTAGAAACCCTCGTCTAGTTTTGAAACTATGCTTTATCCATGTGGAAACATCAAACGACAGCCTAAACTATTTCCTTTCTTCCCAGCCTCCTCCAGAGCACAGACAGGAATTATGCCTGTAATGACTTTGATTTCTTGGTTTCTGTTCAGAAATGCACTGAGTATACCCAGGCCCAGCCATGTCAGAACCTCAGGTAGCTCAAGACCAAAGGTACAGAAGCAGTAGGGATGTGGACAAAGCTATAAGTACCCAGCATATGGAGATATTTGCATGCTATGTGTATGTGTTTATAACTGCGTAACAGATAGCTCTGCGTTACACACAGCGACAACACTCCAGAGCTGGTGAAAAAAAAATTCAATGAACAAGGCTAATTTAGGCTAATTGATTAGTTATCACACCCCAGCTTTAATGTGACATCTTTAAGACAGCATATTAAGAAACTTTGTGCAGGTGCAGAGGACAAGTGTATGTGTTGTCCCATCTGGAAAACTGATACTTCCGTGCTTTAAGTCCCTTTTTGTTCCTGTTTCCCACGCAGAGGGAGTTGCTGGTCTGGGCAGCGTGCCCAGCACGGCCCTCCTGCCGTGAGCCCCTTAGGCAGCAGCCGAGGCCGCCGCACCGGGGGAGAGCCGCCGTGTCTGCTGGCAGCCCAGGGAGCGATGGAGCACAACGCTGACAGCCACCGTCCTCATCTTCAGTCTCACTGAGTCATACAAAGCAGGGCTAGAGTTTTTGTTAAATGTAACGGTTTCGCTGAAATACAAATACTGAGGTGAGTTAGCAAGTGTTTACCGTAAATTCACTGGTAATGTAATTTCATAACTTTGCCTGAAGGTTCCTATCCTTAGGGGTTAATTTTTTTTGCCTATTAGGCCCTTATTATTAGTGTCTGGTTTGTATTTACAAAACCCGCAGTATTCATCAAAACTGTTCACCTTTGAAATAAAATGGAAATGTTGCTGTGTAGTTCACTGGAAATTACCAGCTAGGAAAATTTATACACAGAAATTTTTAGTAATTATAATTTATTTTTATTCAGACAGGATACAGTTAAGCAAATAAAAGACTTTTTTTTCAATGAATTTTTAATTTAAGTAAGTTGATTATGCATCTATCTGATGCTAGGAGGATGAAGTTAGATAGTCCCACAGACGTGTATTTATATAAAGAGAATTCATGCAGCATAAGCCAGATAATTTATCTTTGTTGCAGTCAGCTTGGTAGACATGTTGCCTCTGGAATACTAATCAACAATTTTTATGTAGCAAAAGTGCAATACGCTGTATTTAGAAATACTCAGAAGGAGAATTTCTTTTCAAGGACAGTAAAAGCATCAAAATGCCTAAAGGGTCACTAATAGCATAAAAAAACCCAACCCACCCCCTCTAAATGACAAGCAAAAAGCCCTGCTAACCAAAGTATCATCTTTAAAACTGAGTTCTTTACAGGAGATTATGAAAAATATCAATGGATCCAGTGAATCAGGAAAAGTGCATTTAGATGTAAGGATGTAAAAATAAATCCAAAGAATAAAGGAGGAGGGAATTGAAGAGCAAATCTGAATTTTAAAACAGATTCCGGTAAGTACATCTTCCCAAACTGTCAGTGCTGTAATCTTTATTTCTTATTTGCACTTAAAGAGATGCCGAAGAGGAAACTCTCTGTTCATTGCAGGGATCCTTGACATATGATTGACATGATATCACGTTGTATAAACTAATAGCAGCCAGAAGGGTGATTGATGAATCAGATACTTTTCTACTACCCTAAATTCACCACTGCTATGCCTTAATTTCTTTGCTCCACTTCTGGAGCTTGTGATCCAAAGAATTTTACTCCTCTGTTTGCTGGTGGAGGGCATATGCTGTAGGGACCCCTCATATTAAAGATGCAATGCACTGTGGGGAGCCAGTTTCTGAGGTCATACTTTAACATGAGCTCTGCTCCCCACAGTACTCGTATTTTGTGGTAAGCATAGAATAAATGACTCCTTTCTACGAGTTGATGTCGGGGAAGGAGCAAATTTATTGCAGTTGCTTATCAGTTAGTCATCCTCATGTCCTACACCTTCCTTTCTCTGAAAGACATGATCTACCTCTAGGGCTTAGGCATGTCAAAAGTCAGCAGTCTCTGCTAACTGTTCACATGGCAGCATATGGTTGTATTTACTTTTTACCACTCCTTAACCAGTGATTTCTAATGTAACATTTTTCCACGTTGAATGATATATCATATTTGACACTAGTGACAAATTTCAATGCCCAAGACTGCAGTAGAAAAGCAAGATTTTCAGAAGATTATGATGTCACACCCCCTATCATCAAGAACATTTTCTGTGTTTCTTTCTCTGTTGTCCAACAGTTGAACTGCTGACAGTCAGAGTATGTTTTACCACAGGAGGTAGAGCCGAGTCATGTGAAAGTTTAGCTATAGCAGAATCCTGGCTGCATTTAGCCAAAGCATGAAAATCTGCAAATGGAGCTTCTAAAGACATGAGGTACTAAGGGATTTTACAGTGCTGACATTCATTGAAGGCTACAGGCATCGTGCCATCTCTCTTCCCCACAGAGAAATAAAACTCTGACAGCTTTCTGAATTCACTTTCAAGAAGATGCAAGGCTCAACAATAAAGCAGTGAATTCGTGCTTCAGTCTTACCATCTTCACCAAAAACTTATCTAATATCCAAGCTTAGGACACTCCTGTAACCCAAGAGAAAGGGTATTCTTAGTTCAAGAGGATTTTTCTGTGCCAAAATAAGCCTGGTTCAGGGTGAGGAAAATAGCACACAGTAGGCTGCAGTAACAATCGTGTCTTCTTCCTCCTCTTATGTGAATATTTCTGGAATTTTTAGTTGCTGCAAGCATAACAGCCCAAGATCCCATCTACATCACTGCAGCCTCTTGGTAGACTCTCTGATCATGACTATTTTGAAAGAATTGAGCTGCCCCTTAAAAGGCCTGCTTTACCTGCTGGGGTGGTAACGGAGATGAAGAGCACAGACCATAACTGTGGAATATATAGCTGCATAGGTACTGCTCTGAGAGCATTTGAAATGAGGCATGCAATTCAAGAGCAAAGATTGTCTGTTCCTGTTGTGTGGAAAAAGAGCATCTAAGGTTTGTAAATGCTCATGGTCAAAAGGAACGACAAAAGTCAGAGGGTTCACAAAAACTCACGAAATTTTGTTAGTAAATTACTTGGCATTGAAAGTGGCATATTAGTCACTGACCTACTATATAAGCATATTGCAGAGAAAAAGAGAGAGATTAATTAAAGGGAAGACAGACAAAGAGAGAAAAAGAAATAGAGAAAGAAAAGAAATAGAGAAAGAAAAGAAAGAGAAAGAAAAAGAAAGAAAGAAGGAAGGAGGCAAGCAAGCAAGTTCCCAGTCCTGGTTCCAGCATTGATCCAGTTGATGGGATGTCCAGGTCTTGGGGGCACTGCCAAGGCTTGGTTGGGGTACCCTTTTATAGATAATTTTTCCCCCCCGGAAGATGGGTTTATCTTCCTATTCAAATTAGTTACTATGCATAGTCTGTTCTTTCAGACCTTTCTGGAAATGGGTCAGAGGGGCTTCAGGGGTCTTGGGTGGTCTTGATCCCCCCTACAGTCCATGCCCACTTCTCAGCCGCATTCCTGTGCTTGCGCTGTACTGTGTTGTGCTCATCTCCAGGAACTAGAACAAGGAAGCTTGTCTTGGAAAAGTGCTGCCCTACTTCTTCATGGCCCCCTTTTCCAGCCACATCTCATTCTATCCTACCATGTGTGTTACTAGCACCATTTTTTGACTGTTATTATCAACAGTCCTTGGTTGGCTCCACAGCCATCCAGCTATCAGTGTTTGAGACATTAGCCCGTGATCTTCTGGGTTTCCACACTGACATGAGGAATAAAGAGACAGAGCCTTGGTTACTTTCTTATACAATCTTCAAGATTTGTGTGGCTTTACAAATTTGTCAGCTAGTAAGTATACTCTCAAACCTGTGTAGCATTGTCTTGATGAGCTTCCATCAGTTTGGCCAGGTGAAAAAACCCCTCAAACTCAATAAACAAGCACAGATATAATTTATTGTTGCTGAAGGACTTATTTTGTTGATACTGTCAGTGTTAGTGTCACATCTGTCTCCTTTGCAGCCTGAAAAGTTTCAGTAGTGAATTACAGACACTCAAAGTTCCTTTTTGACTGATGTTTTAAGTGTTGTAAGCACAGAAGAAGAGGGAGAAAGTTAGATCTGCAGAACAAAATCTGTAGAAACAGACCAAAGAAACTAGATTGGGTGAACAGAGCTTCAGCACTGGAAAGCCCAAATCAGAGACTTTTCATGCGTGGATGACGATTTAATAGCCAATGTCACTGTAACAAAGATCAGTAGAATATTTCATCTGGTATAGACAAGCTCTGACAGCTGTGAGTTTATAACAATTACTGTTTGTTGAGTAAACCTGGCCTCTACTTCTGAAGCATTACTCAAGTTTTGGAAAATAAAAAGGATGAGCAGTGAATGCAGTGTCTTGTCTTGTGAGATCATTTTCACTATGCACTGTCTCCCACAGAAACAAAGAGAATAATAAAAGTAACAGCCTAGTCCTTTGTCTTGTCAGGGTCTGAACTATCTTGCTTAATTGGCATAGAATTAGATGGAATTTTCTGAGCACATCAGTCTTTATTCACCAGGGATATATTTCCACGTGAAAAAGGACTCTGAGGAATCCTCTCCCAGCTTTCACTGGAATGTATTTTCAGAACATCTGGCCTCTGATCAGCTATGACTATATTCTCAACCTCATGAAGACAGATACTCTGTTCAGGACTGGATTCACATACACTTTTTTGTGGTTTTTAGCAGTCTATTTCCAAAACAGGCACAGTTGAGAAGTCTGAGGATGAAGCTACCAATGTTTTGAAAGGATGTTTCTTGCTTCACCATGATACATAAATAAAGTGTTTCTGTACTTCAAGGCTTGATGCTGGGCTTCTGAAAGAGGAGTAGTGAGGTGGGTGTTTCCAGCCCATTCCTCAGAAGCACTGTCTCTGAACAGCTCTGCAGCTGCAGGGCTATCTTTGTGCTTGCTGACACCACAGAGTGGTGATGGTACTATAGTCGTGATAGCCCTCTGGAAATGTAGAAGAAATTGCAAATCGTAGATCCTTCTAAATGTTGTATCACCTTTAGGCTATTGCATACAGACCTTATTGCCCTCTGTGATTGCCCTGCTCTGTGCATGTGAGACAAGTTTGCCCTGAGTAAGCTGCTCACATGAGCCAGCAGCAGGGAGCTGTGCAGCTCTGATCCCTCCCTCTCTTCCCAGCCACAGGGCAGGGGCATCCTGAGCCGTATTGCCAGTGCCCAGCACCTGGCTCAGCTGCTCGTGGTGAGCTGTTACTTTAAAAGCACTTATCTGCAATGATAAAATCATACACCACCGGTGCTCTTATTGTAGTGCTAAACATCTATTAACACTGACAGTCGAGTAATGAGGTGACTGCAACAATTAATTTCCATGTTCCCATTGAGCTAGGCTCTGGAGGATTGTTACACTGATTCTTTGTGAACATTTGAGAATGGGGAGAGGGGGAAGAAAGGAAACTCCATGTTTCAGCACTTCCACCTTTCTGCTAGACATTGCCAAAAGGCCACTGTCTTTGGATTGCTTCCCTGTTTTCAAGTGCCAGAAATTTGATATAGTGTTATTTCATGGGTTGCTGAACACGGGAAGAATTGCTACCAGCAGTGTGTTTTTGTAAAATCAGTGTAACCCTCACTTGACTTCATGCTGTTTCAGAATCCAGTGAAATAGCTTCACTCTTTCTCTCTTTCATGATGACAAGTCATTAGTAATGTTACCAGGAGACCAAAATATCATTGGTATAGGCATTGAATATTAAGACGAATATATCTATTGTTTCACTACATGTTGGGGTTTTTTTCCTAGTAAAATAATAGCCTTAAATAATACTGCAACATTTTTAAAAAATCCAAACTCATTAAAAATGAGTGATTGTTCTAAAGGCAGGAGACAAAGACAAGATTTTCCCAAAAGGCAGGCTGCTGTCAGTTCCTACATTTCTGTTTATAGACCTACACTTGAAATCACTGTCCTGGTTAAGGGTGTAGGAGGCTGCCCCAGTTCAGTAAGGAGCTTTAGGCTGAAGAATAGTAACTTACAGCAGAAACTGTTAAACAGACACAGCCGAAGGCTAGTGGTCTCAATAGTTTTGGAAAGCAATTGCATCTGAATCTTGTGTACGTGGGCACAGCTCCACTGAAAATAATGGAGTTGTATCAGTTTATGATGAGTTTTGCATCTTCTGCTTTCAATAGACCAGTGAGAACTTAAAGTGGGCTTGGGAGTCATCTTTTCTCCTTTCAGCAGTTGGCAGAAAGGCAAGACAGGTCTCAGGAAATGGAGTTTAAATGGGGAGTGACAGAGTTTATCTGCTCAGTACAATTCTGTGCAGAACAAGCTCCAAAAGGAGCAGTGACAGCACTAGCTGTGACACCCAGGGCAAACAGCCACAACCTCCCAACACCCAGATAGCATGTCTGGATTGGGTTAGGGTGGCTGTGCGGGGTCTAGATGCAAATAAAAGGTTAAAGTTCAATTCCAAGCATCCCAGAGATAGTTCTAGTCTAGCACAGACAAAGCCTTGATAAACACAAAATCAACTCTGAAATAAAAAATCACCACAAAGCTGCTCCTGCAACTCTGAAATTAAATTAATCCAGTCAATACTTGTATTGAACGCTATACTAGGGAGTAAGTTTTTCTGGAAAGTAATTAATTATCTGACTCTCTCTACCAATCATTATTGTAGCAGTGCTGCTTAAAGCCTTAAACGTGATCACACTCCGCTGTGCCAGGTGATACAGTAATGTGTAAGAGGCAGTGTGTGACTCTAAGATCTTAGCCACAGCTGTGCATGAAGTCCAAAAGCTGATGGTGCTCACACTGGATACAAAGACAGATGGCTGAGACAGATATCTGGGGAACTGACTCTCCGTTTCACCTCCAGGGCCAGAGGTCTGGATCAGCCTCATGGTGCTACTGTCCCTGAAGCACACTGCTCTCTGCTGCAGACCTTCTTCCCACGTGTGCCTATTCCCAGGCATGGGAAATTGCTTGAATGCAAATTTCTAATCTGGTATACAAGTACAGAGAGGGAAGGGAAAGTCAGCTTGTCTGCAATTTGCCTCAGTTTACAGTGCCTCCAGTGCCGTCTTCAGCCAACAGTAACTTGCAAATTCAGTAATTTGCAAAGACTGACTAACCAGCCTCTGGAGACAGCTATGAAGGAGCTAAGGAGAAACCTTTCCAGTCAGTGTGGTCTCAATCATGTTATCTAACAGCATCCTTGGAAAGCAATATGGCAAGAGTTTAAATCACTTGCTGAAGACCACTACTCCACCAACTCCAGAGGTGCAGCAATAGGCCTGAACTCATGGCAAAAAAAATCAAAAAGGCGGTTCGGCAGATTTTTTGGGAGTGACAAGTAAAAATCTCCATGGATTTGTTGGAAATCCTAAAAAATAAGTCAAACTAATGAAGTAGGTGGCAAGACAAACTGAAGCATAGGAAAATATTGGCTCTCTGACATATAAGACAAATCAACACCTTTCAACTTGTTGGCTACTATAGCTGGCAGGTAATGTGTAAATTTTTTATTTAAATATTTGTTTTGCAAAAATAGAGAAATGGGATCTACCAGCCACAGAGAGCATACGTGAGATGATTTACTGCAAATAAATCTTAAGGGCAAAATGAATGCCTGGCGCCTGGTGTGGGAATCTAGTACTAGATTTTGGTGAGGTCGCTCCACCTTTTTCAGTCTGCTCTCTGTCTGCTCAACAACATCCTACGGAGAATGTCTTTCAATGCTACATTTGTTTATGTCATGACTCTGCAAAATCTGAATTTCAAACGGTCATTGAATTTCATACCCAGATTGAAGCACTGTAGCCTGACACAAGTTTTAGCTTCATTGCTGCCAAATCCTCCAAACTGTCAAGAAGCCAAGAAGTAATATAGAAAGAACAAGCCAAGAAGTAACATAGCAAGCAAAAGTAAAATTCAACCTGATCAACGCCTTGATTTGGTCTGGTATAGATCCACCAAACGACTATGCTGGCTCTAAATAAGGGAGGTGTAAACAGACATTGTCAAGCACATTAAAAGCACAACAAAATACAGATTTACCACGTGTTTATCACTATGTTTGTTTTTTTAAATTAGCTTCATAGCGCAGTGCTTTCAGACTGCATCCTGGTTTCACCATCAATTTTTCTTATGCAGTTATCTCCCTACTTCCCTCTTCAACGCCTCAAGAGATTTTTCAGAACTTGTTTATCTTCATGTAATTTTCTTTTGAAAAAAGAAAATGCTTTTTTGCTTTTTTTCCTGTAAACTTTTTTGTGAAGTCTAGCTTGAAGTTCCTCTCATATTTCAGTTTTGCAGTGGTTTTATTTTCTCTAATTCCTAAATTAAACATCCTACTTCCTCTCTTTCAATCCTTCTGATAGCAAAGGCTTATGTAATAGCCATTTACAAATGAGCAGATGCACAAAAATAATGTCAGCTCTCAATTCTTCAAGAGGACAATTTATATTTTCTTGTAAGAGCAGAAAAATGGTGGGGGGAGGGGGGGAGGGCCAATAATTAAAAGGGAACAGTCTGGTAAATGGCTGGGAAGAAAATCTCTGTTCAATTTATCAGCAATGTTTTAATTCAGTGGTGGGAAGCTAGCAGAGAGCCTGGGTCAAAAACTCTTCTGGTGCATCTGGGGAAAAGTCCACAGGACAGATAGAAAGCCACATATACAGCTGAGTGTGCCTGCTTTAAGCTAATCATCTCTGGTTAATGGATTAAGAGGAGAATGTACCTCCAATGTCTAGGGCAAGAGGAGAAAAAATAATCCTTGGATATGTTTCCATGGTCTGTGAGGGGTCCTACATAGAGTTGAGCCTAGACCACCAACTATCATCAGGCTAAAGCTAGATGTAGGATCCCACTGAGCAAAAGGTCAGTGGTTAGACAACATCCAGCAAGTTGTCTGACAGGCGGCCAGCTACAAGCAGCACCATCTGGCCACCATTGCAGTCAATCTCTACCTTATGTTTTAAGGCTGTACATTAAACTGCTGTACTATGTGGTTTTCAGAGTGGCTGAAAGTCACTGACGGAATTAGTGGATCAGCTGTTGGAGTCATCACTGACTGCTTAGAAAAAATGACTGTCTATAAATTTTGTATGGACTAACTAGCCTGCAAGAAGATCTATTCATTGTGGCAACTACCCTTTTGAAAATGGCATTTGCTAAACATCTGGAATATTTGAGTGGAAAAATGATCTTTGGCTTTAAGATTTGAGGTAAAAAAAATCTGACTCTTTACCTTGTTATTCTGCTTAGTGCAAACCGTCTGAGAGCAGAGCCTGCAAGGCTAGGCAGATAAATCTAAGCTTTGTGCTTCTCCCACTGCATCCCCTCCTGTCCCTTCCCAGCTACTTAAACAATGATGCTTCCTCTCTCTTTTGGTACTGCCATCCAACACCAAATAATCATTTGGCTTTTTTTGCATTTGATTTGTCTGTTCTCTGCCACTCCTTTGTCTTAATATGCTGGTGTGTGCTGGGAGACAAACCTGTGAGCAATTAGGCAGAACTCAGATGTCTCCAAGTGCAGGCTGGAGAACTCAGTCATGATCAGAAAAACTCTGGTAACAGTAAAGAATTTAGTAGCATGTTAGCTTCAGTCTTCTGCTAGCTTTAATTCTAATATTCACCTTAAAATCCTAGAAAAATACCTATTCAAGAGGGTGAATAAATGAGTTGATGAATTAATCAGAAAAAAGAATCAGCTAAGGTTTAACAGCATCACCCAACCTGAAGGGATCTAATTCTGTCTTTCAGTACTTTAGAAATATTATTTTCACACCTATGGAAATTGTTGTTTGACTGAAAAAAATTCTGCATTGAAAAAGAAACATCCCTTTCCATACCTTCTGCTGATTTATGCCTGTGAACCACGGCTTGGATCTCAGTGCAGTGAATAAAGAGAAGGAAGAAGAGGGGTAAGAAAGTGCGGGTGAGGAGCCCTGCAAAGCACAAAGCTTGTGACACCAGAGGGCAATGTTCTCTTGTTATATTGGTTGTGGTACTAAACCACAAGCCTGAAAAAATCTGCATCACTGGCAAAAGCTCTTTTTAAAAGAGACCACAATTTTGAAACACTGTGAAAGTTTACAGCATAGTATGCTAAGGTAGACTATCAGTTTTGAAGCTTTGCAAGACATACAGGTACTGGCTATACCGAATGCTTTTTAAAATCAATTTTATATTGGATCACATGTGCAATGTCAGCAGACATGCAGTGTCAGGGAAAGCTGAAAATCTCAATCACATCTGTGCTCTGGGTGAACATGGTGTAACAAACCTATGTTCACTTTCTTCTTTGAGTTGACAAAAAAAAAATTATAAGTCTTCAGCTGAAATGGAAAACAATTGCTTGTGTCATGGCTTGGTAAAAATTAAGGTTCTAGTAAGTTAATAAGCGTAAGTGATGTTGAATTAAAAGTTAAAGAGGCAGTAATGCTAAGCTTTTCTTTAATAATAGCATTAAAACAAGCATTCCGCCTTTTCCTTTGTGCCGTTTCTACAGTGGTCTATTAGCTTCAAAATTAAGGCAGCTGATGTGATACAATCTTTTTCTCCCTTTCCTCCAAATAAAATAAGATGGTACTATTGGCTGCCTAATCAGGGCTGTGCTGGAGCTTGTTGGAGCCCTGGGAATGTGCACGTGCTTAGGTAGAGCTGAGGCCCCAGGCAGTGGGCAGCTCTTCTGGGCAGCCTCACTCTGGTACAGCGCCACTGTCTGAGCTGTTAATGTCTATTTGACTTTTTTTATGCAGGATGTGAGGGGCAATTTGTCTGTAACTGGGTAATTAGATCTGTTAAATGAACAAACATCTTGTGCAGAAATTAAAGGTAAATCAGAAAGATATTACGAATGGCCTCAGGCAGGTGTGTGGGCAATATCTCTCAAACAGGATTTAAACATGGCAGTGTCGAGTGCTAACTTGCTGGTTTCTGTGTTCCTTATCTATTGAGTCAGAAGCAGACACCTAAAACTGGGCTTCACAAAGTTTTAAAGGGTTTGATTTTTCTGAAGGGGCTGGAACAGGAAGGTCAAAATTCCCAGAATCACAGAGTAAGCTGAGTTGGAAGGGACCCACAAGATTCATCAAGTCTAACTCCTGGCCCTGTGCAGAACATCCCGAGTTACACCATGTGCCCAAGGGTATTGTCCAAACACTTCTTGAACTCTGTCAGGCTGGTGTTGTGACCACTTCCCTGGGGAGCCTGTTCCAGTGCTCAACCACCCTGTGGTTGAAGAACCTTGTCCTGATATCCAAACGAAACCTCCTCTGTCTCAGCATCACACCATTCCCTTGGGTCCTGTCACCGGGCACCACAGAGAAGAGATCAGTGCCTGCCCCTCCTCTTCCCCTCACGAGGAAGTTGTAATTGCAATGAGGTCTCCCCTCAGTCTCCTCGTCCAGGCTGAACAGACCAAGTGATCTCAGCTGCTCCTCATATGGCTTCTACTCAAGGCCCTTCACCATCTTCATAGCCCTGCTTTTGACGCTCTCTAATAGCTTTATATCTTTCCTATATTGTGGTGCCCAAAACTGCGCACAGTACTTGAGGTGAGGCCACACCAGTGCAGAGCAGAGATGGACATGCTGGCTGCCTGTGACCAATGACTGCATTGTCTTTCAGGTGTTTTTCAATAACTCCCAGAATAATCTCCGTATGTATCTGGCTTCATCCTGAAATATCTTAAACATTCTTCCCCTTCTGGGGATGGCCCAACTCCTTTGGGCAGAAGTAGGCTGGACATTGAGGAGGCAGAGAAAAGGCAAGAGAAAGACCAAGGGAGGGGAGCAAAGGTGCTTGAAGGTGTTCAATAGTTTATACCCAGGTAATACCTCCATGGGTATGGCTGCTCAGCTCCAGAAAACAGAGTTAAGGGGCAAAACAGATGAGTTGTATTGTGGAGTGGAGAAGGTGAGGAGGTGTGATGGTTTGGTGGTTCTCCTGGTGAAAGACCTATAGGGCATTGAGAAGAAGCAGCTGGTAATGAACTGAAAATAAACAAAGTTTTCATGGATGTTGTAGATGCTAGAAGTTTACATTGATTTGTGGAAAGCAATCCAGTACGGTAAGGCCTATTTAACAGGCAGATACTGCCTTTTTCTCAAGGATCCATTAACCACAAACCTGTGGAGCTGGGAGTAACTAGTGGGAAAGTAGCACAGTAGGCTTTTCTTATTTCTGTTCCCTAGGGACCTGCTATGGGGCCCTGATGGAGACAGCCCTACAGGAGAGGGACTGCTGATTTGAGCTGGTACAGGTGTATCTTATGAATTTAATTCTACTTGTTCTTGCTTTTCCACTTTGTCCTGGATAATGCCATTCCCTGATTTTGTAGCAGAAAGACAGGGAGAATATGCATAACTTTGGTCAGAGGTTAGAGGTTAAGTTACTTGGTTCTTCTGCCTCCCCGTGCTATCCACAGCTGCATCAAGCACATATTATCGCTTTGTCTTAATTATCACATTATCTTCTGGGGGACTTAAAATATCTCCTTATGGCTCATGAGCTTTACTGACCTCACTTGTGTGCAGGAATTATCTAGGAAACTTTGAAAGAAACACTAATTAAAACTCTGCAGATAAATGGAAAGGGGATAAAATGTAGTAAGGCTTGGTCAGAGGCACATTGTGTCAGGCTATCCTGATGCCTGTCTAATCAAAGATTGATAACAATCTTCATTCATGTGTCTAGTAAAAAAAAGAAAGCAGATTCTGTAGACAAAATCAGTATATCAAATCTATCTGACCTTGAGCAAAGCATCTGATGCAGTGTCACATGGGAAATTATCAGCTAAAATGGTGAAGATGGAGATTATTACAGGAATTGAGATGTGCTAAGGAGCTCTCTAAATGAGAGATGACAATGAGTCACACTGTGAGGCAAATGATCAAGCTGAAAGAGGTTACTACATAATTTTCTCAAGGACTCTCTGGACAAAGTTTATTTACTATTTCCAATAAATGCCTTGATATAAAACACAGGAGAATGAAAATTAAATTGACTGACACATATAGAAATTACCTGTGGTGTATGGCAGTATCAGAATCTTGTATACTGACATAGTGTGATCTTGAGGACAACAAGGGTAGAAATGGGTACAGCAGGATACAGGCTAAGGACACACGTCTTGGGGATAGTGGCATGAGTCTGTGCTAGGATCTCATTGGTGGGAAAGGACATTTGGGAAAACATCTTTAACTTCAAGAAGTCAAAAAAAGTTGGCTTAGTTAGCAAAGTAAAGTGATATCACTAATGGGGCTGGAGAGGGTGGTTCTCTCCAATATGCATGTCCCAGAGGACACTGCTGGACACTGTGAAGAACTAGTTAACCCAAATGATGTACTTATGATAAAACTATTTGGGGATGGATCAGCCATAAATCAGTCATAGCTGCAGAAAGGAAATATTTCTGAAAGTGGAAAGTATGGAGCCATATTCTAGAAGGAATAGTAAGGCAAAAAAAAAAAAAGTCTCATTTTAAGATTAATCATACAATAATGTCAGCATCAATGACTGAAACTGGACCCAGTTGCTCAAAGCACTCATCCACTCCTTCCATTTTTGCAATCGTTTGGTTATAGACAGTCTTGCTTTTATTCAAAGCACACTGAACTCTTTCAGTCAGATAGAGCAGGTTGAATGGAGAGAGTTGCTATTCCAAATGCCTGTTGACACATTAGCTAAGATACACACCCAGATACGAATTCAATCAGGTCTCATACCACCCTTGGAATAATAAGTAAATGGAGAAAGACAGAACCTTCATTCTTTTCTCCTTCCAAATTCTTCTTCCTGCATCTTGGTGATGTGTTTTTCCTTTCAAGCCACACTGAGATAAAAGGTGCACCAAGCTAGCATAGTGTCATGGATTGTAAGGGCAGGACAGATTGCTTGGGTTAGCTCATGTGACCCTTGGCGTTTTTCAAGGCTGTGTGGTACATCGCTTATAATACCTTATCTCATAATGTCTCATGTTAAGGAAACTTTCCTGTCTGACTGTCCAGAGGGCACTCTGGCAGTCACACTCCCACCAGCAGAGACTGTCACTGCTGGGACCAAAGCCCCATCTCAGCAGGTGGCTCTGGTGAGCCCACGGGTGCCCTGCTTGGCTCCCCACACATACCCATCACACTCACACAGTCAGATCAGATTTCCTTATTGGCTCAACCCTGAGTTTCTCTTGCATCCTTAAAGCAATTTATTCATGTGCAGTAACACAGGAACAGATCAAGCTGAGTGCCTCCCGGAACGGACACCAAATAAAGTAACCCCTGGGTTTTGTACTCTCACAGTCCATGCACGTGAAAGTCTGAGCTCTTCCCGCTGAGTCCTCCGCTTCTGCTGTGTTCCTCTCTGTCCAGTCACCTGTCTGGGCCACAGGTCCCTGTGCCCTTTTTTTGTGCAAAGGGTCCAGTTTATGGCCTCTTGCCTGGGGCTTCTGCCACCCAGAGCTCAATCTGCAGCTCGCACACTGTGCTGCCTGCACTGAAAGCATTCCTCACCATCTTATCTGGCACCAATGACCTGCAAGGCTTTTCATGTCCCTTGGAAGAAGAATTTGATTATTTCTATACAACAAAGAATATCAAAATCATTTTAGTTGCTTTCCATGTTTAGGAGCTGTCCTTAATTTGATTTATGTTCCTAAAATATTTTATTCAAAGTCATTCAGTGCTGCTGGCATATTTGAGACTGAGATCTTTTCATATCATAGTTATTATTCCTGCTAATCTGTAGTTTGTTAATCATAAATTATATACAGTGACACATACACATAAACACATGTTTTTATATATATATATATATATGATATAGAATAGGTATTTTGTTGTTGCTGCTGTTTCCTGGCTAGATGGCTCATAGACCATCCAAGCACTTTGAAAGAAACTAATGACCACTTCCCAAACAAATACTTCTGTGTCCAGGTAGGGTTTCGTAACAAATTCCCTCTCCTCAACTACCTTTGACTACAGAAGTGTTCTGCAGACCGGTGTTCACTGAAAATGATGGCTGGTGCTGTGATGCAGGTAGAAATGAAGAGGGCCCTGCATTTTAGTCTGAATATTCAATTACGGGCATCTCCCTCCTCAGCTTTACAGTTTTATAACACTGCTGGTAGCAGAGTTAGTAAAAACTTTTAATCATCAGCTTTGGTCACTCTTAATCTTGTCAGCTCGTGAGCCGCTTCTATAAATTGTTCCCTTGAACAGAAAGTGGTCACAATTGCTGCTTGCCTGGGTAATTGCTACTATGTTGTATCTGACAATCATGATATGTGACCCTCATTACACCGACTTCCACTGGAGATAGTCACAACATACAATGAGAGAAAGAAAGGGTACCTGACTTTCCCACATCTGTGCAAATTGTGTATGCGTGTTTTACGCGGACTAACGTACACACCTACAAACACAAGTTAATCTAATTCTTCGTTGTTCTCAAACTGTGGGCGTGATTAACGCGTTCAAAATGAGAATCTTGTTTGTTTAGTTTTACATGTGTATAGCAAAAATAGGAACAATAGAAGAAAATTACATCAAGTGCCGCTTTGCTGCAGCTCCCAACTCCTCAGGAAAAAAACCCCGCAAGGATATAGACTCAGCTTCTTGTTGTGCAGGCATTCAGAACAATACTGCTTACCATCTGTTGAAATATAGTAACAAGACTACATGGCACACTTCCATGAGATTTTTGTTTATTCCAAACACAGTAGCAGAACTAGAATCCTTTGAGGAATGGGAAGAATAAAGAAGCAGTGGATTTTCTGTGTGCAAAGAGCAAGATTTTCTATATGAGCAAATGTGAGAAGGAAAGCAAATAGGAAAATGAGCTGAGAAAAGTGGTGGAAATTCCTGAGTATGGATGATTCTCCCCTTCTTTATGTAAAATTTTTAGATGTCTAGCATATTTAAAGCCTCCATGGGATATTGTCATAGTAAAGATAAGCATTGAATTTAAAGATGGAGAGCTGAATAAAAATCCCCTCCCCCGTATATATTCTCTTGGACTGTCTGTTTGCAAGTCTTTGACATAACCCATGTGGAATCCAAGCAAGGTGACTTCAGAGGCCACTTAAGAACCTTCTTAGCAGTCACACTTGTGAACTGTGTACCTGCTGTCTATCTGTTCCCATAGTGGATAATTGCTTGCTACTTGCTTTAGGTGGCCCTTAATTTCACACATAACTGCATCTCCATGTGTAAACTTTTCCAAGGAATCTACTCCCGACTGTGCCCAGAATAGCAAACCAAGGGTTGAGCAGCCAGGCCCCAAAAGTTAAGTAAGATGCCAAGGGCACGTAGGCTTCAGCTATGAAAGGTTTTCACTACATGTGTGTGGTGGCACCACTGAAGTCTCAGTGTATCTGAGAGCAGCCAACTGGCTGTGCTCTGTCTCAGGACAAGGCACTGCTTCCATGGCCCTTGGCCAGGAAAAAGTGTCAGTGATACCACGGGACTTCCATGTAAAACACACATCTATTTTGCCACAATCAAGAAAACACTGGCTTGACAACTGAGGGTGTGAGGAGAGGTGGCTTTTTTCTCTCACACTTTTTATTAACCTGCAGTACCACAACTCTGCTGCCTTTATTGCTGCCCTGGAGTTTTGGGTGGTGTGATGTGTCTGACTGTGCTGCTTTTAGCTCTGCCCTGGCTGCCTAGACCCCGCAGTAGATACTCTTGGCTGTACAGCTGCAGGCCAGGGTTTGACTGCCGATGTCTGTCAGATGGTTGTAGGACGAGGTAGCATGAAAGTGAGAATTAATTCTAGCATCTCCTCTGGCCGGTGTAGAATTATCCCTACTGCAAAGGCATTGAAATGAAGGAATAACGTTCCAGAAGCTGATTTTTCTCCCTTGTTCCTTCTGTTTTCTTTCCTAGAGTTCACTTTGTTGCTACATCCTTTAGTTGCTCTTATTGCCTCCTCCCTCACCGTTATCCCTGTTGCAATATCCCTGGTGTTACAGGCTTGAGAGGGTGAGAGAGAATACTGCTGATGCCAGAATCAATCTCGCAGAGGCATAAAATCCTGTAGCCATTTGTATATTGGCTGTCTATATTATCCACAACAGAGACCACACCAGGAGCAAAGCAAGAAAGCAGCTAGGTGTTTAAGGATGTTTAAATTTACCAGAGCATATTTTCACTGTGAACAGAAGGAAAACTGTTATTTTATATCTCCCTGGAAAATACGGTGTTATTTGCAAGACTGCATAGTAAACATTAATCACGTTTTTCCTCCAACCCGCACCTGTGGGGATATATCCAAAACATAATCTAATACCTCTCAACAACCACTGACTGAAGCTTTCTTTGTTCTCTCACGATCTTGAGAGGCTGCAAAACGCCATGCTTTCAGACAGCACCCCTGTAAAGCCTCTGTTCTATTTGCCTTTATTTCAGTATCTACAAGCACAGGTTTGTATTTATGAGAATTTATGGTTTATTCTAGGCTGCTTCTCATTATTTTAAGATCTTGTAACTTGGATACAAAGCACTAGAGAGAGAACCTACAGAAACAATGTGCAGTGTGAAAAGGGGGATCTTTTTTCTTGAGAGTGTTCAAATCTTGGAATATGTGGCTAGCAGGTTTTTGTTCCCTGCTGGAGGGGGTAGTGACTCCTTGACACGATTCGTGGAGGAATTAAGCAGAGTCATGAGGCTGAGACTGCTTGGTAGTGGAGAAGTCATTATCACAAGATATGAGCTGCTGGCAGTGGATCTCACTACGACTGTGGTCAGATCTAGCAAGGTGCTCTGCAGGCTCTCCTTTTCAGTGAGGATTCTGTTTGTTTTCTGTGCTGGTCTCTTGCTTCTTTTTTTCTCCTTTTTCCTTGCCTTAAGACCTCTTTGTAATAAACAGTGACATGCCAGGAACCTTGTCTTATCACAATCATAGTTATAATAACAATAGGTGGCACTGAGGATCAAAAATGATGGAGCAGAAAAGACACTGGGATAATTAACTTTAGGCTGAGACCTGGCCAGGGTGTTGTGCCTGCAGGCTGAGGCATTGAGGTTTGCAGCAAAACTGTTAGCCAGGATATCTGACATTTCATCTTAAATGTTTTAGTCTATAAATGTTTGATCCAGTATATTTATCAACTCACATAAGATCAAATACTGCTTGGTAATTAATTTGACAAAGAGCAGAAATCCATCAATAACTTCAGTGTGTGAATATATATATGCTTTGCTATTGCTGTTTCTCAGACTAAAGTCACTTTGTCAAGATTGATGCAGTCCTTAAATATGAAGTCTTAAATATGAAAATATGAATATGGAAATAAGAATGAGTAAACAACAAAAAATTAAAACACAATGTAAAATTATTTGCTTATTTCTATAATTTTATTTTTGTCACCTTAAAATATTGAAAAGCTGATTACTTTGTTAATGATACTGTGAGAGTTTCTTATTAGTGCAAACGGGAATTATAGCCTTAGACATTTTGTGCCTTTGGAAATCTTCTCTTTCTCTACTTTGTAGCTCAGTAATAATGAGTAATTTTCTATATATGCAGTAGCACAGTAATTGTGCTGTTCTGAGCCTGTTATGTTCAGATTAGATTAAACAGAGAAAATTGGTTCTTATCATAATGCTTCATTAAAATTTTAGAAGTAGGACAATACCAAATGAGAATTTGACTTTATTATCTGCAGAAATATGAAGGCAGTTACATTTATGCTATTTATCATATCCAATTAGACTGTGCTTATGAAAACAGAAGAAGGGTTAGCCTTCAGTCTTCAGTGTGGCTTTTCACAAACATATGTGATATTTTCTCATACAAACTGCCAGCTGACAGCCTGTGTATCTCTGAGGTTAGGTTAAGCATCAGCTGGAGAGCTCATGTGATGCATAGGTACTACTGGCAGTGACAAATCTCACTCCTGAAGAATTAAAGTCTTGCATTTTTATCTTGTTTTTGAAGCTGCTCCTGCTGACTTTGAAGTCGGTGGAAGATTAGTTGCTCATTTCACAGCCAGGAACGTCAGACTCTCAAAGTGTATTTTGATTTGTTCTTAGATCTACCTCATAAGTATGAATTTCCACACTTACCAAAACCAGTCTGGAAAACTCCTGGAAGGAGAGTTCTCTGTTATAGCGATAGCTCTCACTTCTGAAAGTTAGAGGGAAGAAGCCCAAGGGATCACTCTTGGACAGCAGCTCTGCAGTCTTCGAACAGCAGCAAATCTGTTAAGCAATTAAACACACATCCTTTCATCTGTGATGTGCTTTCATGTGTTCTTAAATTCCATAAACTGCCAAATTAAGAATTCAATAGTAAATGGTAAATTGCAGTTCTTATTTTAACAACCAACAATTAGTCTAGCAAATGACAGGGTTTGATCTGCTGAAGCCGTTTTGGACATTAACAGAAAAATAGTGAGGCAAAATATTGGTCATAATGAGCCTAAGCTCAGAAATTTGTCTATTGTACTGTTAGTGAAAAATCTTTAGGTGATGATAATGCTGCAGTATGGTTGTCCTAGACTGGTCTATATGAGGACTGGTGTGTCCCACGCACATTATTCTCAGTAGAATGAATAAGAAAATGTGGGGATGTTTTTCCATGGCTATGTGGGCTTTGTCTCAGTCTGCAATGCAGCAAGAAGCTCATTTGATGTTCCAGTCTGAAGCCAGGTTTTCTGTTGGGCCTCATTTTCCTTCTGACTCAGCCTGCAGGTTTTAGCATGTACAGAGCTAAAGGACCCCTTTCATTAGCTCCTCATCACTTTGTGGTTGTTCTCATCCCCACAAATCCCAGTGGCCCAATTGGTTTCAGTCTTCCAGCGATCAATCAGTACTTCTCTCAATACATGCCCTACCCTAAAATGGCATATATTTTTAAAATCTGATGAGAATAGATATTTAAACAAAAAGCCCCCCAACAAATCCACAACAAAAAACTCAATTCTGGAAGAGCAGGCAGCTCCCTATCTGGTGTTTTATGATTACAGCTCCTTTAGATCCTCGTGTTTCACAAAATTAACATTTTGCTCTGCACAATAACAGTCTATGATAAGTTCTGCTAGGACTGAACAGGAGAAACACATCCTGCTGTCCTGATATAAAATGACCCTGCCAATAATAAACCTAATTTGTTAGAAGTTACCAGCAGCGCAAAATATCTAAGAGGTAAACATTTTTCTTGCAAGAAACCTTCTAATAAAATGATATGTGAGAAATGTACCTAATTCCTTTCAAACACTATAAGGAAATGAGTTGCGTATTAATTTTTTGCTGGCATGCTCGCTTTTTGTGAGTGTTAACACTGGGATATAGAGTTCTTTTCTTTGGTTGCTGTAAGAGGAAAAATAGCTGTCCTTGCACACTCCTCTTTTCTCCCTTTCTTGGAGAATGATCTACCATTTGTAGAACAGACATACTTATGCATCCTTGGAGGAAGGTGGGCAGGAAAGGAAGAACCTCCAAATTATGTGCATGTGTCATCACTGGAAAAATACCTTTTTAATAAAGAGTTTCTGTATTGTCATTTAAAACTATAACCTTCAACTTGGATTTACATCTTCATGACAGCAAGGGATGAATTAAATATGTTACCACTAAAATATAGAGCACTAGTGAGGTTATCAAATGTACTGAAACTCAGTTTGGAGTCATGGAACTTTAATACAAGAAAGATATTTTTACCCTTTATGGGGAATAGAGATTGGAAATTTTTTCATATTTTTTAAAAAATTAGGCCTATAGGAGAAATGTCCCTTAATTATAGTAACATAAAATCTACTGGCTCTGCTAAATCCCCTCTGGTTTCAAAAATATAAATCACTTCTTAGGCTGAGTTAACAGGACAAACTAATTACTCTGCTCTCTCAGTGTTCAGCACAACCTGCTGATAAACCCTCACTGAAATGAATCTTGTGTCAGTTACACAGTTATAGTTTACACTATATCTTTCCCAATCCTCCAATACTCATAAACTTTACTTTTTTTAATACTCTATTCAGCCTTCTGAAAGTCAACAGTGAAATTCTGAATGTGACATGTAAATGATTGGCTCATCTCACATGCTTTTACCAGGTTTTTGTGCATTTTTGTTGTGTCTGTAGCTGATTCTGGGTTCCTCATTCTCGTCACCTCATCTCAGATGCACCTGGGCCCCAGTGTGAGCTGCAGGTCACCTCTTCATCCTGCCTGCACCACCCAGGGCAAAGCAGCCCACTGTGTATAAAGCACCAGGAAGGCTCAGGGTATGCAGGAAGGCAGGCAGGCCCATCCAGCCCAAGTGTGCATCCTTGCTGGAGCAGGAGCAGGAGCAGAACTGCCTGGCTTGGCTGTACTGGTGGCATCCAGATGGCAGATTTTGCCAGATCGGCTTCTCATTCCTGTTATAAGCAATTATCAGAGACTGCTCTCTTTTTCAACACAGGTTGAAGGGTTAGGAGTTAAATTGCTCTGATTCTCTGTGTAAAAAAAAAAAAAAGAAAGTCACCTAATTTCTTTTTCCATCAATCAACCTCATAGGTAGTGAATGGCACCCATCTTCTTACAGATCTGCCCATTGTATACGTTTAATTGAAGTCTAACACTTTTACACAACACACTTCTAAAATTATTTTTTTAAACAGCATAGTTATTTAAAATTATTATTTAGTATCAGTTTCATAAGGGAGCTTGCAAACTTTAATCTTAAGCTCCATTGTAATTGAAAATGTTGTTATAAACATTGGTATAGGAGTCCCAAACTGGGCCTTTTGTGATTATCATTTTATGTGATTGTATGGAAAGGAACTTAGCTTCAAAATGCCATCATGATTTATGCAAATAAACAAAAAGAAAGCAATCCAGTTTTGCACTGGAAAATCATCTATAAAGCAGCAAAAAAATCTAGGATTAGCTGTGGGCAGGTTTTTAGTTTATTGTAGTGCAGAACACAGAAGTGCGATGTACTTAGTCACGCACATAATCCTACCACCTTCAGTGAGACTCTTGCAAAGAGTGAGCTCTGATTCCACCAATACAGGGGTTGTAGCATTTCATATAATGAAGCCCTAATAAACACATTCGTACAACGGGTCGTTGGGATTAAAAAATTTTGCATATCATACTGATCTAAAATCTGTCTTGCACAATCTGTAGGAGTTTTGTGGACAGAGAGAAATGAATTTAAATATTATTAATAGCTTGTAAGCAATAATTTCTATCTATAAATAAAATTAATCTTAATAGAAGAAAAAGATTTTTATTTGTATTTTTATAATATGGATACAGCTACTATTTTGACATCTACTCATTCCACCAGTTTCTTCCTTATTCTTTTTCTTCATCCTGCACTCATTATGAAACCTTCTCCTGGACTCCAGACACCTCTTTTTAATACTGGTTTGATTGTTTGTTTGTATAGATATAACTCTGGACATTCTCACTACTCTGAGTCCTACACAAAGGTTAATATCTTCTCTTCTATAAAATCTTAGGCTCTTTCACTCATCTGCTCCCTACAGAACACCACATTCAAACACACACCATTAGTTCCTGACTTTTTATGGCTCCCATCTCCAAGTTATCAGCTGTTTTCAGCAACTAGTATGATTACAAAGTTGAGTCCTTATTGATATATGGCTACAGCATTTATGTTAGTATTTAAATGCTACATAAATGTCCTGTTCATTGAATGCAAGTTATCCCTAAGCGGATGTGCACATCCTTTTAACTCTGCGTCAGACTGTGCAAATGTGCTTTTCAGAAGAATGATGGACAGAATGAGAATATCCATGACTCATTGATAAAATACTCATGTTTCTTGTCTCATACTGATACCAGAAACAGGAAATGTCCTCGTCTCTGAGGATTTGGAGGCACAGGCAGTGAAATGCTTTGGGTGAGACCTTCAGGAGCAGAAGGATAAATAGCCCCTGTCAATGCCAGCACTGCAAGGAGCTGCAGGGAGAGCTCCACTTGGCCAAGTCCAAGAAGACACAGGGAAGAGCGTGGACACTGATGATTTGTTGCAGTGATGTGCTGGCTGTTTGAAAACAGTCCTTGAGCTAAATGAAAGCTCAAGTTAGGCAGAAGTGCCTCTTTTTAAGAGGTGACCGAGGTCTCGGAGGTCTGTGTTTGTCCTGTGTGACTCAAGAGTACAACACTGTATCTCTTCCAGCTGACTCACTCTGTCACATTGCCCTTTTTCCTATTTGGCACCTTAGAAGTATACCGCCAGAACACTGCTACAAACTTAGCATGTTATTTTTTCACTCTGTTAATAACTAACACAGGTTTTCACATTTCTATGGCATTTCAAACAGATCACTGGGTAACATGCCTGAAATAGCTCTTGATCATAAGGTTATGATATGATCATATGACCATATGATTGTCAATTGCCTATTTAAATATTTTGTTATCCACACCATTAGAAAACAATTTTTTACTCTTTTTTTTTATGTTCCAAGTAGACAAAAATAGGACCTGGAGGAACACTAAAATATGTGTTATCTAAGGTGCATTCTACCTCAGTTTTTATGTGTGTGTGTGTTACTTAACATGTTTAAATATTAGGATTTTAAAAGCAACAGCAACAGAAATCCAAACACTTGAATATTTCCATGTTCTCCCCTCTCTTTTCTATGGGGCTACAGACTAAATTTGAGCGGAACTTGTAAGTCATTTCAGTCCCTTGGGAAAGTTCATTCTTTCTGGAAAATGCTTCCTTCACTGAAAAATTGTGTCAGCTCCCGTTTGACCTTAGTTTGAACAAGAAAGGTAGAAAAATCAAAGTTTTCAAGCTGTGTTTTCCACCAGTGATGGTGTCCTCCTGGTGCCTTGGGACAGAGGGACTGTGTGAGCTGCAGAACACTGCTGTGCTCAGGCTGGCATTGAAGACACCCGGGAACAGCGCTCAGGATTACATTTATAAGACTAGGACAAACTAGCAACACTGGTGAACCTGTGCCTCCATACAGGTAATACCTCTATTTCAGTTGTACCTTCAAGTAATGAGCCCCATGGGACAGAATTTTGTTATCATGTGGTACTGCTACTGTCTGGTGCTTTAATAATAATTCACAAGATGATTTCCTTATCATTTTAATGACGTGTTATTTCTCTTTTTAATGTACAGAGAGTGTTTCTGTTCCAGACATTGTGAAATACCGGAAAACATCTTACAATATTGTCATCAGAAGAGACACAATTAACAAATAAGAAAGGAAGAAAACAGCCTGAAAGTTTTGAATCTGTCAGAATACCAAACCCATTGCACACAGGAATGACAACAGAGCCACGAGTGTATCTGAAAGTATGCTTGTGCGACTGCAGTTCATTCCATAACAAGTGAGTGTCTGCATTGAACTCAGGATTCTGAGAAAGATGAGAAATCCTTTTTGACATGTTAGGTGGGTGTCTCAGGCTTTAGGGTGAAAAGTTACATTTGTAAGATTAAGAATTACAGCCCTCTTAGAGGCAGTGAAGTGAATTACGATGACATTTAAAGGTCTCTGTCACAACTCTGTTGATCTTTTGCTGGTTTAATTGCTGACTTTAATAAACTTCCTTGTAAGAAGAGGTTTCTTTTGTTCTCAAATAATTCCTTCTCTTCAGCTCCGATCATTAATTGCAGTAAATAACAATAAAAAAAATCAAAATTAATTAAAAACCAAGAGTCAATAGTTTTCTCTGATTCATGTAATCAAGCTCATGATTGCACAAAAAAGTGCTGACAGTCTGTGATTCTTCATGGAAAAGTCTGTGGATTCCAAATGTGATTGCAATGCCTATTTGTTATAAAATGTTTATTGTCCATCCTTACGATTAATTTCTTTTCTGCTGCTTAATTTGCAACCAGAAATTAGATTATGTCTGTTGTTTGTGATGTAAAACATCACTTGGAAGTTTACTCTCACTGAGAGTAAACATAGCTATAGAGAATTATGCGTAAAGATAACTAGTGCCACAGAAATGCCTCACTGGAAATGCAGAGCCCATTCTTTGCTATCTAATCACTATAGACAGACTTAATTCGAAAGTCTTCTGCTGCATCTGGCTCTGGAGCTTGTGCTCACATGAAGCCACAAGGGATGGAGAGTGAACATGTGAGCAGATCTGGTTGTAAGTAAGTCACAGCCTGCAGAGCATTTGCTTGGCTTTCTCTGCCAATATCAGCAGCTAATTAATACATTTACAGGAACAGAGACCTCTGAAGAAATCGTGAACTGAAAAAGCAGATGAACTCTATTAGGGTTTATTGACTTCCATGAATTCTGGATTAGGCAGAACAGCAGTATGCAGATACAGCAGGGTAAGTTCCAGGCTATTGTGGGCGTCTCTGCATGCCCGGATCCTGGGAATAGTTACCTATATGCAGAGTCATTGCCTGACATGTGGAGATTGGGACTGGTATCTCAAATGCTGGACCAGTTATAGCACTATTTTCAAAACACGGGCCTATGGCTCTGTGCCTTAAATCAGTCCTGATTAACCTCTGAATTTGCAAGTTTATTTAACTAAATTTCCCTTTCTGCAGCCATTATGAAACCAATAACCACAATATACAGGCTGCATATGTAAAGTATGTGTTACTGGGAAAGGCTCACACCTGGCAGAGGCTGAGTACTTTCAAGATCCATTTCGAAGGAAGTACTTAGCACCTCACTGGTGTATTGATAGTTATTCTGCATTCTGTGATGAAAGTGACCTCTGTTAAGGACTGAGTAATGCTATTTCAAGGTTTTGACTCTATATTTAGGGGTTAACACAGATAGTTCTTGTAAGTGCTTTAATTAAACTCTAATTCTTAAAAGATCATTTTCAGTGGGTTAGCTACAGTGGACTGCTTCATCTGTAGAGAAATCTTCAAGGTGGAAAGAATAATAGTGAAAATGACCTTCATTTTCTCCCTTTGAGTGCAGTGGTGTCTGGATGCTGTATGGGGCCACCACTGAGTACAGACTAGGAAGTCAACATAATGCAGTTCTCTGAGGGAAAATGAGACTCCGTTCTGTTAAGCACAGGCATTGTATGTGCTTTTCTGCAGAATGAACAGCCCCTTTTTGGATTCTGCTAGAGAAACACTTCTTCTTAGAAATAATATCCTTTGCCCCTTCATTTCGCTTTTTAAAATCTTATTTGCAGTGAAAACTGGAAACTTTATTTTTTTTTTTGAAAATGCTGAAACTTTTAATCAAAAGAAAGACAACGAAGAAAAATAAAAATAGCATCACAGCTGAAATATTTTAATGGATGTTTTATATGTTATGGTTTTTTTGGTTTAAAAGAAATGCTCTCTCCCTTGAGATGGGCTTTCAGAAAAAAATCTGAACAGAACCACCACTTACCTTAAAAATATAGGATGGTAACAGCAATCTTAAGCTTTACTCTATAACAATAATTTAACAAAACTGACACTCTCCTGCTGATTCACTGCTGATATGGTCTTGCTACTAGACAATTGTCTTAAGTTCAAAGCAGAGGAAAAGTTTGAGGCTTTGAGGACTGCATCATGGTGTGACAAGTCTTCTCTGTTGGTGCTGGTATTCTGCAGAAGGACTACTGCACCTGGAAGCCTTTAGTCAGCTGGCTAGAGGAATATTTGAGCGTGTAACCACTCAAAACAACCCTGTGTCACTGGAAAAATTAAATTTACCCAAGAAGACAAGACTCATCTCTAACTTGAAGAGTTGGATATTTGCCTTTGAGCTCCTCACAAAACAGGAGGCTAATTTTCATAAGGCACAGGAGAGACAAAAAAATTAACTATAGGCAGTGGTATGGACTGGTGCCTTGCACCCACTTTGATACCACCATGCAGGTAGAAATATGTACAGAATAATAAATTGTTTCCAAATTAATTTCCCTACACTAGAATGTTTCCTTTATTAGGCATGGTTCTTTGGAACCAGGGTTTCATCTCGGAGAATGTTATCAGAGTTTGTTGGACTCGAAATCAAAAAAAGTGGGAGAACACTATAAAAGATGAAATTATTTTCCATTTATTTGTTCTTTTTTGAAGATATCAAACTTCTTCTTAAACAATTCCAAAACTCCTGAAATGTAAATTTCATAGGTCAATAATAGGAAGCTTACAACCAATAACTCAGGGGCAAGGAAGAAGATGAAAGTTTTCTAGTATTTGATTTTTTAAAAATTCAGTTTGTGAATGAAAGATTGACTGAAACAATTTTGATTTCTTGTGTTTTGTACTTTTCTGGCCCATTTTCTGATACAAAAGTCTTTCTTACCCGTTCAGTCAACATCTTGGATAACTGTTGTTTCGATAATCATACCTGGGTACGAAAACCATTGCTGCAAACCCCATCTTTTTATGGATTCCTTATTTAGCATTTTGTTCTATTGAATTCTTTCCTGTGTTTTGCACTGACTGTGTTATTGTGTATGACTTAAATCTATCTCTGCTTACACACAAAGGTAGCAGAAGGCGTCTTGGTAAATGAATAAAACCTAGGCCATCACAGTACTCACTGAATAAGATACCCATGAAGATGTGTTCGTAAAGTGGCAGCAGGGAAGAGCTGGGACATGATCACTGAAATCGTTGAGAGAAAGACAAATGAGCTGCTGAAAACTGATTAGAATCAAGGACTGTTGAAGAAACGTGCAGCACAGGAGTGAGAGGTATTCAAGCCAGAAATAAGCAGGAGAATAGATATCCTCTGTGTTCATTACAGCAGAATCTAGGTGTCAAAAGTGAAAAAAAAAAAAAAAAGAAAGCAAAAAAACCAACTGATGTGGATTATTAACTATGAAAGGTACTATCAGATATTTGCAGTCAAACACTCAGAGTAAAATGAACCTAGAGGGACAAAGAGAAATGTTGGCTTGGCTGCACTAAATGCCATCCCTGAATGAAATATGAAACAATGCAGGAAGGCCTAACAGCTCTCCTCCACATATTCCCTCCTCCCTGCCCGCCCCCCCCCCAAAAAAAAAAGAAAATAAAAGCT